>JAJTWQ010000162.1:632500-1107128 GCA_029007595.1 Solanum commersonii | reverse complement strand
AGGAGATCAGTGAACATAAGTTGGTGAAGTTGTGAACATGTAACGTTGTAGAATCATTGCAAGAGTAATTTTTGCTTCGATCATTGCAAAGTTCAAACCTAAACAAGTTTGAGGTCCATAGCCAAACGGCAAAAATGCTACTGGATTGTTGTTTGTAGCTTTAACAACCCCTTCAGCAAATCTATCCGGTTTGAAAACATGAACATGTTCTCCCCATATTTTATGATCATGTTGAACTGGTAATGGTGATATGTATATCAGCATTTTAGGTGGTAAAGTTAGCTCAACTTTCCTTTTGATGAATGGTACTGGAGGGTACAATCTTAGAGATTCATCAAGAATCATGTTCATCTACATTGATCAAAGAATATTGAAAACTGTTACGTAATTGAATAGAAGTATCGAAGCTGATCATAATAAACGATTGATAGATCCTTAATGCTTACAATTTTCAGACTTGATAGGCCATCTGCATTAGGAACTTTCTGGCCAAATGATTCAGCAACTTCTTTTCTTGCTTTTTCTTGTTTGTAGCTAGCAAGAAGATTGTACATCCGAGCAAAGAAGACGTTGTCTCCTGAACAGCAAAATAAAAGTTCTTGCACTCATCAATTATATCGTCTATTGATATTCTGTTATTCTTGAATCTTGATAAGCATCTAGCTAGGAGTTTTCCAAGGAAATCACTTCTAAAGTTATGCTCTTCACCAATCTTTTCCTCTTCTCTTTTCTTTATTATCCGAGTAATGCTGTCACGTATCGAGTTTCTCTGACTGTATTTTATCATCACACCTTTTCCAAATTATACTACACAAAATGTAAACATTTAGAGCCCGTTTGGCTTAACTGAGCAAATGTATGGACGTCTCGGGGAGGAAGGGACTTACCTGATGCCTGGAAATCTAGTTTTGTGAGCATTTTTGGAAACTAGAAATGCTAACTTCATCAGCATTTGAAATATATATGTTCTTTCCTTCTAAGTAAAATTACTTCCAAAAGTAGTCTTGGAAATGATTTCTAATGTTAATAACCTAAACTGTTCAAACACTTCATAAATCTTCCAACATTCGAGCTTTGTCTCACAACTCATAATCATCACCGGAATCATACTCTGCAGTCACAAACGTTATTGAAAAAAAAAAATAGCACTAAAGGAAGAAGATCGAGGAACTTCCTTAACAAAATATTGTACAAGAATTTTACTTTTAGGCTTTCTCCATGAAAAACACGGTTGGCTAGTTTCCTCATTTTGGCCCATTTTTGCCTTTAGATGTCGGAAGCCTGTCTCCTAAAAGCTTCTTGGGAAAGCCTTCAAGATCCATTTTGGGATAATTGTTGTTTCTATTGCTCAGTATTTCATTGAGAAGTTCTGGTTCAGTCACTACTAGCTAGGTCAGGTTGCACTCCATACCAGTAGAGAAAATTTACCCCTATAGTGAAGGACATGAGAAACTGAGACAATACTAAGTAAAACAAGAAAATGTGTTATAATCTTTTCAATTTACCATATAGTTTCTTCCCAGAAAATATATGAGGTAGAATTCTTGGAAATATGTCATGTGATAAGTGATCCATGGCGTCATTTATGGAGTCTTTTTCCATTTCCACAATCTCTTTGAAGTTTCCATGTAGGAACTTGTAAGGAGGACCTTGTATACCTTGAGATTTCATCATAAATTGTACATGAAATGGAGTCCAACATAGCTTCTTAACGATCCCAATTCAAGGATCACAAACAAAGAAATTAAAACTCACGAGAATCATCATCATCATCATGATGTTCACGGTTTTTTTTTAATCCAGATGTTGAATGAACTTGAGAGGTTATAGTTTTTCTAATGTACTCGTAACTCGAATATTGGCTTCATTAATAGCATTTCAAAACACCGGCCATTCTTGTTTTTGCTCTTGACAAAGACCTCGATGAATGTCAGACGGTGTGGACCATGAAAGTTTAGGTGTCCGCAACGACTACAAGGGATTATATCATGCCAAAATGCAGTACAATGATTCCAAATTTTTTCGGTGCAGAACTGGTAGTTGGTGAATTCATGAAAGTGGTAGTGTGGTAGATAGTAGGGTAGTAAGTGAGTGACTTATTTTTAAGATTTTATTATAATATCTTTTTACTAAGTGTCTCAATCTTGATATCTCTTTAATATTATTTTTGGTAGTGCTAAGTTCATGGTAATATATAATAATATTTATTGTAATATTCTTAGATAGTTGTTTTAATCGAATATTTCATTAATATTATTTATGATATATTCTAGATATAACATATCTTGGGTTTCTTGGTACATATATAAATTTTTCGCCATTAATTGTTTTAACAATTTTATTTCTTCAATAGTTTCTATCCAATATTGTAAATATTAAGTAATTCATCTTATTTTGAATTTATTTCTAAATCGTACCATTCTATTCTTCCATTATCTAAGTATAGATCTTGTAAATCTATTTCATACCATTCTTGATTTAATATATTTTCGATTCGTAATCATTAAATATTTTTTCCCATATTATTTTCTTAATTCAATTATTCCTATACCGTTAAGTATACATAAGATTAAAGTTTCATAGTTTTTTATCACTTCATCATGTACGTATGTAGACATATACTTCATTAAGCAGATTTTTTATATCAAATTATACCTACCTATCATATTCATAATTTACTAAATTTATATTAGATCATTATGAACTAGATTATCTTTATCATGTTTTCCCTGTCACTACTAGCATCGTACTTTTTAGCGGATACTTCCTTCTTATCGGCGCCTCAACTTTGTTTACTCCCTAAATGGCTTTCCTCGCCTCCTAGGTTTCAACATTAGGATGACATAGTATAGAAGTTTTCTCCTTTGTTTCCGAGTGTGCTAATAAACTAGAAATCATGATTCAAATAATTCTAATACATAATAACTAACATAAATTTATTCAATCATATATGATATTCGGAATATATGAAATTAGTTCGCATATTTTTTGAACAATATACCTTTGCCTCTTGCTTGGCCATGCTATCGAAATATCGGTTGGATTTGATTTTTCCATTAACTTTTAAGTAATTTCTATATCTTAGTGGAGAGAGTTTTTGAAAGTTGAAAGTTTTTATTAACTTAGGCGTTGCCTGTCCTCTTTATTTACATATCCCTTTCTTTATATAGAAAGGAGTTTACATACATACTACATTACTTACAATAATGCACTACTACACTTGTCACCTAATAATACTACTACTTTACTTACTTTGATGACTTTTTTACACTACTTGACAATCTCATACTTACTCTTTACACTTGTCATCACTATTATGACACACACCATACTATGCACTATTTACTTTATTATGACACTTACCTAATTTATGACACACTACTACCATTCATGACTTTTTACAATAGGACAAATAGCTTCTCATCTTATCTACTTTTGTTTTCTTCTTTCTATCTTATCTCATCTTTCTTTCTCGACTTTCTTACGCACACATGTGTCCATCCATCCATTATCTCCTTCTTATCTTCTTAGTCTTATTTGATCATTCCAAATGTACATCGGGGATTATATTATCTTCTCCGTTACATTTTGTACATATATGGTCGGGGATATTTGTGTCCAATTAATTTACAATATCGGTCAATAATTCTTTTGAAATAAATCATGTCTTCAAAGCTCTCGTTGTAGGTTGTTCTTACGGCTTAAGTAATGATAAAATCCATCTCTGGACTTCATCCATATCAAAACTTTCCTTAACTCCTTGAATTGGAATAAATCATTAGCTGATCTCTTGCATAGTAGCTCCATATAGCGTTTAGTTTAAATAATTATTTGCTAGCTCTGTATGATAGTTGATATACAATTATCCTTTTGTTGGCATAAAAACTTGGTATCTCATTTTTGTATCTCCGGTTCTTTGTCCGATATCTTAGGTATTATCATATCTTTTGTTAGTCCTATCTTCACCACTTGTATCGGAAGTTTTATTTCCTCGTATAATATTTAACATTTGTTGCCGTATAAAATTTCACATAGAATAAATTTCCTTTAGTAACTCTTTTATATGTAATAAATGCTTTATATAGTTACGGTATTCCACTTAGTTCCTCTCCATCATATGTATATCTCGTATTTAATAATCCATAGTTATAACATGTCCGCACTAGGTTGGCGTTAGTTTTTGGTTGTGCAATTAGTTTTATTATAACCTTGTAACCTTTGGGTTAAATAATCTTGGTTGGGTTTTTGGGTTGTAGTAGATCTTGGGTTAAGATTTAAAAATGTTTGGATTTTGTATATATTTTCTATATAGGTTCGTGTAATATGGTTGTATGTCCTTTTGTCATGGTGTAGGCTATCTCGCATATGTAGAAGTTTGTGGTTCTATAGTTAATATGTTTTTTGTGTTAGTCTTGGAGTAAATGGTTTTTCGAATAGTGGTTTAAGTTTGTATTCTTTTGTTTTTCACTAACTCGTTTGCTTGTACTGTAATTTGTATTTAAACAAATGTTATGGGTTTTAAGGGAGTTTCCCATCGTCTCCTTTTAGCTCTGGATTTTTCCGTCTTCCGATCGACGTAGCTCCGCATTTTTATAGTCATCTTTGTGACTAGCTTTAGACTTGATTATCTTCATTAGTCTTTAGCTTTTGTATTTCGTTGTCCATACTATCCACTTTTGTAGAAAGTGTAGTAATGGCTTTGAGTATCTTTTCAATTGTATTTTCTTCCTCAGTCTCAGTCTGAGTAGCTTTGTCGTGATAGGTAATCTGCAATAACATTCTTATCGTTTTATTACTTCAATTGTAAATGTGAAATTTAATATATTTAATACCAATCTCCTTATTTCTTTTGTTGTTACCGAATCTTGTATTTTTCTTGTTAGCCACCATTTTACTTGTGTATTATTTGTTCTTATAATAAATTTGTTATATACAATATATGGTTCAAATGATAATAAACACTTATATATCGAATATAATTCTTTTCTATTTATTTCCCATTTTATTTACGTATTATTAAATGTTCTGAATAATACACGGTGATGTTCTATCGTAGTGTCATCATACACGTATTTTAATATTCCTCCGTAACTTTTTCACTCGCATCGATTCTATTATATAAGTGAATTTTTTATTTTCATCCGGAAAATATAGTTTAGGTAGGTTCTTACATAATAATTTTATTTTTGTATTTGTGTTTGATCTTTCTTATCAAACTGGTATTCTACATCTTTCTTTAATTTTTGTTGTAATGGTTTTAAATTCTCTGCTAATTTTGGTATGCATTCTCTTACTTGATTTACTAGTCCTAAGAATGATTGTAATTTCTTTTTTGTGTCTAGTTGTTTATTTAAGTTAATTATTTTTTGTACTATATGTGTTTGCATTTTTATTCCGTTTTTATCAATTTGTATTCCTAAGAATTCTATTTGATTTTTCATTATATCGACCTTCTTTTTTACTTAGACTTATACCCAGATATTCTACGATGTGTATAAATTTTTCTAATAATCTTATGTGTTCATCTTGTGTTTTGGAATATAATAATATATCATCAATGTACACTACACAATTTTCTATTTGTTTAAAGTAATTGTCCATAAAGTGTTGATATCTACAGGTGCATTTTTATATCCAAATGGTAATACGTTTCATTCATAAAATCCTTGTGGTACTGTAAATGCCGTTAGTTTTTAGATTCTTCTTCTAATTTTAAGTGGTAAAATCTGATTTACAATCAAATTTGCTAAAATAATTATATCCTTGTATCTTGTCTTATTTTAGTATCTTATTTGGTATCGGATAATTATATGTTTTAGTTTTTGCATTTAAGTTTCTATAATCAATAACCATTCTACTTTTTCCTCTTTTTTGTTCACTATGTTTATTTACGATAAATGCCGGGCTTGTATGCTTACTATTGCTTTCTTGTATATATCCTTTTTCTAGTAATTCATCTATATGTATTTTAAATTCGGTTAAATCACTAAAATTATACTTTAATGGTTTTGGGTTATTATACTGTTATTATCAATTAGCTCAATTTTTATTTTTGTTTTATGTTTTCCCATCCTTGTAAAGGATCCTCACTATATAATAATTCTAGCTTATCTTGAATTATTTTTACTTTATCTATAGAGAATATAATTAATTCTATTTTAGGGTCTTCTTCTTTTATATTTTCTAATTTTTGTGTAATTTTTCACTTCCTTTTATCCATTACGTTGTTTTTCGTTTTTTATTATTTACTCTTTTTGCTCCTATTTTTGTTTACACGGTGTGGTGAACCACCGGTGTGTTTTTGTTATTATATGTGGGTATAATTTTTCTAAAAATGGCATTCTAATAGCATATCTTTTAGTCAATTCAAAGTTATATATTTCTTCTATAGTTAATATCTTATCCCATATTTGTATTTTTATATTTTTGCCTTATATGTGATCATGCTTCCTTCATTATTAAATCCTGTTACTACTATCGGTGTTTTTAATTTTCCCACTTATCTTACGGTAAACAATTATATTTACATATATTAGCTTACGCTCCCGTATCTATCATTGGTGTATAATATCTGTTGTAATATCCTTCTATTATTATCTTTGCAAGTATATATATTTTCATCTTTTTATCATACCAAAGTCCTTTTTATTATTATTCTTTTATTTTCATAATTTATTATTAAGCTCGTTTGTCTTCTAAATTATATGGTTTTACTTGTTCTAGCCATTTTATTCCTAAAGTGATATTTTCATCTCCTTGATATATTTTAAATTTTATTATTATTGGTATTCCTCCAATGATTATTTCCTTTTCCGTAGTTTCTTCGGTATATGTTAATACTCTTGGTAGTTCGGGGCATGATTGTTCAATGGTTATTATTTCATCTTCCGTTACTAATTCTCTTGTAATATAATTTTCTTCTAGTCCGTATTTATTAATATTAAATATTTTCGTTGTTCCATTATTCCCGTTATGTAGTAATGATGTGGTTTTCTTTCTTCTTCATTGATTTTTGTGGAGATTTATCTATTCTTCTTGAGGTACTCATTTTTTATGATATTTGGGGTATCTCATCGTTTATTCTTTTCGATGTACTTAGTCTTTCTTTTACTATTTCTAAATCTTCTTCTATATCAATTTCTTTATAGCTATAATCATTATTATCTATGACTGTAACTATTCTTTCAAAGGGATCTTCTATTTTTATTTTATCTATTTTATTTTTTGCTGTTATTTTATGTTTTGTTGTTAAAACATATAAGTTCTTACATCTAGCTGTAAATATTTTACTTCCCGGGAGTTCTATTCCTGACATTTTCCAATATAATACTAAGGATTTATCTATATTTAAATGCATTTCATCACTCTTGAGTAGTTAGCACTTATTATAAATTTAAATTTTTGGTATATGAGGTTACCTTTTACTGCGCTTATTATACTTTTTCTATAAGTTGTATGATCCTATCATCCGCTAAGTATATTTCTATGGGTGTATCTATTCCTTCTCTAAAGCATGCTTTTATTAATATTTAGTTCCTCCTAAATGTACATATTTAATTGGATTTTTAGCCTTAATATCTTGTATTTCTTTATTTATTATTCGTTTATTTATTATTGGTATTTTGGCCTTTCCTTTAGTGTATTTGCAATCTATGATATGTTCTCTTTGACTTACTACATAATATTCTTCTTTTTGTCGTTTAAACCTCTGTTTCTTATTGTTGGTATTTCGAATATTTTTGTTACACTTAGATCTAATTCTTTTCCTTTTATTTGTTCAAATATATTATTATCAAATATTATTTTTTGTTCTACCGATTCTTCATTTTGATATTTTCTTTAGTTATTGTTTGTATATCCGCTTTTGATCATTTATATAGTGTTCACTATCCGATTCTCGTTAATGAATTATTTTCCATTTCGTCTATTTCATTTTCCGATAATTCATATATGCTATCTTCACTTTCTAATTCATAATCTACGTATTCTATTTGTGTATATTTTTCATTGTCTATTATTATTTCGATATTTGTTTTTTCTTTGGATTTTTAGGTAATTTACAATCTCTAGCTATATGTCCTAATTTTCCACAATTATAACAAGTACATTCCGTTAGTTTTCTTTTTGGTCTATATGGTCTTTTAGTTTTATAGTTTTTTACATAGTACCTTCTTCTAGGTTTTTTATATTTATATTTTGATCTATATTTTGATCTATATTTTTTATTATATTTCTTTCTATTTTTATAATACTTATCCGTACAACCAAATTGAGGTGCTGTTTTGTTTTTGCAACATGCTAAGTTTTTTTATTAATATTTTTTCCATTTTTATTTCTTCTTTATGTTTTTCACATAATTCCATAAACCATCGTTGCAAGAATTTCATTCTAGCTCCTAAGGTGTCTGTTAATGCCGCTTCATTCCAGATTTTTATTATTTTTGAACTAAAAGGTTCTGGTAATTTTGTAAAATATAATTTTCTTATTTCTTTACTTTCTTCTGTGCTATATGTTCCTTTATAATAGTATTCTCTAAATGCACATGTATATTCATCTATGTAACACATATTACATACGGTTCTTCTTATACCGAGAAGTATAAGAAGAACCGTATTAGTAGAAAGTTAAGAAAAATAAGAAGAAAATTAAATAAATTATATCCGAAGTATAAACAACTCAATATCACAAAAACTGATAACGAAAAATTAAATCACTTAATAGATAATATATCTAAAGTAGAATATAAATATATTCGATATTTAAAATTACAATGAATAACAAGAATAACGAATATAGACAAAAACTTAATGAAATAATTATAGCAAAAAGACAAGAATTAGCACATAGAAAAAAATAGACTTAACAAGAACATATTTGCGGGGAGTTTGTCACAAATCTATATTAGCACAAAGAAAGACTATTTTCTATCTAGAAATACAAATAAATAAGTTAGAATATAAATTTCAACACGATCTATAAATGAATAAGGAAGAATACGCAATAGATGAAAAAACATATGAAAATTATGACGGATTAAAAATAAAAATAATATTTTCTAATCTAGGAAGAAGATATAAGAAAATAGGTGACAATATAAGTTTAATGTTAGAAAAGAAACGGTAAAACTAGAAGATAGTTTAATGCTATGGTAAGAATAACAAAAGAAAATGAAGAAATCGATAGAAAAACGGAAATTGAAAAAAATAAAACAACAAGCAAAAAAGAAGTACAACAATTAGAAGAAGTAAAAAATACCAAAATAATAGAGCTAGAAAAAGAGTTAGCAATATTGAAAGAAATATATGAAATGAAACAAAAGAAAAAAGAACAAAAAACGAAATTAACAAATGAGATAATTAAGTTTAAAGAAAAATTGCAGCTAGAAGATGAATTAGAAGAAAAAGAAGAAAATAACCAAGATAATCTACCCGAAATAAGAGTTGATGAAATAAACGACGATGATCTAGAACAACATTCGGAGACAAGCGAAACATATACGGAACTTTTAGCAAACATAGATAATACAAAGAATTTAGAAATAAATACGGAGACATAGACATGGATGAAAAACCTAGCACATCGGGGGTAAAAAACCCGAAAATTTTAATCCAAAATATTATGATGAAAACTATGGACAATATAATAGAGAAAAAACTATATGAGATAAAAAGATTAAATAAAAAATGGACACCTAAACCAATAGCCGAACGACATGATTTTTAGATTTAGGATGCGTGAGCGTATATAAATAAAACAATCCAATTATGGATGGGATACATATCAAAACAATTAATAGATAACAAAATAACAATGACGAAAACGCCAGGATATATAGAAAGAACACTTATAGGAACAAGAAAATTATGGCTACAAAATTTATCGATGAAAGTTTACAAACTCTAAGAAGTAATAAAAAATTTGATGGTGGAATAGCTACTACAACTATGGAAATACTACATAAATACGAAATAGCTATAAGAAACGAATTTAGTAGTATGACAACGAATAGAAGAACAAAATAAAGAAAAAATTATAAATCGAAATCTAATGACAAAATTAGCAATATGTAATATGTGTTACATAGATGAATATACATGTGCATTTAGAGAATACTATTATAAAGGAACATATAGCACAGAAGAAAGTAAAGAAATAAGAAAATTATATTTTACAAAATTACCTAAAAATCCAAAGAAAAAACAAATATCAGAAATAATAATAGACAATGAAAAATATACACAAATAGAATACGTAGATTATGAATTAGAAAGTGAAGATAGCATATATGAATTATCAGAAAATGAAATAGACGAAATGGAAAATAATTCATTAACAGAATCAGATAGTGAACACTATATAAATGACTGAAGCAGATATACAAACAATAACTAAAGAAAAATATCAAAATGAAGAATCGGTAGAACAAAAAATAATATTTGATAATAATATATTTGAACAAATAAAAGGAAAAGAATTAGATCTAAGTGTAACAAAAATATTCGAAATACCAACAATAAGAAACAGGTTTAAACGACAAAAAGAAGAATATTATGTAGTAAGTCAAAGAGAACATATCATAGATTGCAAATACACTAAAGGAAAGGCCAAAATACCAATAATAAATAAACGAATAATAAATAAAGAAATACAAGATATTAAGGCTAAAAATCCAATTAAATATGTACATTTAGGAGGAACGGAAATATTAATAAAAGCATGCTTTAGAGAAGGAATAGATACACCCATAGAAATATACTTAGCGATGATAGGATCATACAACTTATAGAAAAAAAGTATAATAAGCGCAAAGAAAAGGTAACCTCATATACCAAAAATTTAAATTTATAATAAGTGCTAACTACTCAAGCAAAAAAATGACAGAAATATAGATAAATCCTTAGTATTATATTGGAAAATGTCAGAATAGAACTCCCTAAGTAAAATATTTACAGCTAGATGTAAGAACTTATATGTTTTAACAACAAAACATAAAATAACAGCAAAAAATAAAATAGATAAAATAAAAATAGAAGATCCCTTTGAAAGAATAGATACAGTCATAGATAATAATGATTATAGCTATAAAGAAATTGATATAGAAGAAGATTTAGAAATAGTAAAAGAAAGACTAAGTACATCGAAAAGAATAAACGATGAGATATCCCAAATATCATAAAAAATGAGTACCTCAAGAAGAATAGATAAATCTCCACAAAAATCAATGGAAGAAGAAAGAAAACCACATCATTACTACATAACGGGAATAATGGAACAACGAAAATATTTAATATTAATAAATACGGGACTAGAAGAAAATTATATTACAAGAGAATTAGTAACGGAAGATGAAATAATAACCATTGAACAATCATGCCCCGAACTACCAAGAGTATTAACATATACCGAAGAAACTACGGAAAAGGAAATAATCATTGGAGGAATACCAATAATAATAAAATTTAAAATATATCAGGGAGATGAAAATATCACTTTAGGAATAAAATGGCTAGAACAAGTAAAACCATATAATTTAGAAGACAAACAGTTAATAATAAATTATGAAAATAAAAGAATAATAATAAAAAGGACTTTGGTATGATAAAAGATGAAAATATATATACTTGCAAAGATAATAATAGAAGGATATTACAACGGATATTATACACCAATGATAGATACGGGAGCGAGAAGCTAATATATGTAAATATAATTGTTTACCAGAAGATAAGTGGGAAAAAATTAAAAACACCGATAGTAGTAACAGGATTTAATAATGAAGGAAGCATGATCACATATAAGGCAAAAATATAAAAATACAAATATGGGATAAGATATTAACTATAGAAGAAATATATAACTTTGAATTGACTACAAAAGATATGCTATTAGGAATGCCATTTTTAGAAAAATTATACCCACATATAATAACAAAAACACACTGGTGGTTCACCACACCGTGTAAACAAAAAATAGGAGCAAAAAGAGTAAATAATAAAAAACGAAAAACAACAGAATGGATAAAAGGAAGTGAAAAATTACACAAAAATTAGAAAATATAAAAGAAGAAGACCCTAAAATAGAATTAATTATATTCTCTATAGATAAAGTAAAAATAATTCAAGATAAGCTAGAATTATTATATAGTGAGGATCCTTTACAAGGATGGGAAAACATAAAACAAAAATAAAAATTGAGCTAATTGATAATAACAGTATAATACCCCAAAACCATTAAAGTATAATTTTAGTGATTTAACCGAATTTAAAATACATATAGATGAATTACTAGAAAAAGGATATATACAAGAAAGCAATAGTAAGCATACAAGCCCGGCATTTATCGTAAATAAACATAGTGAACAAAAAAGAGGAAAAAGTAGAATGGTTATTGATTATAGAAACTTAAATGCAAAAACTAAAACATATAATTATCCGATACCAAATAAGATACTAAAAATAAGACAGATACAAGGATATAATTATTTTAGCAAATTTGATTGTAAATCGAGATTTTACCACTTAAAATTAGAAGAAGAATCTAAAAACTAACGGCATTTACAAGACCACAAGGATTTTATGAATGAAACGTATTACCATTTGGATATAAAAATGCACCGTAGATATCAACACTTTATGGACAATTACTTTAAACAAATAGAAAATTGTGTAGTGTACATTGATGATATATTATTATATTCCAAAACACAAGATGAACACATAAGATTATTAGAAAAATTTATACACATCGTAGAATATTCAGTATAAGTCTAAGTAAAAAGAAGGTCAGATATAATGAAAAATCAAATAGAATTCTTAGGAATACAAATTGATAAAACGGAATAAAAATGCAAACACATATAGTACAAAAAATAATTAACTTAAATAAACAACTAGACACAAAAAAGAAATTACAATCATTCTTAGGACTAGTAAATCAAGTAAGAGAATGCATACCAAAATTAGCAGAGAATTTAAAACCATTACAACAAAAATTAAAGAAAGATGTAGAATACCGCCGATAAGAAAGATCAAACACAAATACAAAAAATAAAATTATTATGTAAGAACCTACCTAAACTATATTTTCCGGATGAAAATAAAAATTCACTTATATAATAGAATCGGATGCGAGTGAAAAAAGTTACGGAGGAATATTAAAATACGGGTATGATGACACTACGATAGAACATCACCGCGGTATTATTCAGAACATTTAATAATACGTAAATAAAATGGGAAATAAATAGAAAAGAATTATATTCAGTATATAAGTGTTTATTATCATTTGAACCATATATTGTATATAACAAATTTATTATAAGAACAAAATAATACACAAGTAAAATGGTGGCTAACAAGAAAAATACAAGATTCGGTAACAACAAAAGAAATAAGGAGATTGGTATTAAATATATTAAATTTCACATTTACAATTGAAGTAATAAAAACTGATAAGAATGTTATTGCAGATTACCTATCACGACAAAGCTACTCGGGCCGAGACTCGAGGAAGAAAATACAATTGAAAAGATACTCAAAGCCATTACTACACTTGGGAGCTACGTCGATCGGAAGACGGAAAAAATCCAGAGCTAAAAGGAGACGATGGGAAACTCCTTCAAACCCATAACATTTGTTTAAATACAATTGCAGGTACAAGCAAACGAGTTAGTGAAAAACAAAAGAATACAAACTTAAACCAGCTATTCGAAAACCATTTACTCCAAGACTAACACCAAAAACATATTAACTATAGAACCACAAACTTCTACATATGCGAGATAGCCTACACCATGACAAAAGGACATACAACCATATTACACGAACCTATATAGAAAATATATACAAAATCCAAACATTTTTAAATCTTAACCCAAGATCTACTACAACCCAAAAACCCAACCAAGATTATTTAACCCAAAGGTTACAAGGTTATAATAAACTAATTGCACAACCAAAAACTAACGCCAACCTAGTGCGGACATGTTATAACTATGGATTATTAAATACGATATACATATGATGGAGAGGAACTAAGTGGAATACCGTAACTATATAAAGCATTTATTACATATAAAAGAGTTACTAAAGGAAATTTATTCTATGTGAAATTTTATACGGCAACAAACAGAAATATTATACGAGGAAATAAAACTTCCGATACAAGTGGTGAAGATAGGACTAACAAAAGATATGATAATACCGGAAGATATCGGACAGCAAACCAGAGATACAAAAAAATGAGATACCAAGTTTTTATGCCAACAAAAGGATAATTGGTATATCAACTATCATACAGAGCTAGCAAATAATTATTTAAACGAAACGCTATATGGAGCTACTATGCAAGAGATCAGCTAATGATTTATTCCAATTCAAGGGAGTTAAGGAAAGCGATATGGATGAAGTCCAGAGATGGATTTTATCATTACTTAAGCCAGAAGAACAACCTACAACGAGAGCTTTGAAGACAGGATTTATTTCAAAAGAATTATTGACCAGATATTGTAAATTAATTGGACACAAATATCCTGACCATATATGTACAAAATGTAACGGAGAAGATAATATAATCCCTGATGGACAGCTGGAATGATCAAATAAGACGGAAGAAGATAAGAAGGAGATAATGGACAGATGGACACATGTGTGCGAAGAAAGTCGTAGAAAGAAAGATGAGATAAGATAGAAAGAAGAAAACAAAAGTAGATAAGATGAGAAGCTATTTGTCCTATTGTAAAAAGTCATGAATGGTAGTAGTGTGTCATAAATTAGGTAAGTGTCATAATAAAGTAAATAGTGCATAGTATGGTGTGCGTCATAATAGTGATGACAAGTGTAAAGAGTAAGTATGAGATTGTCAAGTAGTGTAAAAAAGTCATCAGAGTAAGTAAAGTAGTAGTATTATTAGGTGACAAGTGTAGTAGTGCATTATTGTAAGTAATGTAGTATGTATGTAAACTCCTTTCTATATAAAGAAAGGGATATGTAAATAAAGAGGACAGGCAACGCCTAAGTTAATAAAAAACTTTCAACTTTCAAAACTCTCTCCACTAAGATATAGAAATTACTTAAAAGTTAATGGAAAAATCTGAAATTCAGTCGATATTTCGGATAGCATGGCCAAGCAAGAGGCAAAGGTATATTGTTCAAAAAATATGCGTAACTAATTTCATATATTCTGAATATCATATATATGATTGAATAAATTTATGTTAGTTATTATGTATTAGAATTATTTGAATCATGATTTCTAGTTTATTAGCACACTCGAAACAGGCAGAAAACTTCTATACTATGCCATCCTAATGTTGAAACCGGTAGGCGAGGAAAGCCATTTAGGGAGTAAACAAAGTTGAGGCGCTGATAAGAAGGAAGTATCCGCTAAAGTACGATGCTAGTAGTGACTGGAAAACATGATAAAGATAATCTAGTTCATAATGATCTAATATAAATTTAGTCAATTATGAATATGATAGGAAGGAATAATTTGAAATAAAAAACCTGCATAATGAAGAACATGACTACATACGTACATGATGAAGTGATAAAAAACTATGAAACTTTAATCTTATGTATACTTAACGGTATAGAAATAATTGAATTAAGAAAAATAATATGGGAAAAAATATTTAATGATTACGAATCAGAAAATATATTAAATCAAGAATGGTATGAAATAGATTTACAAGATCTATACTTAGATAATGGAAGAATAGAATGCTACGATTTAGAAATAAATTCAAAATAAGATGAATTACGAATATTTACAATATTGGATAGAAACTATTGAAGAAATAAAATTGTTAAAACAATTAATGGCGAAAAATTTATATATGTACCAAGAAACCCAAGATATGTTATATCTAGAATATATCATAAATAATATTAATGAAATATTCAGATTAAAACAACTATCGGAAGAATATTACAATAAATATTATTATATATTACCATGAACTTAGCACTACCAAAAAATAATATTAAAGAGATATCAAGATTGAGACACTTAGTAAAAAGATATTATAATAAAATCTTAAAAATAAGTCACTCACTTACTACCCTACTATCTACCACACTACCACTTTCATGAATTCACCAACTACCAGTTCCGCACCGAAAATTCAATCTGTGTATTTTTTTTCTCTCTTGGAATATTATCTAATTTTCTTATCTTAAGAATAACTAATGGCCATCTAAGGAAGACATCATTTTAATATCATTTTGATTTGATATCCTTTGTCTTTATTTTATCTGTCATTTGTTACAAGGATTATAATAAAAGCCATGATAAAATGGAATCAATGATGTTACAATTGTATAATATTGTGTGATTATGCAAGTGTGGTCATAACTATTATAATAGAAATCAATAATGGTACAATTGTATATTATTTGGTGCTTATGCAAGTAAATTTAACAATATGTTAGTAACCTCTTTAGAATGAACAGAAGAAAATAACAAAGAGATCAACAGATGCAACAATGGTATTTAACAGTCATAATTTCTTAAAATTAATCGATCACTCTACTAAACGTAGTTTCTTTTTAGATACTTTGATCTATGTGAATGCTCAGAATTATAATCCCAATCACGTATAACGTATTTAGATCTTGATACACTATATCAGAAACAATCTCTCTACCTTCACAAGGTAAGGGTAAGGTCTGTGTACACACACATTATATAAGTAATTGAAATTAAGAAGAAAAATAATTACTCGTGAATTCAGAAGCTTTGTTTTTCATAACAACATATTTATTGTACATCATTTAGAGGCATTGGTATACCTAAATGGATTCAAGGACAACTTTAGCTCCATCTTTGGGAGTCAAAAGGAAAATATCAGATGGATAATGCACATAATTAGGTGACAGAGTGAACTTATAACGCTGCAAAATCATCGACAAGGCAATCTTTGCTTCGTTGGTTGTGAAATTTTGACCAACACAAGTATGAGGTCCCAATCCTAAGGGAAAAAATGCTGCTGCATTGTTTTTAGTTGCTTTAGCTACCGCTTCTGCAAACCTCTCCGGTTTGAAGTGTGAACGTCTTCACCCCATATTTGAGGATCATGGTGCAGTGCCAGAATTGACATGAAAATTGTCATGTTAGCTGGAAGAGTCATGCTCCCTAGTCTAATTTCTCTTTTAACCTTCCTTGTAACTGTAATAGCTGGAGGATACAATCTCATACATTCATTAAGTATCATGTTCATCTGCAACAAACGACAAAAGAATCTGTTGAAGATATAATTAACTAAAGTGTGATCTCTCTAACAATTCAAACTTTTAGACTATGTTGCTCGGACTCTCCAAATATATTGCCGCACTTGTGGTGTTGGATTCTCCAAAAATGCACTACTTTTGGAGTATCCAACACACACCCATCAACATTTTTGAAGAGTCCGAGCAACATAACTTTTAAATGAAACTGTTACACAATTCAATACAATATCAAAACAGGCAGAGTTCTTGTGGTTTGAGTCTAACCACCATCCATTGTTAAGAAGAACTTCCACGTGCATGGCCCATGAAAAAGGAATAGGCCGGCTTAAGTAAATAAAAACGTACTCTCTAACAATGTAAGCAAAATTCAATTCTGAGAGTGTTGCTTATTGTTCTTAGTCTTGCAATTGCATCAGAAGTTGGTAATTCAAGGCCACAGAATGTAACCACTTCCTTTCTGGCTTTTTCTTGCCATACGGGGTGAAGTGCTAAGAGAAAAACAGACCAGCCAAGTAAGCTTGTTGTTGTAAGATGCCCAGCACGATACAATGCTTTGATCTCGTCGATCATTTGATCTAATGTGATACTCTTGTTCATGAGGGGCGGAGCTACATCTAGCTAAGGGTGATTAGATGAACAACCTTCGTCGAATTTTTTTTGTTGTGAATTCAATTGAGACATTTGCTACTATGAATGATAAGGAGGATGCAACTAGTGATATTCGCATTGACAAGCTGTGTCGGAGTACAAGAAGTGTCATTCCACCTAAAAGGTTGGACAATTACTTTTGGGCAGGAAGCAAGGCAACGATTAGTTATGAAAGTTGTATAAAAGTGTGAGAACGTGGATAGAAAAAGGGTAGGCAGTTAGGGTGTGTTTGGTATGAAGGAAAATGTTTTCCATGGAAAATGTTTTCCTAGAAAATGTTTTCCTGAAAGATTTTTGATTTATTTTCTCATGTTTGGTTGGTGAGTAGAAAATATTTTCCGGAAAAGATTTTTAGTGTTTAATTTATGAATGAAAAATATTTTTGAGAAATATCTTTTATTTTTACTAGAGTAGAAAATAGTTTTTAAAAACAAACTTGAATTTTTTTTGGGGGGTGGGAGGGTGGTAGGGGGTGGGTGAAGGAGGGGGGACGAGGGTAGGAGTGAAAAATTGAAATTTTGAAGTTGAAAATATTTTAAAAAACAAACTTAAATTTTTTTTTTTAGGGGTGGTGGCTGGTAGGGAGTGGGTGGGGGGGTCGAGGGTTGGTGAAAAAATAAAATTTTGAAGTTGAAAATATATTTTAAAAACAAAAAATTAAATTTTTTGGGCGTGGGGGGACTGGGTAGGTGAAAATATGAAATTTTGAAATTGAAAATATTTTTGAAAAACAAACTTAAAATTATTTTTGGGGTTGGGGGAGGGGGCTGGTAGGGAGGTGGGTGGGTGGGGGTCGAGGGTAGGGTGAAAAAATGAAAATTTGAAAATTGAAAATATTTTTTAATAACAAACTTGATTTTTTTTTTGGGAGGGGGGTGGGGGGCTGGTAGGGCGTGGGTGGGGGTTCTATGGGTGAAAAAATGAAATTTTGAAATTGAAAATATTTTTTAAAAACAAACTTAAATTTTTTGTGGGGCTGGGTAGGAGGTGCGTGGTGGGTCGAGGGTAGGGTGAAAAAATGAAATTTTGAATTTGTAAATATTTTTCAAAAACAAACTCAATTTTTTTTGGGGGAGGGGGGTAATCGAGGATCGGGATGAAAAAATAAAAATTTGAAGTTGAAAATATTTTTTAAAAACAAACTTGAATTTTTTTCTTTTTGAAGGGGGTTGGGGGCTGATAGGGGGTTGATGGGGGGAAGGGTTGTGGGTGGGGGTAAAAAATAAAAAATTGAAATTAGAAATATCTTTTAAAAACAATTTTTAATATTTTTGGGAGGGGGTGAGGGTGGGGTAAAAAAATTGAATTTAAAAACAAGCTTTAAAATTATTATTTTTTGGGGGGTTGGGGGGTGGTTTGAGGGTAGGGACAAAATAAATTGATTTTTTCAACAAAAAAATAATTGTAATTTGAAGTTGGAAGAGAGTTTTGGAAAAAATTTCCTTAAGTTTAGAAGGGAAGTCATTTTCCTTAAATTTGAGAAAAATGAGTTGATTTGGAAAACATTTTCCAAAACATTTAGCACAACCAAACATGAGAAAATTGGACCGGAAAATGTTTTCCTTCATACCTAACACACCCTTAATTATGATTCTGCAAGTTCTCACCCTCTTCTTCTGTTTTCTCAACCCAATTCTAGGCTTCTAATTTCAGATTTCAAGTGTATTTCCTTGTATCAGTGTTACTTACAGTTCCTTTGTTTGTGTCTTGTTGTATTGTAATTGTATTCAATAAAACATATATTTATATATATATATATATATCATCATCATCATCATCATCATAATATCATATCATATATTATTTTCAGTGGGAAACTCCATCCTTGAAAGTTGAATTACCATTATACCCCTACTCTTAATTTAAATGCCACAAACCAACTAATTAATCAAATATTAAATAGTAATCATATCATATTATTATACTATTATACCACTACTAATCATATTTATTATATTATATATCAACAAAATATAATTATTATAATAATAATCTCTCAAGTTAAATGTTGGATTACAAAAATAACCTTATAAAGTTGAGTTACTATAATATCATTTAATTAGATATTACTTCAAATATATTTTGTACAAAGATGTAAATGCACATTCTTATAAAAAATATATATATTCAGTTAGAAGAAAGTAAACGTTCACCTTTTCCTTCATCATTAAAAATAGCATCTTAATAAAGGTAAATAATAGCTTCCATGCATGAATGTGATCTATTTTTGTTCAATGTACTACGCCTTTTCTTCTCTTATCTTTAATTTTTGCTCATTTATCTTCTACCTTTATAGCCTTTTGATATTCTTTTTATCACCTTATTATCTGCAAAAAATTATATCATTTCATTATCCTTTACCGATATTGTTTCTTCTCCTAAATATCACTGGTTGATGTAGCTACTTATCTACATTAGTACACCTGATTATGCCAAAATACGTATTAAATGATTTGAGGAAACTAGATTTGATCAAATCACTAAATTGGAACTGTATTTAGATCAAATCATCTAAATGGACGTAGCATTACTATTGCAAGTTTCTATCAGGAAGCCTTTGAACATATTAGATGAATATGCACAATCCAGTAATGATTGTTTACAGAGTAAATGAGTATCCTGGGGAATTTGCAACCTTGTCCCTTGTTTATTTGCTTCCATTTTTATTTTTTTTCTACTTATTTACTTATACTAACTTTATCACTTTGTAATATAAATTTAGAGCATTCTATAAGCTCTAAATTGGTACTAATTTTTTTTTTAATTTTCCGCAAGTTGATATTATTTAATATGATGTAAAGGATAATTTAATTTGTTATTTTATAAATCTTCTAACATGTTTAATTTTTGGATTACTGAATCTTTTCTATTAGGTAATCTAGAATCCTTATGCATGAAGACAATCAATTCAGTCAATATTATCGGATTCTATTATGAATTTTTGACAACATGCTCAATAGAGTGTTCCTATTTCTTCATTCTCGGGGCTTTGATTATGGAAGAAGCTAGGAACCGAGAAGAAGATATCAACACTAGCAAGTTACTTGGATTACTAAATGATGAGAAAACAATTTTACATTACACTTTTACAAATAATTTTTTAAAATAAACTATTAACTAATATAATAATAAATATTATCAACTGAAGTTGCTTGTCTTTTCAATCATATACACAAACAAAAACTATTATCAATTAATATAATGATAAACATTATCAGCTGAAGTTATTATCTTTTCAATTGCATATACACAAACAAAAAACTAACAACATATATCAACCATATTGGATTACAAAAGATGCAAACATAATTTGAATTGCTCATCTTCACATTCAATTATGTGTTAAAATATCAGAAACAAGAAAAATGGCAAGGTGAACAACGCACAGCATGAAAAGTAAAATGTAAATAGACGAAAATATTCTTAAAATATTGTTGGACTTTTATATCCTCCTAAAATTGAACATTCCTTAAATATAAATACACAAAAACAAATATTAAATATTTGTCTTAGAAGAGTTGTCTTGAAATATCAAAATGATTATTTTGATACATGCATTTTAGAATATATATATATATATATATATATATATATATATATATCAAGACAGAACTAACAATATATATCACTATATCATAGACATTCATTAGAATACTAATTAAATTGAATGGTCAATGGCACATATATGATTATATTTATGCATTAAAAGATTGAAGAATATTTCTCAATTCTAAAGTAAATTTGCTTTATCAATAAAATTAAAATTCATGTAAGTAACATAAATGCTATAAAGTCTAATACTTAAATATGAATAATATAAAATTTATTTTTTGGTGAAATGAAAGAGGAATAACAGTACTAAAGAGAAAAAACATATAGTAATGAAGTTGGATAAAAATGTAACACTTTGCAAGAGGAGAAACTTTTAGTTAGAGAAGTTAAAGTTTTCTGCGTTGCTAATATTCCCGATTTACAACTCAAAACTTTTACTCCCTTGATTCCTTTTTATACGTCATCCTTCTTATAAATAGTTGGTCTATAATACTTGTCATTTCATAAAATCAATGTATAAATTACAATATTCTTCCTATTTTACCCTTGTGAGTTATTAGCCTTGAAAATATACATTTGACCAACATAGAAAAATCAAGTGAATAATTCATGTTCATTTGTCAAATTAATTAATCAAAATAAATTAATTATTCATTGATTGAAAAGCTGACTTCAAAAATAAATAAATAAGGGTAGAATAGTAAACTTACTTAATTTCTTAATGCACTGAAATAAAAAAATGGTAACATATAAATAAGAACGAAGGGAGTAAAATATAATATATAAATTTTAAATTATAATAATAATAGGGTACAAACGTGCAATGCACGTTTCCCGAACTAGTATATATATAAGTGTTTTTTGTGTTGTAAAAGTTGTGAGTGTTACATTGGTGATTTCATCCAGAGGTCTCTAATGGAAGAGGACCGAAAACTCAAGTCCCTCCAAGACTCCATACGGGTAGTGAAAGAATCATTCTCGAGTGACATCTCTGAAATTCGATCTATGCTGAAAGAGGTGGTGGGTCATGTGATGGTGCTAGGTTCTCAGAATAGTACTCTTGTAGTGGCAATATCTCGACCACGTCAAACTATTGAAGTTTATGGAGGAAAAACACCAACACCTCCTACTTTGCGTCACAAACCTGCTTCGATTGAATTAGTACGATTCCATGGAGTGAATCCTGAATCATGGGTCTTCTAAGCAGAGCGTTACTTTGAATTTTATGGAATCACGGAGGATCATAAGTTAACACTAGCATCGTTCTACTTGGATGGTGATGCATTGGAATGGTACCGATGGCTATGTTGCAATAAACAGTTAGTTAAATAGGAGCATTTTGCTGAGAAACTGCTGGTCGATTTCAGAAACAAGATCTAGAGGCGCTAGAGGGTTGACTTGCTAAACTTTGGCATACCACTACGGTGGTTGAATACCAGAGTCGTTTCAGAGCGGTTTCTAATGAGACAGATGCATTTTCTAGCTCAGGTATTAGCACATTTTTTTACTTCTGGACTGAGACCTGATATTATAGCGGCTATTTTAATTCGTGAGCCCACAAAATTAAATGAAGCTATACGTTTATCCCATTTATACGAGCAAAAGATCCAACTTGAACCGGTCTCCTTTAAGCCTACTTTCAGTAAGGCTCTACCACTTTTGACAACTCTCACTCATCCTTATGCAGTCTCAAAGCCCTCCATTTCGAATCAGATAGCTTCAATTGCCCAAACTGCATCAAATCGTCTGCCCATGAGACACCTTTCCCCTGCAGAGTTACAAAGTCGTCGGGAACATGGTCTTTGTTATTCTTGTGATGAAAATTACTCTCCTGGTCACAAGTGTAAGTAGCTTCCCCAACTTCTACTGTTATCCGAAGAGTAATTTGTGTTGGATGATGTCTTAGCGGAGGAATTACAATGTTTGGAGGTTCAAGAATAGTCAGCTATTTCATATCATACTTTATCTGGAGGAAATTCTTCCACTACTGGCCTATGGGTTGTTTTGAAGCTTAGTAGCTAAAGTGTACTTGCATGTTAAAGGGGGTGCGCGGATTTGGGCTACTAAGTGGAACCAGACCATTCAACTTGCCATTTGCACTCTCATAGGGTGCGATCGTAGGAAGCTCTATTAGTGAATGAAATTCCCCGCCCGATAAGATTGATCATGCCCTGCTGCTTGGCTTGGAATCAAACTAGCCTATCATGCCCTTTCTTCATTCCTATATGGACCCATATTCCTATGTTCTTCCAATGTTTACTGTATTACTGTGATTCCTATTTACTGAACCATATCAAAGAAGCTACTTTCTTTCTGGCTTTTATACCCAGGTATAAAGGGATAGACAGTCTAAGAGAGTGCCAAGAAAGAACACATACCAGATTTACTGGTCATGTTAATGGGTCACCAGTACAAGTGCTTGTGAATAATGCTAGTACATATAATTTTATTCAGGCGAGGATGGCAAACTTTCTTCAGTTGGAGACTCAACCAACGCTAAGCTTTTCGGTGGTGGTAGAAAGTGGACAGCGACTATGATGTGAGGGTGTGGCCAAAAAAATTCCAATAACCATACTGGGAAACAAAATAGTGGAAGATCTATACATTTTATCCCTTCATGGTGCTGATATAGTACTAGGGGTTTCGTGGCTTGCAACTTTGGGTTATGTCCTTACTGATTATGCAATTAGAATATTTGAATTCACTCTGAATGGTTCTAAGATATCGTGGAAAGGGGATGCACCTACTGATGTGCAACCGGTGCAATTACATAGTCTGAGAAGAATGGCTGTTACAGATGCAATTTCTTCCTATTTTCATCCATAATTGGTATCTGATTCGGAACCTTCATGTACTCCCCCCTCTTGATTAACAATAGTGCTTAAAACATATGAAGATGTCTTTCAGAAACCTCTAGGTTTGCCTCCTTCATGAAGTCAGGACCATGCAATCCATCTAGTTCCAGATGCAGGACCGGTTAAAGTGAAACCATATCGATATTCTTATTTTCAAACATAGGCCATGGAGCAGTAAGTGTCTGAAATGCTAAAAGAAGGGACAAAAGAACAAGTACTAGCCCATTTTCCTCTCCAATATTGTTGGTTCGAAAAAAAATGGAACGTGGCGGTTTTGTATTGACTATCGTGCATTAAATGCAATCACAATTCATGATAGATTTCCAATTCCTACCATTGATGAACTTTTTAATGAACTGAATGGTGCCCACTATTTTTCCAAGTTGGATTTATTGTCTGGATATCATCAAATTAGGGTCCGTTCGAAAAGAGACGGACTGCGTCGCTTTTGATTTTTTTTTTGAAGAATGCGACGCAGTTCATTGCTTTTTTATTTTTATTTTTTTAAATTTTAAAAAAGAGACGAAGTCCGTCGCTTTAATTAATTTTTAATTTTTGTAGAATATTGAAAAGTGACGGACAATGAGACGCCATCCGTCACTTTTTTGTAAATAAATTTTTGAAAAACCCAAAAATGTGACGAACTAAAGGACCCTATCCATCGGTTTTCTGGGTTTTTTAAAAAATAAAATTTTAAAAAGCGACAGACTAAAGGACCCTGTCCGTCGCTTTTCTGAGTTTTTTTAAAAATAAAATCCAGAAAAGCGACGGACAAAACCACCTTCTCCGTCACTTTTTCTGCAATTTTTTTTACAGCAGAAACTGGCGTACCCACCTGCAAAAGCAATTCAATTCAGCCCCAATCAAACACAAAACATTATAAAGAAGCTACACAAATATAAAACAACAAACTTAAATTAACATTCAAAAATATCTAAATCACAATTTAAAGACTTATCAAGTCTTTCAAAATTCATTTCAAAATTACAAATAGTTCATAAAGACTATAGTTTATCAAGATTTCTAAAGTTCAACCTAATAATTAGTTCATAAATTTATAAATTAAGATTTCTAAAGTTCACAACCTAAAGTTTAAAATCCTACAATAATTCAAGATTTCTAAGGTTCACAACTTAAAGTTCTAAAATTCCACAATAATTCAAGATTTCTAAAATTCACAACCTAAAGTTCCAAAATCCTACAATAATTCAAAATTTTTAAAGTTCACAACCTAAAGCCCTAAAATACTACAAAAATTCAAGTTCTCTAAAATTCACAACTTAAAGTTCTAAAATTCTACAATAATTCAAGACTTCTAACGTTTCACAACCTAAAGTTCCTACAAAAATTCAAGTTCTCTAAAGTTCACAACTTAAAGTTCTAAAATCCTACAATAATTCAGGATTTCTAACGCTCACAACCTTATAAAGTTCTAAAATCCTACAAAAATTCAAGTTCTTTAAAGTTCACAAATTTAAGTTCTAAAATCCTACAATAATTCAAGATTTCTAAAGTTCACAACCTAAAGTCCTAAAATTCTACAATAATTCAAGTTCTCTAAAGTTCACAACTTAAAGTTCTAAAATCCTACAAAGATTCAAGTTTTCTAAAATTCACAAATAAAAGTTCTAAAATCCTACAAAGATTCAAGTACTCTAAAATTCACAACTTAAAGTTCTAAAATTCTACAATTATTCAAGATTTCTAAAGTTTCAAAACCTAAAGTTCCTACAAAAATTCAAGTTCTCTAAAGTTCACAACTTAAAGTTCTAAAATCCTACAAAAATTCAAGATTTCTAAAGTTCACAACTTAAAGTTCTAAAATTCTACAATAATTAAAGATTTCTAACGGTCACAGAGTTACAAAGTCTAAAATCCTACAAAAATTCAAGTTCTCTAAAGTTCACAACTTTAAGTTCTAAAATCCTACAATAATTCAAAATTTCTAAAGTTTACAACCTAAAGTTCTAAAATCCTACAAAAATTCAATTCTTTAAAGTTCACAACTTAAAGTTCTAAAATCCTACAATAATTCAAGATTTCTAACGCTCACAAGCTTATAAAGTCTAAAATCCTACAAAAATTCAAGTTTTCTAAAGTTCACAACTTAAGTTCTAAAATCCTACAATAATTAAAGATTTCTAAAGTTCACAACCTAAAGTTCTAAAATCCTACAATAATTCAAGTTCTCTAAAGTTCACAACTTAAAGTTCTAAAATCCTATAAAAATTCAAGTTCTCTAAAATTCACAACTTAAATTTCTAATATTCTACAATAATTCAAGATTTCTAACGTTTCACAACCTAAAATTCTAAAATCCTACAAAAATTCAAGTTCTCTGAAGTTAGCAACTTAAAGTTCTAAAATCTTACAATAATTCAAGATTTCTAACATTCACAACCTTATAAAGTTCTAAAATCCTACAAAGATTCAAGTTCTCTAAAATTCACAACTTAAAGTTCTAAAATTCTACAATTATTCAAGATTTCTAACGTTTTATAACCTAAAGTTTCTACAAAAATTCAAGTTCTCTAAAGTTCAAACTTAAAGTTCTAAAATCCTACAAAAATTCAAGTTCTCTAAAGTTCACAACTTAAAGTTCTAAAATCCTACAATAATTCAAGATTTCTAACGCTCACAGCCTTATAAAGTCTAAAATCCTACAAAAATTCAAGTTCTCTAAAGTTCACAACTTTAAGTTCTAAAATCCTACAATAATTCAAGATTTCTAAAGTTCACAACCTAAAGTTCTAAAATCCTACAAAAAATCAATTATCTAAAGTTCACAATTTAAAGTTCTAAAATCCTACAATAATTCAAGATTTCTAACGCTCACAAGCTTATAAAGTCTAAAATCCTACAAAAATTCAAGTTCTCTAAAGTTCACAACTTTACGTTCTAAAATCCTACAATAATTCAAGATTTCTAAAGTTCACAACCTAAAGTTCTTAAATCCTACAATAATTCAAGTTCTCTAAAGTTCACAACTTAAAGTTCTAAAATCCTACAATAATTCACAACTTAAAGTTCTAATATTC
Organism: Solanum commersonii; assembly: GCA_029007595.1. NCBI lineage: Eukaryota > Viridiplantae > Streptophyta > Magnoliopsida > Solanales > Solanaceae > Solanum > Solanum commersonii. The sequence goes on along the minus strand of JAJTWQ010000162.1, from coordinate 1,079,807 downwards.
TACAATAATTCAAGATTTCTAATGTTTCACAACCTAAAGTTCTAAAATCCTACAAAAATTCTAGTTCTCTAAAGTTAACAATTTTAAGTTCTAAAATCCTACAATAATTCAAGATTTCTAACGTTCACAACCTTATAAAGTTCTAAAATCCTAAAAAGATTCAAGTTCTCTAAAATTCACAACTTAAAGTTCTAAAATTCTACAATTATTCAAGATATCTAACGTTTCATAACCTAAAGTTTCTACAAAAATTCAAGTTCTCTAAAGTTCACAACTTAAAGTTCTAAAATCCTACAAAAATTCAAGTTATCTAGAGTTCACAACTTAAAGTTCTAAAATCCTACAAAAATTCAAGATTTCTAAAGTTCACAACTTAAAGTTCTAAAATCCTATAATAATTCAAGATTTCTAACGCTCACAACCTTATATAGTCTAAAATCCTACAAAAATTCAAGTTCTCTAAAGTTCACAACTTTAAGTTCTAAAATCCTACAATAATTCAAGATTTCTAAAGTTCACAACCTAAAGTTCTAAAATCCTACAATAATTCAAGATTTCTAACGCTCACAACCTTATAAAGTCTAAAATCCTACAAAAATTCAAGTTCTCTAAAGTTCACAACTTAAAGTTCTAAAATCTTACAAAAATTCAAGTTCTCTAAAATTCACAACTTAAAGTTCTAATATTCTACAATAATTCAAGATTTCTAACATTTCACAACCTGAAGTTCTAAAATCCTACAAAAATTCAAGTTCTCTAAAGTTAACAACTTAAAGTTCTAAAATCCTACAATAATTCAAGATTTCTAACGTTCAAAACCTTATAAAGTTCTAAAATCCTACAAAAATTCAAGTTCTCTAAAGTTCACAACTTTAAGTTCTAAAAGCCTACAATAATTCAAGATTTCTAAAGTTTACAACCTAAAGTTCTAAAATCCTACAATAATTCAAAATTTCTAAAGTTCACAACCTAATTAAAGTTCTAAAATTCTACAAAAAATCAAGTTCTAATTAAATTCAATAATTCATATCCAATTTCTAAAATTAGTTATATATAAACTTCTAATCCAAGAATTTATTAGTTATATTCAAGTTCCAAGTTCAAGTTCAACTTCAAGTTCTAAATTCAAGTTCATATCTAGTTATATATAAACGTCTAATCCAACAATTAGTTATATATTCAAGTTCTAATTGAAAAAAAACCTCATCGATCAATATATATTCATGACATTCAAACATTCATCATATACACTTCAATTACTAATTTCTAACTTCAAAGTAACACTTTACTAACTAACAATATATCAATCAAATTTAAAAAATATCTCAATTCACAATCAAATTACATATTCTCAAGTTCAAACTAGTCCTAGAATTAAAAAAAAAAACCCTAATTCATTCACTAATTACAATACCCAATTTAAAAATCCACAATTTAAAAGAAAACCCTAAAATGAAAAATCTCCAATTCTCTACCTAGCTAACAATAATCAAATCAAATTAACAATAACACAACCCAACAAACTAAAACAATAATATACTAACTAACAATCAACTATAATCACTGGAATTGAAAAAAAACCTAAAATTAAACACCAACCTTAACAAAGAGGAGAGGCAGCGACGGGAGGTGACGGACGGCGACTAGTGGCAACTGGCGGCGACAGGCAAGGGCAGCGACGGTGGTGGTGGAGGCGGCAACCGGTGGAGGGAGATCGATAGAGAATAAGAGTGAAGAGAGAAGAGAGAGAGAAGAAAATAAGAAAATCTCGATTTGGGTCAAAGATATTTTAAGAAAAGTGATGGACAACATGTCTTTGTCCGTCGTTTTAAAAAAAATATTTGACCAAAATTTTGACCAAAAAAGCGACGGACTAAGAGACGCTGTCCGTCGCTTTTCTTAAATGTTTGACCAGTCATGTTAACTAAAAAGCGACGGACTTAAAGATGCTGTCTGTCGCTCCTTTAAAAAGATAATTAATCAATTAATTCTTAATTATATATATATTTGGCGCAAAAATCCACCAAAAAAGCTGCGGACTAAGAGATGTCATCCATCGCTTTTTGAAAAATAATTATTTTTATTAAAAAGCGATGGACAGTGTGGCAAATGGCATCGCTTTTTAGAGTGACGCCGTCTGTCGCTTTTTTGTCTGTCATTTTTTAGCAGTTTTTAGTAGTATAAGATGACATTTCACACTCATGATGGACATTATGAATTTCCCGTCATGCCATTTGGCCTTACAAACACGCCCTCTACATTTCAAGCAACTATGAATGAAATATTTAGACCTTACTTGCATCGATATGTCCTGGTATTCTTTGATGTCAGTTTGATTTCTAGTCCTACTTAGACTGATCACTTGGAACATTTGGTCTCGATTATGCAATTATTGCATCAATATCAGTTGGTGGCCAAGCAGTCCAAATGCTTATTTGGAAATGAATCAGTTGACTACCTGGGACATATTATCTCATCTCAAGGATTGTGTGTCGACCTAGGAAAAGTGTAATCCATCCAGCAATGGGCACCACCTCGTACAGTGAAAGAAGTGAGTGAAGGAACTGTAACACCTAGCTTGCTGCGAAACTGAGCAACGACTTGCTTTGTGAATGCTTTGGTATGAATATCAACTAGCGATCCTTAGACCTCACAAACTGAGTAACAATTTGTCCTCTGGCCACCTTCTCACGAACAAAATGATAGTCCATTTCAACATGTTTGGTTCTAGCATGCATAACTGGATTGACAATCATGTACAAAGCATTCAAGTTATCACAATACAATGTAGAAATAGATTGAAGGAACACCCCAAGGTCATGAAGTAGATACATGATCTATGCCATCTTTGCTGCAGTGGAGGCTAGTGCTCTATACTCAGTTTCAGCACTCAATTGGGCTACTGTCCTCTGTTTCTTGGAAGTCCAAGAAATACAATTTGCACCTAGGTAGATGCTATAGCCTGTAGTTGATCTCCTAGTGGTGGTACAACATCCCCAATCATTATTTGAGTATCCATACAACCTACATGGTGATTGTGAAATAATTTTGAGTCCAAAGTGTAGAGTACCTTTGATGTACCTGAGAATTCTTTTCACCCCTTGAAGATGTTCACTGTTTGGACTTTGCATTAACTGGCTTGCTAAATTCTCTACATGAGTGATATTAGGTCTTGTAAGGGTCAAGTACTGAGGACTCCTTACTATCATTGCATTTATAAGACTTCCTATGACTTCATGTAAACCATGCTTTTGAGCCAAATGAGTGGCTACAACCTTTGCCAAGGTCATCTCTGTCTTAACCAACAACTCAACAACATACTTACTCTGACTTAAGTGAATCCCTCTGCAAAATACTTAACCTCTACTCCTAGAAAGAAGTGTAAAGGGCCAAGATCTTTCATAGCAAAGTCTTTCCCAAGTTGTAGAACCAACTGTGAGACATGTGATGGATTAATTCCTATGAAAATAATATCATCCACATATAATAGGAGAAATATTGTGCATTTGTGAGTTTGAAAAGTAAATAAGGAAGGGTCAACCTTACTACAAATGAAACCAAGTGTAACACCCCAGAAATTTTTTCGAACTAAGACTCGAACCGTTCATCATAGTGAGTGAGATTTTACCGAGGAATTAAAATTTCATAAGTGTTAAGGTCACTAGATGTAGAACCTTGAGTTCCAAAAAGAATTAAATTGGAAATAACAAAATCTGAAATTTTACAAGTTAATCCAAGTATGAGTTTTGGGTTGACTTCAAACGACCATAACTACTATCTCAGGATGATTTAGGCGTTCTACCAGTTACCGTAGGAAATATATTTGAATTATCTTTCCAACGCCGCCGAGTTTGATAAGTTTCGAGGTCGGATGAGTGAGCTATAACCTTTTGAAGTTAGGCTGTCCAGTTAAGGAAAGTCAAAACCGGAAATAGTAAGGGGTATTTTGGTCTTTTCCTTACCCAATCAGATTTGATTCTTTTTTAGTAATATTTTAGAGGTCTAATCTGATTAGTTTCAGTTTTATAATCCTAAAATTATCCTAGGGTTTTAGTTGAGAGTTCAAGAAGAGAAAAGAAGAGAAAAGAGGAGAAAAGAGGAGAGGATTAAGTGTTCGTTGAGATTCTTGGGTCTTGTTGCGGATTTTCGCCACGGGTTTAATCCCTAAGAGGTATGTAAGCTTTCATAGTGTTGGGTTCTTTCACCCACATGCCAATCAGGATTTATTCAGCGTAATTTCGTTCTTGAAATTTATGGATTTAAGTTCTTGATGAGTTCTTGATAAGTGTTCTTGAAGTTTCATTAAGTTTTGAAGTAAGATTCTTCTTAGGTCAACTTTAAACTACCATATCTCTTAGAATATTAAGATTTACGTGAGCCATAACCTATCCAATTAAAGGTAATTGAATCTACTTTCCAACCCCACTAATTTCACGTCAATCCAATAGCTGAGTAAAAAGTTATGACTATTTTAGTAACCTATACAGTGCTGTTACGAATTAGCCGACGGAAAAATATTGAAAATAATCGTTTTTGTCTTTTTACCTCCAAGAAAACCATCAACGAATTTCTTGACTAATAAAAAACTCAAAACAAATCAGATTTTCATCTTCACTCATGAAAATTATAATTTTTGGCTATAGATATTTTAAGAAACAAACTCAAGAATCTCAAGAAAGTTTTTCTTGATTGTTTACCTTCAAGCTAGGGTTTCAAGGCTTATAATCAAGTTCTTCTCCAAGATAATTCAAGATTCTTCAAGAACCTTGTTCTTCTAGGTATGAAAGGCTATCATAGTGTTGGACTAGTTCGTCCTCACGCCCTACATCTACTTTCAAATAAGAAAAAGAGTAATCTAGGATACTTCCCTAGATTTGAGTATTCTTGAGATAAGTTGATTTTGAGTTCTTGAATTCATGTTTCTTTTAAAAGTTCTATTCCTAATTATCGAATAGCTATATTGTTATTGAGATCCTTCATATCATGAATCATAACTCTTGAATTCATAATTCAAATTCAAGAGAGAGTTAAGAGTAGAGTTCAAGGAAGCCTTTGAGTTCAATTCTGAATCCTTTGAGATCCATCATCGATTTGAGTTAAAGTTCTGAGCAGGTAAGTATGAGAATGAGAAGAGTCATATACATGAGTTCCTTATTGATATTTTTGACCCTTGAGTCGAGTTGTTCATGCCCATAACTTCCGCATGAACTTCATCAGTTGAGCACCTTTGAGAGGAGTAGTATCTTCAAGTTCTAAGTATTGAGTTCCTAATCCCCTATGAGATTATATTTATAATCATGGAACTATTACATGTTACCCATGAAGTCCTTGAGTTGAATTTTTCATGCCCATAATTCCACATGAACATTATAAGTCGAACAATCTTGAGATGAGAAGTAGCTTTGAGTCCTTGAGTTGAGTACTTCATGCTCATAATTCCGCATGAACCCTCTGATTTAAGCATTCTTGAAATTAGTAGTTCAGGTCTTATACCTTTGGCCGAGTATAGGATGTGCTGGCAGCGTGAGGTAGATCATTATATCATCACTATAGCTCTTATGTGATGGTTGTCGGTTAGAGAAACTCCCACAGAAGTTATTGTATTCTTATATACACAGTTATATGAATTTTTACATACATTTCAGAGTTATGTTGTATTCTTGCATACACACAGAGTTGACAGCATGTTTTTAAACAGTTTGTTTCTTTATATTGCACTTGTTTTAAATTGCTTTATATTGAAATGAGTTCAGTCATATTGAGTTGAGTATCCAGAGTTTAGTACCCAAAATCGAATATCATATCTTTGAGTTGAGTATCTTATCTCTGAGTTGAGTATCTTATTCTTGAGTACTTCTGAGTTGAGTAGTTTTGTGTATTCTTAAGTATTCCTTCAGTTGAGTAAGTTTGAGAAGAGGTAAGTATGTTTCCTTTTATCAAGTTTCAAGCTTATGTTTATGTTTTAGAATTCATCTTACATGCTCGTACATTCCATGTATTGAGCCATTTGGCCTGCATCTTCTCATGATGCAGACACAGGTATTCAGGATCATCAACAGGATTTTCGTTGATACATCCATGAGTTTGAGTTAGCTATGGTGAGCCTCCTTGTTTCCGGAGGATTTCATTTATTTTTCAGTTGTTAGGATGTCGTGGGTCTTGTCCCGACTTCCATCTTTATCAGTTAGAGGCTTCATAGGTAGTCAGTATAGTTGAGAAGTCTGTATTATTTATTTATTTTATTAAATGTTTTAAAGACTTAAGTTGCCTATTTTATGGCGAGTTGAATAATTTATTTTATTCAGAGTTTTCTTTTGAGTTAAAGCTTTCTATTTAAGTTTTATGAACTTTTATTTCAGTGTTTAAGCTTTGTATGCTTGAATCAGTTTTCTGCTTGTAGTCAACCAGGATGTGGGTTCGCTTGGGGACCAGCAATGGTCTTCGAGTGCCGGCCACGTCCAGGGTGTAGGCTCGGGTCGTGACACCAAGTGTAAGAGATGCATGCTAAACCTATCAAACTAGGCTCTTGGTGTTTGTTTAAGACCATGCAATGCATTTTTAAGTAGACACATATGCTGAGGAAACCTGGGATCAGTAAATCCAGAAGGTTAACTCATGTACACCTCATCTTGTAGGACACCATGGAGAAAGACATTTTTGACATTCAGTTGTCTAACTTCCCACTTTGAGCTTATAGTAATGGACAGAACCACCCTAATATTTGTGGCTTTAACCACATGGCTAAATGTTTCTTCAGAATCTATCCCTTGAGGTGTGAGAATCCCCTAGCCACAAATTTGGTCTTGTATTTATCTACTGTTCCATCATCCTTTAATTTTGTCTTGAACACCCATTTTGAACCAAACAAGATTATACCAGGAGATTTGGGCACCAATATACATGTCTTGTTAGTACGTAAAGCATTGATTTCCTCGTGCATTGCTTCAAGCCAATGAGGTTACCTTTGTGCTTCCTTATTAGTATTTGGTTCCCTCAAAATTTCCTTGCTGGTGCGAGCAACAAGTGATATGTGATGTTCCTTCACCTTATGCCTGGTGATCACATGATGCCCTTGTGGTGCAGGAAGTACCTCAACTGGTACATCAACTAAAATAGTTGATTAGAGTGTAGTATCGTAAGGTAGGTGATCAACTGGTACATAAACTAAAGTAGTTGATTGAAGTGTAGTATCGTCAGGTTGATGATGCTCATTGACTGGACCTGTAAGGGCAACCTATTTCTCACTGCCACTAGTGGATCCAAAATCTACAGCTGGAGTCTAAATATTGTTGTATGGATCATCACTTTCAAACTATTTCTCATTATCATCATTTGATATTACACCTGATGGGTCAGTAGTACTGTCATCATCAAGGAGTATAAGGGGTGTTGTAGTAGCATTTCACCAAGAATTTACGTACTAGTAGCCTGTACTTGTCACTCCCCGAGCCTACACCCTGGGCGGGATTGACACTCAAAGACCATTGCTGGCCCTAAGCAAACCCTTGGCCTCACTTACTAACTCAGCGGAAGACTTAATTCATCACATAAACATTTATGAAGAAACTAGAATGTTATAAAGGAACATTCAACTGGCAATTTAGACAAACTAAAGTCTTTAACATAAGAAATGAAAAGTAAAAAAAACTGAAATAACTAACTTACTGTCTGTCTATGAAGCCTCTAAAACAACTGAGATGGATGTTGGGACAAACCCCACAACATCCTAATGAACTAAACTAGAAAGCAGTGAAAATAGATCCTCCTAATGCAAGGAGGCTCACCGACCGACTACGACGCGCTGCGGATCAATGGTGCGCTGAAATGCCGATCCTAGTTACCTGTGTCTGCATCATAAGACGATGCAGGCCAGCTGACATCAGTACATTGAATGTAAAAGTATGCAAGTTGGAATGCTAAAACAACATAGGCTTGAAAAGGAATCTGAAAGAAACCGAAGAACTTACCTCGCTCAACTCAACTCAATATAACTGAACTCATTTCAATATAAAGTAATTTAAAACAAGTGCAATATAAAGAAAAGCTATTTAAAAACATTATGTCAACTCTGTGTGTATGCAAACATACATATAACTCTGATATGTATGTAAAAATCTAATAAACTGATGTATATAAAAATATAATAACTTCTGCAGAAGTTTTTCTAACCGACAACCATCATATAAGAGCTATAGTGATGATACAATGATCTACCTCACGCTGCCAGCGCATCTTATACCCGGCCAAAGGTATAGGAGCTAAACTGCCTAATGGATCCACTAGTCTATTTAGAAAATGATTCATCTAAAAGTATGACCCTTTTCTACCTATGGTGGCTACATGGTTTTATGGTGACGTAAGTTATCTGAACTCATACTCATCCTTAATTCGGTGCTCTATACTACTCCTAAAATATACTAGCTCTTTTTATTTAAAAAAAACATACTTCTTCTATGATTTGAGATTAGTGCTCAAAAACTTAGCTCAAAGGCAATCTTGGAAATCTCAGTTTCCTTGCTTGCTTCATTTAGAAAGCTATTACTCTTTTCTGAAAACTAGCTTGAAGGCCCTTCGGAAATCTCAGTTTCCGCTCTTATTTAAATGTGTAAAACATTTTAAATCTCTTTGGGAAATACTTAGTCCCCATATGTTTCTTTGAAGAAAAGACCTTTAATATTACTCTTTACTGAACTCAAAATTTAAGTCTTAAAACAAAGTTAAAACATTTGTAAAAGACTTATGAAAACTTGAAATGAACTTCTGTTACTTGACTCTTGACTTCTCTTGACTTTGATCTTAACTGCTCTTAACTTAACTCTTAACTGATCCTTGAATTGAATTATGGATTCAAGGATTAAGATTTGTGACTGGAAAGATCTCATAATGTTTAGGAATGATTCTAGATAGTTAAACATGAGAAAAGACCGAAAATCAATATTTGAAGGTGGGTCCGTGATGCAAAGGCATAATTTAATTTTGGTTCTGAAAATGTTTTTTAAGGTAGAACACCTCGTGTCAGCTCTGTGACATGAATCTAAAATGTTCAATTCTGGGAACTAGGCGCGACGCGCGGCCACCCCTTTATTTCATCAGACGAAATTTCTTCTTCGTTTTCCAACCCCAAATCACCCAAACTCGGTTCTTTTTTCCAAATTACTTTTAGATACAGATACCTAGTAAATTCACCTAAGAATCTAACTTGAAACGACCCTATAATGCGACGTAACAAACTCAGAAACTTCCCAACTCAGTCAAATTCAAGAACAATATATGAAGTCAAGAATAGGTATCAAGATCATCAATATTCATATGCTTTTAGGATGAATCCAAACTGAAATAAATATGCTTGGCACGTGGGAGAACGATCCCAACGTTATGAGAGCCTCACATACCTGATAGAAGTAAATCCTTGGCGAAACACCAACTTCCTTGATCAATCTTGATGAGTTTGCCTTTTTCTCTTCTCCTTTCTCCTTAGCCCTAGCGTGAAATCCAAATTCTAAAATTGACTAAAATCTAATTTGACCCATATAAAACTCCTAAAAAATGGATCAAAATAATAGGGCATAACTCACTCATACCAACTCGGAATCGCGCAAACTTGGCGGCGTTGAAAAGATCGTTCCAAGTGCTTTCAAACCATATCTTGAACTACACCTAAATCAGGAGTTATGGCCGATTGAAGTTGACCAAAAACTAAATTTTAACTTGCAATTTTTCCAGATTTCCTTATACTTTCCAAAATAACTATTTCCAGATTTTAAACTTCCTTCTAGTTCTTTCTAGTTGCAAGATGTTACAATATCTCCCCCTTGGGAACATTCGTCCTCAAATGAGAATTACTCTTACTAAGCGAAGGGTAATAACATCAAGTTTGAATACCCATCAAGAAAATACAAACAAACAACATTCTTACTCATAATTTAGCTAGTACTAAGAAGAAAATTAGTACCTTGGTCAGCATTTTCTCCGGTTTCAAAGAGATGTGTATATCTCTTCTTTATATCCTCATCAGCTTCCCAAGTAGCTTCTTCAACAAATTGGTTCCTCCAAAGGACCTTGACTGATGCTACTTCCTTAGTCCTCAACTTGTGAACTTGCCGATCTAGAATCTGAACAAGAATCTCCTCATAAGATAAGTTATCCTTGATCCCAATATTTTCAGTTGGTATGATTAATGAAGAATTACCCATGCATTTCTTCAACATAGAGATGTGAAATACCGGATGAACCGCTGTCAACTCTTGTGGCAGCTCTACCTCATAAGCTACATTACCAATCATTTTGGATATTCGATAAGGTCCAATATATCGGGGACTAAGCTTCCCCTTCTTACCAAACCTCATAACACCCTTCATGGGTGAAACTTTCAAATATACCCAATAATCTACTTCGAACTCTAACTCCCTTCTCCTAATATCAGTGTAGGATTTTTGACAACTCTGTGCCGTTTTCAATCTTTCTTGAATCACTTTCACCTTTTCCATAGCTTGGTGAACTAAATCTGGTCCTATCAACCCTGCTTCACCAACTTCAAACCATCCAATAGGAGATCTGCATCTTCTCCCATAAAGAGCTTCATAAGGAGCCATTTGGATGCTAGAGTGATAACTGTTGTTGTAAGCAAACTCAATGAGAGGTAGGTGATCATCCCAATACCCTTTGAAATCAATCACACAAGCCCTCAACATATCTTTTAAAGTATGAATAGTGCGCTTTGCTTGCCCATCTATCTGAGGATGAAAGGCAGTACTTAAATTCACCTTCGAACCCAAACCTTTCTGAAAAGATTTCCAGAACTGTGCAGTAAATTGCCAACCTTTGTCTGAAATAATGGAGACCGAAACTCCATGAAGTCTTACCACTTCTTGAATATACAACCTAACATAATCTTCTGCTGAATGGGTAGTCTTTACTGATAGAAAATTGGCTGATTTTGTCATTCTGTCGACAATCACCTAAATAGAATCATGTTGTCTGCAAGACCTTGGCAAACCTGTGATGAGATCCATATTGATCATCTCCCACTTCCATTCTGGAAGTTCTATATTCTGAGCCAAATCACCGGGCCTTTGATGCTCTACTGTCACTTGTTGGCAATTTGGACACTTAGCGACAAATTCAGCAATGCCCTTTTTCATGCTATTCCACCAATAAACCTCTCTCAAGTCACGATACATCTTTGTGGAACCCGAATGAATGGAATATCTGGAGCTATGAGCTTCTTCCATTGATCCTCTCTTGGAGTCCATCCACCATAGGTACACACAATCTTCCTTGATATCTCAATACACCATCTCCTCCTTGTTCAAAAGCTAATATTTTTTGCTTATTAACATTTACCTTCAATTCAAGAAAAATGGGATCTTGGTCTTGCTTTTCTTTCACTTCTGACACTAATGATGATTCAGCCCTATTCATCATCACTGTTCCTCCTTTTGTGGAATCCATAAGTCTGACTCCCAAGAGTGCAAGTATGTGCACATCCTTTGCTAATTCTCTCTTTTCTTCCTCAACATGGGCGGTACTACCCATAAATAACCTACTTAATGAATTAGCAACCACATTTGCCTTACCAGGGTGGTAAAGAATACTCATGTCATAATCCTTGAGTAATTCTAACCACCTCCTTTGTTTGAGATTAAGCTCTTTCTGGGTGAACACATATTGAAGGCTCTTATGATTAGTGAATATATCAACATGAACACCATACAAATAATGTTTCCATATCTTCAAAGCGGATACTACAGCAGCCAATTCTAAGTCACGGGTTGGGTAGTTCTTCTCATGAACTTTCAATTGTCTGGAGGCATAGACTATAACTTTGTCATTCTGCATTAAGACACAACACAAATCAACTCTAGATGCATCACAATACACCACAAAACCTTGAGTACCTTCTGGTAAGGTTAAAACTGGGGCAATAGTCAACTTCTTCTTCAATTCCTGAAAGCTTTTCTCACAAGCTTCAAACCATTGAAACTTCACTATTTTCTGAGTCAACTTCGTCAAAGGAGACAAAATAGACGAGAACCCCTCTACAAACCTTCTATAATAGCCAGCTAAACCCAAGAAACTCCTAATATTAGTTGGAGATGTGGGTCTAGGACAATTTTGCACTGCCTCAATTTTTTGAGTATCAACTTTAATTCCCTCTCCAGACACATGTGGCCTAAGGATGCCACAGACTCGAGCCAAAACTCACACTTAGAGAATTTAACATATAACTCCTTATCTTTCAAAGTCTGAAGAACTATTCTGAGATGGCTAGCATGATTTTCTTCATTCCTTGAATAGATTAGTATGTCATCGATAAAGACGAGAACAAACATCTCTAATAAGGTTTGAAGACTCTATTCATAAGATCCATGAACGTTGTTGGTGCATTAGTCAAACCAAATGACATGATCAAAAACTCATAATGACCATATCGGGTTCTGAAAGCTGTTTTTGGAATATCACATTCTCTTACTCTTAACTGATGATAGCCTGATCTGAGGTCAACTTTCGAGAAACAGGAAGCACCCTAAAGCTGATCGAAACGATCATCAATCCTTGGAAGAGGATACTTATTCGTGATGATAACCTTATTCAACTGACGGTAATCTATACACATCCTAAGGGAACCATCTTTCTTTCTCATAAACAATACCGGAGCGCTCCAATGTGAGAGACTTGTATGAATGAAGCCCTTATCTAATAAATCCTTTAATTGCTCTTTCAACTCTTTCAACTCTGCTGGTGCCATTCTGTATGGAGGAATAGAGATAGGATGAGTATCTGGAAGAAGATCTATACCAAAGTCTATCTCTCTCTCAGGAGAGACTCCGGGAAGATCATTTGGAAAGACTTCTGGAAACTCTTTTACTACTGGAACTGACTAAATATGAGGTATCTTAACACTAGAGTCATTAACTCAGACTAAGTGATAGACACAACCCTTAGAAACTAACTTTCTTGCCTTAAGGTACGAAATCAAACGACTCTTAGGCACTATTGAACTGCTTTTCCACTCTAAGACTGGCTCATTTGGAAACTGAAACTTGACTACTGGAGTTCTACAATCAACTGAGGCAAAACAGGCATGAAGCCAGTCCATACCAAGAATGATATCAAAGTCTACCATGTCTAACTCAATTAAATCAGTCATGGTACTCTTGTGATTAACGAAAACATGACAATTATGATAGACTCTCTCTGCTAGAGTAGACTCACTAATTGGTGTAAAAACACTGAATGATTCACTAAGTTTCTCAGGAATAACATCAAAATTCATAGAAACATATGGAATTACAAAAGATAAACTCGCTCCTGGATCTAGCAAGGTATAAACAGTAAAGTCAAAGACTTGAATCACACCAGTGACAACATCTGGCGAATCCTCTTGCTCTTGGCGACTAGTGATAGCATATAAGCGGTTTGTTCCTCCGCCAATACCGAAAGTAGCTCCTCTAGGTGCAACCATGTCTGGTGGAGCAACTGAAGAATACTGAGCTCTATTTGCCCCATTACCATTTTCCTGCTTGTTTTTTGGACACTCTCGCATGAAATGCCTAGTCTGACCACACTTGAAACAACCAGTGGAGCCCTCACGACAAATACCTGAGTGGTTCTTACCACACTTGGCGCAAGCAAGAGGCTTACTACCCCTTTGCGCCACACTACCCTAGGAATAAGCAATCTTAGCTCTGGAATTCTGACCATTGTACTCACCCTTGTTCTTAGGTGCAGGTGCACAAGCAGATGATAGAGCAGGTCCCTTCTGTTTCTGTTGGAAGGATGATTGGCTCGGACTCGTTCCCCATCTTAGCCCTCTTGTTCTTGAACTCCCTTCTATCTCTCAGATTCTCTTTCTCTACCTGCTGCATATAGACAATCAACCTCGAAATGTCCATGTCCTAAATAAGCATTGCTGCTCGGCCTTCTTTGCTTGATAGACGACCCAAACCAGCAACAAACAAGCTCATTCTACTCCCCATGTCCTTAACCATCTCTGGAGCATATCGGGATAGTTGGGTGAACTTCAACCCATATTTATGAACGCTGAGAGAATCCTGCTTAAGTGTTAAAAATTTCTGTACCTTAGCCTCTTTCAATTCTCAGGGAAAGAAACGCCCCAAAAAAGCCTCTTCAAAACATTCCCAACTCGTAGGTGGTGCATCCTCAGCTCTACCCCCTTTCTACTGATCAAACCAAGTCCTAGAAACATTCTTCATCTGATATGCAGCTAGCTCAACTCTCACAGTATCAGTAACATTCATCACATCAAACACCTTTTTCAGTTCCTCAATGAAGTTCTCTGGATCCTCTGCAGTGCTTGAGCCAGTGAAACTTGGAGGATTCATCCTTAAGAACTCACGAATCCTTGAAGTGTCAGCCTCTTCCTGTCGAGCTCCTCTCTGCTGCCCAGCTTGGTTGGTCACAACTTGACTGAACATCCTTATAGCCTCGCTGAACTCAGCATTAGTGACTTCTCATTGAGGTTGCACTTCAGGTGCATTGGGTAACTCTTATTTCTCAACATTCCTCCTAGCTGGATGACCTTTGACTACTCTTCGTGGAGGCATGATTATCTTAAACACGTGCAGGCACGAATTAGAGGGAATTTTTTTAGAGATAAACTCTAACGTACGAAATGAGTGTGAAGAAGTGAGATAGTTCCTAAATGTTGCAGCCTCCTAATTATAGATGTGGCGCGCTTCACACCGATAACTAGGACTCTACATACACGGCTTCATAGACTCCCTAGGACTCTTGAACTCTGTGCTCTGAAACTAAGTTTGTCAAGCCCCGAGCCTACACCCTGGGAGGGACTGGCACTTGAAGACCATTGTTGGCCCCAAGCAAACCCTTGGCCAGACTTACTAACTCAGCGGAAGACTTAACTCATCACATAAAACATTTATGAAGAAACTAGAATGTTATAAAGGAACATTCAAGTGGAAATTTAGGCAAACTCAAGTCTTTCACATAAGAAATGAAAAGTAAAGACAACTGAAATAACTAACTTACTGTCTGTCTATGAAGCCACTAAAATAACTAAGATGGATGTTAGGACAAACCCCACAACATCCTAATGAACTAAACTAGAAAGCAATGAAAATAGATCCTCCGGAATGTATGGAGGCTCACCGACTGACTCTGAACTGCTCACTGGATCAATGGTGCGCTAAAATGTCAATCCTAGTTACTTGTGTCTGCATCATAAGATGATGCTGGCCAACTGACATCAGTACATTGAATGTACGAGTATGCGAGTTGGAATGCTAAAACAACATAGGCTTGAAAAGGAATCTGAAAGAAACTGAAGAACTTACCTGGCTCAACTCAACTCAACATAACGGAACTCATTTCAATATAAAGCAATTTAAAACAAGTGCAATATAAAGAAAAGCTGTTTAAAAACATGATGTCAATTCTGTGTGTATGCAAAGATACATATAACTCTGAGATGTATGTAAAAATATAATAAATTGATGTATATAAAAATACAATAACTTCTGTGGGAGTTTCACTAACCGACAACCATCATATAAGAGCTATAGTGATGATACAACGATCTACCTCACACTGCTAGCATACCCTATACCCAGCCAAATGTATAGGACCTGAACTGCCTAATGGATCCACTAGTCTATTTCGAAAATGATTCATCTAAAAAGTATGACCCATTTCTACCTGTCGTGCCCCATTTTTCGCAAAATGGGTTCTCCTTTCGGATGTAACAACTCTTTTGGGCTTTTGGGAATTGAAGAGTTGCCACCTAACGAATTAAGGAACGTTAGGGCACCTATCTAACCTAACTAATTCTAACTAAAGGTCAACGAACCAGAGATCGGGTAAAGGTTCAAATTACCTTGAGGGGAAGGTGTTAGACATCCCTCGAGGTCCACAAATGTGGGTCTCGACCATATCTCATGCAATTTATGTGGGGGTTACAAGTAGCATTTAAGATCACTTCACTTATTAGTTATTTAGTTAATTAATCATGCAAAGCTAGGTGATAACTATCATTAAACAATTGAAGCTATTTAGTTATTTTAATGAATTAATTAAGCATGCAAATCTAATTGAATAATGAATAACGAACAAATGCTTAACAATTAATAAAGAGCTAAGCGAGGAGACAGAAACTTCACAAATAGATATAGAAGGTAATTTTAAATATTTTATTTAGGCTACCCCAACAAGTTATAATAATAATACGCATAAAGGGAAAAAAAAGAAAGGGAGACTCCGAAGGACTTTACGGATCAGCACTCGACTTTTCTTTATTTCGGTTGGCTTCTCGTAGGGACAGACAAAACCAAAGTTTGTCATTAAAATCGAGTCGATGTCACCATCTCCGTTGGGCCTAACTACCCCTACCCCACCACCGCATGCTTTCTGTCTTTAAAAGGTGCCTAGCGTCCCCGCTTAAGGTCCAAGAGGCATTGAACTACTATTAGGAAGGGTTAAGACTGAAATAAACTCCTAATAGGCCCACCTAGACACCAAGTCAAACAAATAAGACAACACTTAGCACGTAAATCTCATATTGGCCTCTAAGTTTTAATTAACATGCTTGCAAACAACACATAATTAGTGAAGCGTCTCATGCTAAAGTGTGTGGACATATAAACTAACAGCAGGTAACACAACAATGTAGCAATTAATTAATAAAAAGGCAAATAATTATGACATAATGCAAATTTTAGTTGTAAACTGATTTAAAGGTGGCCCATAAAGTGAAAATTTTTTATTTAAAGCAGGCCAAATTATTAATGCAGACAATAACCTTAAGTAGCAGTCAATTTATTAAATGCAAAAATTAATAGCTGAATTCAAGTGGCGAAACAATTAATTACAATGCAAAAAATTGATCAAGTTGAGCAGATTCTATTTAAAACATGCTGAAAATTATTTAAACTAATTAATTGACATTGATTTTATTAGTTAAGTCCTACAGACATAAATTTCTAATCAATTAGCATGCTGAAAATTAAGCCTATAGATATGATATCTAAGTGATGAAACAAAGATATAACAATTGCATGCATAATTATTACTTATTCAATCTGGGGTTTGAGTAGGGGCCTGCAGCAACAGTTGCTGACATGGTTGTTAAACATATAAAATCAAGATCACGATTATTAACTGATTTTTTTTATTTTTGGGAACAGACAAATTATATTTTAATTAAAAAAAAGAGTGATTATAACCGTAACTTATTAATATGCAGATTTTACATAACAAAACATATTGTCATGCACAAGATAAAGGAGAAAGTGTGAAGGGAGAGAGAGGGAGACGGGGAAGAGGAGAGGCGACTGCCTTCGGTGGCTTTCCCCGGAAAAAAAATGGTGGGGAGAGAGGGTGGCGGCTGCCTGGAGAGGAGAGGAAGAGATCGATTTTTTTTTTTTTTAGGGTAGGGAGTCTTTTAGTGTTGAAATAAGAAAGATGGGAGGATTAATTTCTATCCATCCGATCAAGATTAGATGTAGGGTTTAGATTTAATGGAGAAGGATGAACGGTTCAGATTAAAAGATGAAAACTTAAATTCATATACAATTGACTGTGAAATGGCTAAAAATGAAATGGGATTGACATGAAAGGGTGGCTATAATTGCAATACAATTGAAATTGAATAGGCTAGAATTGAAAGGGATTAGAATGAAACACGCTACAATTTAAATGATTTTGAGGAAAATCAAAGGAATGCTATTCAATTAAAGTACTACATATATTAAAACATTTTCATACAAATTATACACATCTAAATTTTAAAACATTTAAATAAAATAGTTATTTCGAGTTTTGCTAATAATTTTAAAAACTATTTTAGTAATATTTACAATAATTTTTTTATAAAGCATGCATACTAAATATAATTTTTTTAGATAAAATCGATTAAAATTTAAATTCGACCTATTTTTAAAAATACATATTTAATCGAATAGCATTTCCAAAAAAGGGTTAAAGGTCGGTCAAAATTGGGTGTCAACACTACCCATGGTGGCTACATGGTTTTATGGTGACATAAGTTATCTGAACTCATGCTCGTCCCCAATTTGGTGCTCAATACTACTCCCAAAATATACTAGGTCTTATGTTTTAAAAAAACACATACTTCTTCTGTGATTTGAGATTAGTGCTCAAAAACTTAGCTCAAAGGATATCTTGGAAATCTCAGTTTCCCTGCTTGCTTCATTTAGAAAGTTATTACTCTTTTCTGAAAACTAGCCCGAAGGCCCTTTGGAAATCTCAGTTTCCGCTCTTATTTAAATGTGTAAAACATTTTAAATCTCTTTGGGAAATACTTAATCCCCATATATTTCTTTGAAGAAAAGAACTTCAACATTACTCTTTATTGAACTTAAAACTTAAGTCTTAAAACAAAGTTAAAATGTTTGTAAAAGACTTATGAAGACTTGAAATGAACTTCTGTTACTTGACTCTTGACTTTGATCTTAACTGCTCTTGACTTGACTCTTAATTGATCCTTGAATTAAATTATGGATTCAAGGATTAAGATTTGTGACTGGAAAGATCTCATGATGATTAGGAATGATTCTAGATAGTTAAACATGAGAAAAGACCGAAAATCAATATTTAAAGGTGGGTCCGCGATGCGGAGGCATAATTTAATTTTGGTTCCAAAAACATCTTTTGAGGCAGAACACCTCGTGTCATCTCCGCGACACGAAGCTGAAATGTTCAAATCTGGGAACTAGGCGCGCGACGTGCGGCCACCTCTTTATTTTGTCCGATGAAATTCTTCTTCGTTTTCCAACCCTAAATCACCCAAACTCGGTTCTTTTTTCCAGATTACTTTTAGATACAGAAACCCAATAAATTTACCTAAGAACCTAACTCGAAACGACCCTATAATGCGACGTAACGAACTCAGAAACTTCCCAACTCAATCAAATTCAAGAACAATATATGAATTCAAAAATAAGTATCAAGATCATCAATATTCATATGCTTTTAGGACGAATCCAAACTGAAATAAATATGTTTGGCATGTGGGAGAACGATCTCAACATTATGAGAGCCTCACATACCTGATAGAAGCAAATCCTTGGCGAAACACCAACTTCTTTGATCGATCTTGATGAATTTGCTCTTTTCTCTTCTCCTTTCTCCTTAGCCCTAGCGTGAAATCCCAAATTCTAAAACTGATTAAAATCTAATTTAACCCATATTAAACTCCTAAAAAATGGATCAAAATAATAGGGCAATGAAAAGACTAAAATACCCTTTAAAATTTCGAATTGGACATTTCATTAATCCAACAGCCCAACTTCCAAACGACATAACTCATTCATACAAACTCAGAATTACGCAAACTTGGCGGCGTTGAAAAGATCATTCCAAGAGATTTCCAATCATATCTGGAACTACACCTAAATTATCCTGATCTAGGAGTTATGGACGATTGAAGTTGATCAAAAACTAAATTTTAACTTACTTTGCAATTTTTCCAGATTTCCTTATACTTTCCAAAATAACTATTTCCAGATTTTAAACTCCCTTCTAGTTCTTTATAGTTGCGAGATATTACAGTACTTCCCCTGAATTAGGATTATCATGTGCCTGCATTTTAGAGAAAGATTCAACAAAACTAGCAAGATGAGGTGAGACAACAATGTTAGTCTGAGATTGACTCAGAGACACATATGGTAATGTGTTTTCATCAAACACAACATGTATGGATATATACACTCTCCTTTTAGAGGGATGATAAAATCTATATCATTTGTGTAAGTTGTTGTACCCTATGAACACACAAGGGTAAGTCTTTTGACTAAACTTGTTGCTACCCTTGATATGTGTAAAACATCTACACCCAAACACTTTTAGGCTGTTGTAATCAGGTTGTTCTCCATACAACTTAACAAATGGAGTCACCATCTTTAGGACTGAGGAGGGCATTCTATTAATGAGGAACACTGCAGTGAGGAAAGCCTCAACCCGTGGAAACAAATGTAGGTTAGTATAGAGTAGTAGAGTTAAGCCAATCTCCACAATATGCCTATGTTTTCTTTTTAAAACTCTCTTTTTGTTCAGGTGTGTTAGGACATGAAATATGTCTCACAATATTTCAAATGCTTGATGAAGTTTGTTTTGATAAACTCACCACCTTCATCTCACTGAAATATCTTAAATTCTTTAGAAAATTGTTTTTCCACCATTTTCTGGATTATTACAAAGGCCTCAAAAAATTTAGATTTCCTTTTCAGTGGATAAATCCATGTATATCTGGTGTGATGATCTATAAAAACGACATAATATTTCATATGTTGAGAAGATTCAATAGGAGCAGGTCCCCACAAATCAAATAGAAGTTTACAGCTCTTGCCCAATTGGCAACTAGAACAAGCAATAGGCATTTTATTCCAACTATTAACATTGATGCAACTATTACTACTCAAAACTTTTAAAGACTTCAACCTAGGGTGTTCTAATCTAGTATGACATATGTTGTCTGACATGTTCCAATCGTGTGCAGCAGTTAAAGCTTAAAGATTTCTATCAACCAAAGCATAGAGTTCATTCCTTTTAGATCCCTTGGCCAACAGTGTCCTTGTCTTTTTGTCCGTTACAACAAAGTTAGTTTCATCAAATTCAAGAGTGCAACAATTATCCTTTGCAAGTATACTAACTGAGAGTAGATTTTTATTAATCTTAGGAACTACAAGAACTTCTCTTAACTTTACGCCTGATCTTGATATGTTTCCAACATGTGTTTTGTCTAACTTTGATCCATTCTCAACAATGATTTTATCTAGTCCATTGTAGTGTTTAAGATCAGTTAGAATACCTGAGTTATGTATCATATGGCGGCTTCCTCCTGAGTCCACATACAAGGCGTCATCAGTAGTGTTTTGTAGATTAGTAGCAGCCAATGCTTGTGGTAGCTCATCTACAGCTTGGTAAGAGTAGTCCCACCTGTAGAAGCACTTAAGAGTAGTATGGTCATTCTTACCACAATTTTGACACACATTAGTATTGTTCCTCTCTTGGCTACCACTTCAAGGACTGTTCTGAGGACCTGGTCTATTTTTGTTGTTATAAGAACATGTTTCTTGTTCAGCAGGCTTGAAGCCTCTTCCTCTAGATTGAAGTTATTGTTTCCTTTTTTTTTTAAGAGTAGTTTTCTCTTCCCCTTCCCCTTTGGGCAGAGAATGTCATGTTATGATTTTGTTATGGCACTTCTTCTTCATCCTCCCTCATATCAAAACTCTTGAGAGCATTAACAAAAGATTAAGAGTGGGATATGGTGTCTTACCTAGCATGACGGTGTTGAAGGTCTTGTACTTGAGACCTAGACCTCTAGCAAAATTAATTAATATGACATCTTCATCCACGGGCTTGTGAACCGTTTCAAGGTCATCACATATGCCTTTGAATTTCTCAATATAATAATCAATCTTTTTGGTTCCTAGCCTAACACTTTGCAGTTGTTGTTTGAGCTGGAACTCTTTTTTTTTTTTGCTTGAAGGTAAGCTTCTTCCAAGCATTCCCTTCCTTGGAAGTCGAGCAACCTACAATCAGGTACATGCTTTCTTTTGTCAAGGTGCATGAGATCCAACTCCTTAGCAACATATCTTTCTCCTCCCAGTCATCAATAATGTTGCTGTCTTTTGCACCCTTCTCAACTGCTACAGCTTTCTCAGTAGTCTGTCTAGTGGAACATGTACCTTTAGTTGGTTCATTCTTTGTGATAAGGTAGGTTAATCTCATCACTTGAATCAAATAAGATATTTGTGTCCTCCATATAAGACAGTTTGTTGGCTCAAATTTAATGGAGCAGGATACAATAAGATGGTGAAGTGAGGAGGTCGAAAGAGTGTTGGTAGAAGAGGCCATTACAATTCAATATTGTGGTTATTCTGATTTTGATCTAATACGTTAAAGAGCGGAAAACTTTAATGATGTGATACCATGTAGAAATCTCACGTAAAGTATGAGAAATCAAGGATTGTATTGATAATTAAATTGTTGAGTTACATGCTCCTTATATAGGAGAATAATCATATATAGGCTATACTAGGAATCCTACTACAATACAAATATATTATTTACATGAGTAGTATTATTACTACTATAACTCAAATACCTTATCATATTCGACTTTAGCCTTATACACGATACATCAGCTTAGTCATACATAATTTAGGATTCAATAGTCTAGTCCTAGTGTGACTCTAACTCTAACTCGTCAGTCAGCTCCATTGGACTTGTTCCAATCATCAACTTTCTCTTCTTCAACATATTGTTGCTTGTATTTGATAAATATTTGTTCGCCAAAAATATTATTTGGATTTTTGTTGTTGAAGTGTGATTTTCTGATCTGTGTTCTTTCTCCGGTGTAGGGGGTGAGGTAGGACTGTAAGATAAAAATATTTGCATGTATTTTATTTGAAAAGTTCGTATGAAAATAATAATAGTGATCATAAGATATATAGAATAAGTTGGAAGGAGGTTATGGTTGGATTACGTGTGAAGCACAATTAAGAAATTTTTTGTTGTTCTGTGGATGATAACTCAAGCCTAGCAGGCCATTAGTTTTTTACTTAACCCTTTTTATCAAGCTAATTATCAACATATTTAGATTTTACCATGCCCCTTAAAAGAATAATGATTGATATTTTTATTTTACCACACTATTCCTATTAATTGTTTAGTATTGAGTCTTGAAAATAATTTGAAAAATAAGTAAATAATGTTAACGGTAAAGAAGCTAATAAACATTGTGCAGCTGAGATAGGACTGTAAGATAAAATGTTTCAGCTTTGCCGGCGTTAGTAGTTAAAGTTGTTTTGTATTTTTTCTTTAATATGGTAAAATGAGGCTATGATATTGTGCTTAATCTACTTATATTAAGGTCTCTATATGTATTATGATCTATAGTCTATCAGCTACGATGCCAACCTTGTGGCACTTTCCATAATAGTAATTACCGTTATTATTTTCTTAGGCTTTGTTCGATTATTTGGTTCAAAATAAATTGTGTATTAACTAGCAATCAAATGCGCAATTTTTTAAACTGGTTTGATATAATAATAAGTGGGTTGGTAGTTATTAAGTTATCACAATCATGACTGCTCTTAATGTTTAATTTTGTAAGAATTGCAGAATGTAAAAGAAGAGTATTGTGGAAATTTTCTCTGATTGCTTCTGTGCCAAGAATGGAAATATATACAAATAAGAATACAATGGAAAGAAAAAGAAACTTTCTATTTGTACAGGTGGCCTTATTCTATTTGATGTGTTCTAACAAACTAACCGCCTATATTAATGAATAAATAAACAAGAAAAAGAAAATATATCCAATGGAAGCTTCTACAACATATATTCTAGTTAATGAAATGTAAATAAAGGGTAAAAACGGAATCTGTGACATCCGTAAATTTGAATTAAACGTCTTCTTTCTTCTTATGGTGATTTGATGAAGAATTATTTCCAACATCCCCCCTCAAGTTGGAGGGTGTGGAAGAAGAAACCCCCAACTTGAATAAAGAGGAAAGATGAGTCAGCCCACGCAAGGGATTGATGAACACAGCATCAATTTGAGCAATGGATGGCACAAAAGAAAGAGAAATGATGCGTGTGAGGTATTGTTGTCGAACAAAATGACAGTCAAAGTCGACATGTTTAGTACGTTCGTGAAAGACATGATTTTTGGTGATATGAATTGCAGCTTGGCTATAAGAATGTAGAGGAACAGGGAGACAAGGCGCAATGGAAAGATCAGTGAGAAGGAGAACCCGACGCATTGACCGATACTGAGCCTCAGCTGATGATAAGGAAACCAAAGACTGTTTCTTGGAGTTCCAAGAGATAGGAGAACCCCCCAAGGTGATGTAGAAACCACTAATCGATTTGCGAGAGTTGAGACAACGACCCCAGTCAGAATCACAAAAAACAATTAGATCGAAAGAAGGAGAGGAAGAGAGAAAAATACCCAAACCAGGGTCAACAAAAAGATATCGCAGACGACAAAGAGCAGCATCAAGATGTGGTTTGAGGGGCCTGCATATATTAGCTTAAGTGTTGTACGACAAAAGAAAGATCAGGGCGAGAATGAGTCAGATAGTTCAATTTTCCTAGAATTTTTCGATAGAAAGTGGGATCAGAAATTAATACATCTTCATCTACTGACAAAGGGCAAGACGGATCAAGAGGGGAAGAGACTAGTTTTTATTCCATACAATTGAACTCCTGTAACATATCCATGGTGAACTTTCTTTCACTTAAAATTATCCCCTGAGGTTCCCGGATGATTTCTAAGCCAAGAAAGTAGTGAGCCTGTCCTAAATCTTTTATATTGAACTCGGAATGTAAGAAAGCTTTGATAGATTGACATTCTATTGGATCATTACCGGTGAGCAGAATGTCATCCATATAAACTGCTATGATGAGACCTCTTGTAAAATAAGGAATAGTCATTGAGTGAGTGGCTATACCCTTTGAACTGACGAGCTGCAGTGAGGCGGGCATACCATTGGCGAGAAGCCTGCCGTAAACCACATAAGGATTTGTTGAGTTTACAAACGTAATTAGAAGACTGAGGTGTCAAACCAGGAGGCAACCTCATATATACCTCTTCATGAAGTTGTCCATGTAAAAACGCATTGTTCACATCAAGTTGAGAAATACCCCAACCTTTCTTCACTGCAATACTTAACAAACAACGGATGGTTGTCATTTTCACCACCGGAGAGTATGTCTCAGTAAAATCGATTCCTTCTCTCTGGATATCCCCCCCTTACAACCAAACGAGCTTTGAACCTTTCGACTGAACCATCATGCTTATACTTGACTTGTATACCCATTTCCAAGGTAGTGCCTTTCTATCCAAAGGCAAATCCACAATCTCCCAAGTATTAATGGGTTTGTGGGCAAAAAGTTCCTCAGCCATTGCATTCTACCAACCAGGATGTAAAGATGCTTGAGATCAAATAGGAAGTAGGCTCAGATTTATAGGAAGTGGAGGTAAGGAGATATTGATTTGAGTGTGAGAGTTGTTTGGGGATAGACAGGAGAAGCAAAACAAGATGTTGTCAAATCAGTTAAGAGGACATAGTTACAAACATAATCGACTAGGTTCTTAAGTATGTGATGACTTCGAGTAGACCGCCTTAGAGGGATAGGAATGTGAGTGATAGGAATGGAAGTGGTAGATGGACTAGTGAGGGGAGAAGGAGAGTGACTAGGAGTAGGAGGTGGAAAGACAATATGATCAAGAGGAACAGTCAAGGAAGAAGGGGAAAGAGGATCAGAATGAACAAAATCAGTAGGAAAATGAGAGGGAATGAAATAAGGCAAAGGAGAATATGTGGAAATAAGATGTGTGTCTGAGGAGAAAGGGAAAATTGTTTCATGGAAGATAACATCCCTAGACGTGAAGATTTTCTTGGAGTGAAGGTCAACCACCTTGTAACCTTTCTTCCTGAAAGTGTATCCCAGAAAAACACACTTGAGGGACCTAGGATCTAGATTGCTTCTATGTAAGAAGTGAGTAGAAACATAGCAAAGACAACCAAAAGATTTGAGTGTGGTATAAGATGGAGGATGGCCAAATAATAATTCATAAGGGGTCTTCATATTGAGAACTTTAGAAGGGTATCTGTTTATGAGAAAAGTGCCATGCATGAGGCATTCTCCCCAATATTTTGTAGGCAACTTGGATTGAAATAATAAAGCTCGACAGGTTTCTAGTAAATGGCGATGCTTTTGCTCGATAACACCAATTTGTTGTGGGGGAAGAGACACAATTGCTTTGATGAATACTACCCTTTTCAGCAAGAAACAAAAAGGTTTCCTTACTGCTCCCGAGTTCTAGTGCGTTATCAGATTTGAGGATTTTAACTGTGGTTTGAAATTGTCGTTCTATCATTGCGAGGAAATGTTTGAGAATTGTGAAAGCATTTGCTTTAGTGCTTAAAAGAAAAATCCAAGTACCTCTGTTGAAGTCATCCACAATCGTTAGGAAGTATTTAAAACTATTATTAGTAGGAGTTTTATATGCCCCCATGTATCCACATGAATGAGATCAAAAATCTGCTTAGAGAAGATATAGTTGGAATGAAAAATTGTTTGCGTTTGTCTAGACTTAGCACATATATCACATATACGAGATGAATTGGAAATAGAGGCAATATTAGGAATAAACTTCATATTAGAAAAAGGGAGATGCCCCAATCTGTTGTGCCAAAGAGTTACATCAGACCTGACATTAGCTAAAACTGGAACAAACTTTGAGCATTGATTGATAAGTTGATTGCATAAAGAAAAAGCAGAAATCCTATTCGAACAAAGATCTTGATCTCTAGGCTTGATAACCTGCAAAATAGCATGAAGAAAGGAGAATATTAAAACAGAGTTGAACTGAGTACATAACTTGTGTACTGATAGCAAGTTATATTTGAAACTAGGCACAAATAACACATGATGGAGACTGTAACTAGGTAAAATAGTCACAGAACCTGTTTGAAAGACTTTAACGCTGAGAAGATTAGGCAAATTAATAAGGATAGGTTTAGAAAGTGTTTGTGTATTGAATAACAGAGTTGAATCTGAGGTTATATGATCAGAAGCCCCAGAATCCAAAATCCATGAAATATGGCCAATAGAAACACTAAGATAAGAGTTGGTATAAGGGAAAGCATCAGAAATACCAGCACAATTAGCAACGACATTGTCTGAAGGAACAACTTCCCCTTGATATCCAATCTTCACATGCTGCAAAAGTTGACAAAGGTTGAGATACTGATCCTGTGTCATGGGCCTATCCCCTTAGTTGTTAGAGTGAGAGTCACCTTCCTCTGTAGCAGGAGCAACATTGCTCTTTGCAGACGTCCCAAATTTCTTAGATTTGGTGAATTTAAAATCTGCAGGAAAACCAATCAGTATAGCAATTATGGACTACATGATTTTTCTTCTTGCAATAAGTACAAAGCAACGACCCTTTGATGTGATCAGTGGAAACCCTTTTTTCAAGGTAAGATCAAGGTGCAGTGAACTGTTATTTAGCAGGAAAAAAGTCACTTCTGATTGCTGACCAAGGACCTGTACTTCTCTTTGCTTTTCATCACGAATTAGCAAAGAGTAGGCAAGATTGACAGAAGGAAGAGGAGAGATCACCAGCAAATTGCTCTGTGGTCCAGAGTAAGCATCAGTTAGCCCTATAAGGAACTGGATTAGCCTGCTATCCTGCTGAGACTTATATGTCTTCTGTTTTCCTCCACACAAGCAATCACAGGTACAAAGAAAGCAAGTATCCAAGCTGTCAAGCTCATCCCAAAGCCTTTTCAGCCTAGTGTAGTAACCAGCTATGTCCAGATTTCCTTGAGTTAATTCGTTGATCTATTTTTGTAGTTGATAGAGTTGAGGACCATTTGTTTGACCAAACCTTTCCTCTAGCTCAATTCACATAAACCTAGCAGTTTTGGAGTATAACACACTCTCTGCTATTTCCCGTAAGAGTGCATTGAGCAGCCAAGAAATCACCATATCATTGCAACGACTCCAAGGTTTGTACCGCCTAGATGAGATCTTGGATTCATGAATGGAACCATCTATGAATCCTAATTTATTTTTAGCAGATAAGGCAATAAGGATGCCCCTCTTCCAGCTAGCAAATCCTTGACCTATGAAAGTTGCGTTCACCAGGATCATACCTGGTGAATCAGAAGTGTGTAGAAAGAAAAGGTGTGAAGAATCACTACCCAATTTCAAAACATTAGTGGAAGAACTACCAACTCCAATTTCAAGAACATGAGTGGTTTAATGCGAAATAGGAGAGGTGAGATCCTCCATTGGAAATGACAATGCAGGAGAAGGAAAAGAATGGTATGAGCTTCAAAGCTCTGATACCATGCAAGAATTGCAGGATGTAAAAGAAGAGTATTGTGGAAATTTTCTTTGATTGCTTCTGTGCGAAGAATGGCAATATATACAAATAAGAATACAACGGAAAGAAAAAAAAACTTTATATTTGTACAGGTGGCCTTATTCTATTTGTTGTGTTCCAACAAACTAACTGCCTATTTCAGTAAATAAATAAACAAGAAAAGAAAATATATCCAATGCAAGCTTCTACAACATTCTAGTTAAAGAAATGTAAATAAAGGGTAAAAAAGGAATTTGTAACGTCCGTAAATTTGAATTAAACATCTTCGTTATTCTTATGGTGATCTGATGAAGAATTATTAACAAATTTGGAGTAGATTTTCACTTTTTTTACCTCTTAGGTGGTGCTTGTTTGCTACTGATATTTCATCTATTTGTCCAATTTCATAGAATTTTGGTTCAAAGGTAATTTTTCCATTATCTAGCTATTTAAATTGAACTATCTATGCCAAAAGTATTCATCACAGTCTTTATTCATAATATAGGTAGTAAAATTATTTTGATGTCATCAATATTAAGGGTGTACAAAAATTGAATCGATCAATACACCGTACCAAAAAAATGTTATTGGGTTAATGAATTTTTAATGGTTTATAAAAATACGTATTGGGTTATTGGTTCGATATTGGTTTTTAATATTGAGTTATTCATTAAACTGATAACCTATCAAGACAATATTAATTTACTATTTTACCCCTACATAAACATTAAATATTAATTTTACCATTTTCTCAAGCACAACACTTAAATTTTATCTCAACTATTACAACCCTAAGTCCAAGTCCATAAAAATTTTATTCTTTACCTAACCCACCTCACATAAGATAGTCACACTTTCTCTTATTTGAATCACTTTGTTTGTGTAATAATAACTCTAGTATTGCTTAATTGTTTAATTGAACCCACAATAGTTTTCCTATGGATTGTTCATGTACTAGGTGTCTATGTCTATCAAGATACGTATGTCCTTAAACAATTTATTACTTTCAAACAGAAAAAACCAGAAAAATCAAACCAAACTAACGGTTATTTTTTTTCGTTTGGTTTGGTTTGATTTTAGAAATTTAAAAACCGACTAGATTGGTTTTGGTTTTGGTTTTAACCAATAACCGACTCAAACTGAACCAAGAATACCCCTGGCTAAATACATGTATTTTTGTTACCGGATACACTAAAATAGATAGAGGCAAGCGAGAGAATGAGATAGGCGAGCAAGATAGTCGATTTATGTATCCTAGATACATGCGAATCACATTAGATACATGTATTTGAGATACCAAATACAAGAGAGACGAGCAAGAGAGTCAAATAGATGTGAATCCACTTAGATATAGTGTATCTAGAACAAATAATAAAAGAAAGATGAAATTTTGGGATTCTTTGGGAATAGTGGAAACTGTGGATACACTTAAATACATGTATTTTTGCTACCAGATACACTAGAATAGGGAGAGAGACGAACAAGCGAATGAGATGGGCAAGCAAAATAGGAGGGAGGCGAGCAAGATAGTTTATCTATCCCAGACACATTTGAATCACACTAGATACATGTATCTGGGATACCAAGGAGAGAAACGAGTAAGAGAGTCAGATACATGTGAATCCGCTTAGATACATTGTATCTAGAACAAATTACAATTAATTTTGACCTTATGTATCCATGATACATGTATCTAGACGCACCAGATGCATGTATCTAAAGTCCAAATTCTGGTAAGTTTATAGTTTCGTAATAATGAAAAAGAAAGAAAGGTAATTACATACTAAACTAGTAAGATTTTGATCCAATTTTGGCAAAGCATTGCCTCCTCTGTGGTGATTTTGATCATCCTATAAAATCTAGTTTTACCCAAGATGACCCAATTTTTCCTCTCCTTCCTTCTTTTTTCTTTGTGTGTGGTGATTTTGATGTCGAAAGTGTTATGTAGTGATGATTGGAAGGTGTTCTCTAGGATAGATGTATATTGTGTATATATATATTGTATAATTATTTATAAGGTGTATAATAATAATGTAAAATTGTTTATAAACGCCTCTTATATACTTGTATACAAGTTTATACATTATGTACAATAAGTGTATAATGTTGTATAAGTACTATTACGAAAAATGAGATATGCAAGTGTAATGCGAAAATTTGGACTATGTAAATGTAATTATTTTTTAGATAATAGTATATTTTATTCGAAAATAACAAAAAGAGTAGAGAAATGTCAAAGAGAGAGAGAGGGAGACCCAACAAGGATTATGGTGGAGTGGTAAGTAGTCCTTCATCCTTAACCAAGAGGTCTCGGGTTCGAGACCCCTAGAGTCGCTTTTTCTAGGGAGTACTTACCCCCATTGTGGGACTTCTCGCAGGGAGATGGGTGAGGTTTTAGAATTTGACTACAACTTGTCATTATTTTAGGCCTAATATTACCCTTATTTAGAAATGGGAGTTAAAAAGGACGAACACTGCATCTTTTAATTGTACTAAAGGTAGTACTAATTGTACAGTAATTTCCCCCTTTTTCATTGATGAATAAACACGTGTCTCATTTTCCTTTACTTTGTCTAGAAGTTTCCTACTATCATCTCACAATTCTCTAAGGGCAATTTCTCTCTCCTCCTTTGCTAAGCTTCCTCTATTTTCTCTACTCTTCTTTGTACATCTCAACTCTTCAATGGCGAATCCATCTGTTGCTCAGTCTGTTCTGTTTTTCTAGACACTTTAAATCTCTCTGTGAAGGTTTTCTCAAGATTTTTGTTTGTTTGGGAAGCCCTGCCCAAGTATTTCTTCATGATTTGAGGTAAATTTACATGTTTGCTCCATCATTTGCTCTTTCTCCGATTCCTAATTTCTCTTGCCTAGAGCATCTTTTTTTATCCTCTTTCTTAGCATATTCCTCTGGTGCTTTCACTGATTTTAATTTTTCCGATTTTTTCAAATTTTAGATCTAAATTCTTTCTGGTATATGAAGATCTTTTTTATCTAAAATTTGGGTGCAACTTTGAGCTCTACTTTTCTCCCGTTTGATTTGCATTTTCTTTTACCATTGTACATAGATTTGCTTTTACATCTCTCTCTCTCTTTCGTTGTAGACGTAAACATATTCTGATTTGTCACATATGTTCTATCCTCACATGTTCGGTATTGAGAGCTTTTATATGTCTTTGCTTTTATTTGCCTCAATAGTTGTCTAAAGAAATTCATTAGTGAAGGCAAAAAAAGATAGCCACTGAACTACACATATCTTCATAGATGTTTTCTCTAAAATTAAAATTAATTGGGTATTTCTACTGATTGTTTATGGTTAATGTATGTTCTTTTCAGTTAGAGGAAAGATATACACCAGAGCTTTGACTTTTCAAGCATTATTTCTTGGCATTACTGCAAAACCAGGTAATTTTATCATATTATGTCTATTTTATTTTTGTTATCAAATAATATTTATTTTTTAATACTTAGATGATTTATATTTAATAAGAATGATTAGATAGAAGTGTATGTCTAAATAAGTTGCTTTTGATATAGAAAGTATTTTTCCTTTCAAAGTGGAACTTTTTAATACGAATCAAAATTAATCAGATTCCAAAGTAAATACAGATAAAAATAATAATAAAGGTCAAGGTAGGGCATTCATCATGTCATCCAGATTTTTGACTCAGATTCTCACTGCATAAATAAATGACCTAGCCGCCCTTGACTCCTGAAAGCATGCATCACTTGTGTTTTTGTCAGTTAAGCCCATCCCCCCCCCCCCCCCCCTTTTTTTTATATATAAAATGTAGCCTGTAGGGCCATTTTTTTAAAATGAAGCTTCACCTATAGATATCTTTTAGGGTAATTTGAAAGTTAAAACTCTATATTGACAATATATATAACTTACATTTTTCGTAAAAGAATGTTATACTATTATTTTATTGGTATATAGAAAATGTTATTAATTTATGGATACTTTATCCTAAATTTAATGGGTATATATTATTATTATATTATATAATTATGAATCTCTATATGTTCTTTGTTGTAAATTTAAATTCCCTTTGTGTTTTTTCAAATAAAATCTAATATCTTTCGTTAACTTGGTTTTCTCTATTGTTCAGTCAACCTCCTTTAAGAAGCCATTGATATTTCAACGAATTATTCACAAATTTATTTTGAAAAAAGCAGTTATTATCTCTTTCAGCATAACAGATGACAACACTCACTCAATCTTTGATTTACCATTCTAAAAAATTAAACTTCTCAAATCAATATTTAAAACTTTATTTAAACGTTATATGCACTATGAACAACTTCGGTATCAACGTAGTGTGTCACATCTTCAACACATTGAAATAAATATAAAACTTTCAACATTGCTTAAATAAATGTATGAAATTAGCTATTAATTGTATATCAAATTTGAATAGGTCTTACCAAACTGATGAACAATTTATCATTTCAATCTCATATGAAGTGAAAGGATCTTTACTTTTTCATTTGTTATGAATTTGAATGAAATAGGACTTCATATGTGCTATTGATGTTTTCTACTTCTCTCAACTTTACCTGCAGTTTGCATTTTTAGCCTTCAGCAAAGTTTTCTCAAACTTTAGCCTAATTATGCCCTCATTTTTATTCTCAGGTGAATTAAAATTCCATTTATCAAAAATTCCATTTTCATTTGTTATGAATTTGAATGAAATAGGACTTCATATGTGCTATTGATGTTTTCTACTTCTCTCAACTTTACCTGCAGTTTGCATTTTTAGCCTTCAGCAAAGTTTTCTCAAACTTTAGCCTAATTATGCCCTCATTTTTATTCTCAGGTGAATTAAAATTCCATTTATCAAAAATTCCATTTTCATTTGTTATGAATTTGAATGAAATAGGACTTCATATGTGCTATTGATGTTTTCTATTTCTCTCAACTTTACTGCGCTTGCATTTTTATCCTTCAGCAAAGTTTTCTCAAACTTTAGCCTAATTATGCCCTCATTTTCATTCTCAAGTGAATTAAAATTCCATTTATCAAAAACTATCCTAATTAGTTCATCTTCATCTATTTAGATTTACTAAATTAGTGTTCTACCAACAAAGGTGTTTGTATGCGGTTAATGAAAACACATACTGCTTTTTCTATTCTCTTCAACTCTTTTCCTCTCATCTTCTTCCTCTACTTTTTACAGCTACATCTATCTCACTCAACTACTATTTCTCCTTTTCAGATTTTTTAAATTTTCATTTACTTTTTCAGCTATTGTAATATGTAGTTGTCCAATCAAATATGTGTACATTACAAGTTTCAAATCGCCTAGACCTGCAGATAACGCTTTATATTCTTGCAACAGACATCTTACGCTTCTTACTTTATATACATGTAATCTTGCAGCAAACGCTTTGTGGTGGTTGATTATTGCAATGTAACAATATTAATTCTTACTTCTTCACCTCTGTATAGGTTGTGGATTTTCAATTTTTAGTTCATTTCAAATGAACACAGGGTGTTCTTCTTAAATTTAGTTGCCATAATCCCTCAATGCCTTCTCAGATGTGTCTTTGCGTTTTTCTCATGTTTGAGTTTTAATCACAACTTGTCCCTTTTTGTTAAAATTAACTTATCACCTGAACTAATTCCTTTCATTTTGCTAAATCTAAATTTAATGGCTATATATTATTATTATTCTAACGAAAGGACTTTTCCTCCATTTTCCAATAAACATGAGTTTTTACTCTTTTTTTATATTTTGGATTTTTTCCTTATATAATTGTGAATCTCTATATGTTGATTACTTTAAATTTAAATTTTGTTTCAGTATTTTCTTCTCCCTTTTCCCCAATTTCTCTTCCTAATCTGTCCAACTCTTCAAAAAGGGCCAATGATGCTGGCTACTCTCATTCTTCTTTGGATATATATTTAGGTCTGCATGTCCTTCAATTTAACGATAATTTGCTTCTTATCTTAAAATAATTTGCTTTTTATTTTCAAAGTGCTTGCTAGAAAACAAAGTACACTATTTTGTTTGTATTATTTACATTGTAATTCTTATTTTCCCAAATGCTACATTCATGTCTCAAATGTATGCCATTTTATCCCAATGGTTGTCTTGTTACAGTTGATATACCGTGAGTTTACGGTATTTTTAATACATTTAACTTACAAGTTGTGTGTGTCTAGGGCTTTATCGTATTGGTTTTTTATGTATTTTATTATGTTTTTGCAGGAAAGATGTTCAGGCATAGAAGTATGGAGACAACTGATCAAAGTCCAGAAAAAGAGCCTTCACGGAGCCAATCTACAGACCGTAGGTCCATTGACGGTCCGTAGGTTATGACCGTAGATCAGCAGCCAAGGGACGGACGACAAATCAGGGAAATCTGACCAAGTGTGGAACCACGGTGTCAATTGATGGTCCGTAGATCGGTCTACGGATCATACTGGTCAAACCGTAGGAAGAGACTGCGAGGGTTCCAGTACCTGATTTTTGAAGATTCTAAGTATGGAGCTACGGAGGGGATTGACGGACCGTAGATCAATCTACGGACCGTACTGCCAGTCCGTCGTTTGCGTCAGAGAGACTGAGTTTTGGATGCTGAAATATTTTCTAAGTCCCGGGGCGACGGAAGGGACTTACGGATCAGATCCATCGACGGTCCGTAAGTCGGGCCTCGTTGATTGAAGACGCGTACCTGAACAAACTTTCCTTAAATTGTTTCCTTTTTAAATTAGGATTTGTTTTTCTATAAATAGGGCATGTAAACCTCGTTTTTGGGGGTTAGACATTATTATTCTAGTTCTACTTTTGACTTTGGGAGATTGAATTACAATTTTAGCAATTATTAATTTTACAAGTTCGCTTTGAAGATTTTTGGCTTTGCAACTCAAGTTGAATTTCTGGGTTTGTTATTTTCTTTACGTAAGTTCATGATTTCTTTATCTAAAATTATGAATTGTGTTCTTGCTAATATGAGTAACTAAATCTACAACTAGGGTTGTGGGAACCATGAGCGATTAACAAAATATGAATAGTAAGTAAGCAATTCGTGAATAGTGTTTTGCATGCATTGATAATTCTTTCGTTTAGAATTCTTTTTAACGGTGGCCAACGTTAGAACTCGCCTTGTTGCTACTTGCCGGATCAAGGAGGTAATCAACAAGAAAAGAATTATCAACATAGATTTAGTGTGATACTATCTAATAGACTAGTGTCGATTGGTGTGAAGTAATAACTAAGCCAAACATCGATTATGATGTCTAATATGAGGTAAAGGTAAGGGTTAGTAAATTATACACACGTAGCCGGATCAAGGTGCGGGGTGAAATTCTCTAGATGCCGGATCAATGATTTAGAGATACCTAACTTATCACTTTGCATGTAATACACTAGAAAAGGATTGATATTACTAGGATTATTGCGTTATAAGCTTATGGGGAACACGTATGCCCTAGTTATTTCTCTCATCTTGATAACAACCATAAATTGAGTTTTGTCTGATTACTGATTTCTTACTAACTTCTTATTATTTGTTTCATACACACAAACCCCCCCTTTTAATTATTTGTTTCTGGAAGTTCTTTGACTAAGTGAATATAATTGTCGGTTAAAGTCTAAACCATTTTTCCTTGTGGGATCGACCCCAACCTACAAGTTGGGTTCTTTACTTGATAACGATCGCTTATACTTCTGTAAGGAAGTGTAATTTGAGCGTATCAACAGTCATTTACTATTGTCTACATTTTTTTTGTCAACTCTACGTATTTTTTCCTTATTATATTAAGTTATAAATTAATTTAACAAATCATGAACTACTCGAAACAGGAAGGGAAGAAAATACAGATAATGTGCCTGTCCAAGAAAGAACTTTTGACAGAAATTTGCGTCGTCGTGCTAGATTTGCACAGATGTCACCAGAGAGAAAGCAATTATTTTTATCCCAGCTGAGAGAAAAAAGGGCTGAATCGAAAAGACAAAAACTCCTTCATCAATCAAATAGTACTGCCGCTCTTACAATCAGCACTTCTTCATTATCTCCTCAACAAGGTCCACTAACCATATTCTTATCTTCCTTCTGTCAAATGTCTGTTCTGAATATCTATAGCTATAGTTAGACGCTTTAGCTCACCTACTCTTACTACAGTTATTTTCCTCATTTTGCAGTTGAAGCTTCCGAACCTACAAACCTACCACTTACTTCAACTACAGGAGAACGTATAGTTAATTGCTTATCTACCTTCGAAGTAGGTGAGTTCATAAATATTACTTCAACTATTTTGACTATATTGATTTTTAATAACTCCCTAGCTATCTCTAAATATTGTTATTCATCATACTAGGATCAACATCAACTACATCTCATGTTGCAACTAAATTACGCTCAAGATATACTACAAATAGAGGTATGCTTCTTTCTACCAAAGTAATAAAAACACATGTATTGTCGTGCGATTATACAACAAGTAATTGCTTTTTACCATGCACAGGTAGAAATAAGTTAGAAGTCAATCTACAAAATGATAATTTATTGCCAAAAGATTACTTACTTTTAAAGAAAGTTCCAAATTGCAAATTTTGTGCAGCAAAAAGGTTTCAATATGAATCACCAGGTTTTTGTTGTAATAATGGATCAATTAGACTAATTTGTCATAACATGCCTACTGAGTTGCGAGATTTGTTCTTGGGTGACTCCAAAGAATCTCAACATTTTAGCACTTACAATAGAGCCTACAATAATATGTTTGCATTCACTTCACTTGGAGTACATTATGATAGAGAATTAGCAAAGAGAAATCATGGCATCTATACATTTAAAGTCCAAGGACAAATGTATCACTTCATTGATGATTTGATACCCTCAGCAGGAAAAGCAAAGAATTTACAGTTATATTTCTATGACAACGAAAATGAGTTAACAAATCGAATGATATTATCAGATAATCTTAATGAGCTGATTGTTACAAAGCTGATGGATATACTAAAAGTTAATCCTTATTCTACTTTTCTAAGATCGTTAACAGTTGTTCCAAATTTATCCGAATTTTATATTGCTTTAAATTCAAGTTCCAATTTAGACCAAAGAACACATAACTTACCAACTGCATCTGAAGTTGGGGCAATTTGGATAGAAGATCAATTAAATGATAAAATTTCCACACCACATATTCGAATTTACACTCATAGTAACAAAAGTCAATTGGTAAATTACTATTATGGATGTTATGACCCATTGCAATATCCACTATTGTTTCCTTATGATCAAAATGGCTGGCATTGTGGTATTAAAAAATTCAAAAAGACCTACAATTATTCCAAAACACAAATTTATTGTGAATTTGAGCAACTACCAAGTATAATGAACATGACTTCTATTGATGGACTCCTTCACATGGAATCTACAGTTTTGTCAAAAGGATTCAGAAAAAGAGAGACTTGTTTCTTCTCGTGAATATTATTATTATAAAATTCAAATAAGAGATGAAGAACCAAATGAAACTTTACATTCTGGAAGGGTATTTCAACAATACATATTTGACCAATATATAAAACTTGAGACACAAAGATTAGATTTTGTTTCATTTAATCAAGATCTATTTAGACTTGAAGCCTTTCAAGGAATTATTGATTTATTGAGGCAAGGAGAAAGAGATGCTTCCAATATTGGGAGACAAAAATTCCTTCCTGGTAGTTTCATAGGAGGCCCACGAGATATGCGTCGAAGATATATGGATGTCATTGCTTTGGTACAACATTTTGGAAAACAAGACATATTTTTGACGATCACTTGTAATCCTTCTTGGCCTGAAATACAACAACATTTACAGCAAATGGAAGAAGTTCAAAACAGACATGATTTAGTTAGTAGAGTATTCAGAGCAAAAGTAGAAGAACTTAAAACAGATATTCAAAAAAACAACATATTTGGAAAGGTTGCAGGTTTTATGTAATACAATTGAGTTTCAAAAACGGGGTCTTCCACATGCCCATTTTCTCATTATACTTATGGATGGATATAAATTGCTAACACCACAAGCATATGATAAAATTGTATGCGCTGAATTACCTGATCCCCATATTGATCATAATCTATACAAACTTGTGACCAAGCACATGATCCATGGTCCTTGTGGCTATTTAAATCCTTCAAATTCTTGCATGCAAAAAAAGCAAAATGTAAGTTCAAATATCCAAAAGAACTTACTGAACAAACAACCAAAAGAAAGAATTCGTATCCCTTTTACAAAAGACCAAAAATGATCACACCAGTCAAAGTTAGAGGACACAACATTGATAATTCTTGGATTATTCCGTACAATCCGTTTTTACTCAAGAAATTCGGTTGTCATATTAATGTTGAAATATGTTCTGACATTAAGGTTGTGAAATACATTTACAAATATATTTGCAAAGGACATGACAAAATTGCATTTTGTGTACATAATAATGATACTAATGTAGAAATAGATAAAATCAAAGAATATCAATCTGCTAGATAGGTTTCTCCACCCGAGGCTGCATGACGTCTGTTTGCTTTTCCGATAAGTGAAATGACTTCAAGTGTTTGCCAGTTGCAATTGCATCTTGATGGACAACAATTTGTTTCTTTCAAAAATAACCAAACTGTGGATCAAATAATAAACAATCCAATGATAAAGAAAACGATGTTAACAGAATTTTTTCTTATGAACAAAATCAATAACGATGCTATAAATCTCAATTTACTATATAAAGAGTTTCCCCAACACTTTGTATGGTCATCATCGTACAAAATGTGGTCGCGTCAAAAACAACGGCTTACTATCGGACGTATTGTCACATGTCATCCAACCAAAGGAGAAAGATATTATCTTAGGTTGCTTCTAATGAACGTAAGAGGACCAAAATCATACAAAGATCTTCGTACAATGGATGGAAGATGCTACATTACATTTAGGGAAGCTGCAGAAAAAAGAGGCTTATTATATTTTGATAACAACTTAATTGAGTGTATGTCTGAAGCTGTAAGCTATCAAATGCCTTATAGTTTAAGAAGACTATTTGCAACATTATTAGTTTACTGTAATCCTGGTAACCCAAAAGATCTTTGGAAAAAATATGAAGAGTCTATGTCAGAAGATTTTCAAACAATTCCAAATGTTAGAAAAAATGATATCCAGCAGTTAGTTTTAAATCATATCAATGAAGTTCTACTTTCAATGGGACGTAACATAAATGAATTCAAAGATATATTTGGAAATGTTAGCTCTTCTACAACAACTAATGAGGCAAAATAAATATATTTCGAAAAAAATATAATAGTGTCCGAAGAAGATATTCTTATACAAAGCAAATTAAATGTTGAACAAAAAAGGGCATATAATTTAATTCTTGAAAGAATATATTTCAATAAATCAGGAGTTTTTTTCATTGATGGTCCTGCTGGAACTGGAAAAACATTTCTTTATCGAGTTTTGTTGGCTGCTGTAAGAACAAAAGGATGCATAGCTTTGGCAACTGCAAGTTCTGGTGTGGCAGCTTCAATACTTCCAGGCGGACGAACAGCTCATTCACCTTTCAAATTTCCTATTGACATCGATGAGAATTTCACTTGCAATATTAGTAAACAAAGTTCGTTAGTGACTTTAATTCGAGATTCAAAGTTAATTATTTGGGATGAGGTCTCAATGGCCAAAAAAAACACGATTGAAGCTCTTGATACACTTTTAAAAGATCTTATGAATACAAAAACACTCTTTGGTAGAAAAGTAGTAGTTTTGGGGGAGACTTTAGACAAACACTTCATGTTGTTCATAGTGGAAAAAAGGAAGACTTTATTAGTCAAAGTTTATTATGCTCTCATATTTGGAATAATCTCAAAAAATTGTGCTTATCTAAAAACATGCGTGCAAAAACAGATCTAGCATTTTCTGCATATCTAATGAGAATTGGAAATGGACAAGAAAAAACTAACAACTGCAACAAAATTAAAATTCCCAATAATTTTATCATTCCCTTTAAACATGAAATAGAATCTTTGAATCTTTTGTTTAATATTACTTATCCTGATTTGCGTATATTCTATTCTAATCCATCTTTTATAACTTCCCGTATTACTTTGTTGATGAAATAAATGACATGCTTATACATCAATTTCCCCATGATGCTACAGTGTATAGAGCTATTGATGAAACAATAGAATCAACTAATCAATACCAATTTGAAGATTTTTTGCATACCTTACATCTTGCTAACTTACCACCTTATAGATTAACTTTGAAAAAATATTGTCCTGTTATATTATTAAGAAACTTAAATCCTACTGAAGGTTTATGCAATGGTACACGATTGATATGCCATGATTTTAAGTCATATGTTATCAGTGCT
Organism: Solanum commersonii; assembly: GCA_029007595.1. NCBI lineage: Eukaryota > Viridiplantae > Streptophyta > Magnoliopsida > Solanales > Solanaceae > Solanum > Solanum commersonii. The sequence goes on along the minus strand of JAJTWQ010000162.1, from coordinate 1,039,580 downwards.
ACTATTTCCAGTGGTGATTTTAAAAATAAACATGCTTTTATTCCAAAGATATCATTACTAGCATGAGAAGATGAGAAGCTACCAGTTCCCTTCAAAAGAACACAATTTCCGATAAGGTTATGTTTTGCTATGATTATAAACAAAGCTCAAGGTCCAACATTAGATTTTGTTGAAATATATTTGCATGAACCAATTTTTTCACATGGACAACTTTATGTTGCTTTATCTCGAGCAAAATGTTCAGAGAACGTAAAAATATTAATACGTCCGCCTACAGCAGAGGACACAGATGATCATTCTACATATAACATAGTTTATGACGAAATCATTCGAAAAACATTCTCATGATACTTTTAAAAGCAACAAATGTAACAAGTAAGCACCTTCATGCTACACATTGTGAAATTTTGGATTCTTTTACTTCATCTGTTTTTAAAGCTAACTAAGAGTTAGCTCCCAATCATAGTAGTTCAACGTTTTAAGTTTCAAATTTCACATTTCAATTCAAATTGTGCCTGCCCAATTAGTTAAATTTTAAATGTTTCATTTTGACTAGAGTAAATGCTGACATTGCAGGAACAACTTATTCTATCAAGGGTAACTATTATATAGTTCTAGCTGACGGAAATGACAGAGATGACCTACCTCTTAAGGCTTCAAACCTTTTTATTTGAGATGATACAAGTGCAAATAAATGATGATGAGGTAAACAAAATTTCCAGTCATAATGTTATACCAATTAATGCTCTTAACTTTGTTGCTTGTACTTTCAGTGAATTTTTCTTGCTTATCTTCTCTCTTTGTTTGCTATTTAGCTTCTCAAATTCAGATGATACAAGTGCAAATAAAATGATGACGAGGTAAACAAAATTTCCAGTCATAATGTTATACCAATTAATGCTCTTAACTTTGTTGCCTCTACTTTCAGTGATTTTTTCTTGCTTATCTTCTCTCTTTGTTTGTTATTTAGCTTCTCACATTACTGCACTCACTTGTGTTTGCTAAAATAACTTCTTTTTCGCATTTTTATTGATAGAATAACTTCTGTTTGGCTGCTACTATTTGACACCACATTTTGCGGTTGAATCACTGTTGTATTTTGCCTTTTTGCTGTTTCTTTTTGTGCTGTATTCTGAGCCCCGGGTATTGGTATTCAATTCATTCTAACAAAGAGGTCAATTACTCATCAATTAAGGATCATGATAACAAATCTATGCCATTTGATCTCATTGGTTCTTCTGTTAGAGTCATTTACTATTCTCTAACATTTTGTAGCCTAATTTATAGGTTAATGTAAGCTACTTCAAATAGGAATGGACGAAAATAAAGATATTGTGATTCTTCAAGCAAAAACTGCCGACAGAAATTTGCATTGTCCTACTAGATATGCACAAATGTCACCCGAGAGAAAGCAATTATGTTTGTCCCGTGTAAGAGAAAAGGGTTGAATAAAAAAGACGAAAACTCCTTCATCAATCAAATAGTACTGCCACTCTTACAATTAACACTTCTTCCTTATCTCTTAAAGAAGGTTATCCAACCACATTGCTAACTTCCTTTTGTCAAATATTTTTATACAAATACAATTTATATATAGTGTGATGTCTTCTGAATATCTATAGCTATAGTTACACAATTCAACTAACCTACTCTTACTACAATTATTATCTCCACTTTATAGTTGAAGCTTCTCCAACTACCAAACTGCCAATTAGTGGCATTCTCATGATACATTTAAAAGCAAGAAATGTAACAACTAAGCACCCTCCCGCTGCACATTGTCAAATTCTACTTTTTTTTACTTCGTCTATTTTATGCTATATTTCCTCTTAGTTATGTGGACTCTTCAGTTTTGATGCCCTACCCATGTCAAATTTACCAAAAATACATTGTTTTTCACTGCATCATTTCATTCTGAGCTATACTTGCAGTCTACCTTTAGCCTAACAGTTCAACTAAGAAGCTATAAATAAAGAATTAGTTGCATGAAGATGTATATTATTTTACTTTATTTTAGTGTCCACTAATCTCTATATTATTTTTCTTGCAAATGCAGACTATGACAATATTTATTCCCGCCCCACCCACAATAACCTTTTTGGAATTTTATCCTCAACATACAATGTTATTGGCATAAGAATGGATGACTCCTCCATCTAGATATATAATCCCCGAGTTGGCGAGGTTGAGCTATTCAAACATTTATTTCATTCTGTCATTTTTGGAACATTACTAATTCAGCATTTAGTTTAAATTCATTCACATCAACTATTATCCCTTTCCATAGGTAAAAACAAAGTTCAAAGGACATCATAAGAGAAAAACTACCCTTGCTTTTTGAATTCTGTCAACGTGGTTATATCTGCAGGAGCAAATTGTCAGGTAAATTAGTTTGCTATAGATGTATTTCGACAGATACCTTACTTAAAAGAAAAATATAACCCTTCTGTTTTGGATGAAATTCTCCACTATTGATGTGGTATGAGATTCATATGAAATGTACTCTCTTCTGCTGTATCAAAGAAACTCATATGACAATGTTTTCAGTCTTTTGCTTCTTTAGTTTAGTACAAATTCTTTCATGCTACTGCACGGAACAATTGTATGGTCTTATACTACTCTACGGTAGCTCGAACGGTATTGCTACTCTCTTCTTTCCTGATGTTCATCGACAATTTTCCCCTTCTTCCGGTCTGCCCACAAGATTCTCAATACAAACTTAACAACCATCCCTGCTTACATTTTTAGAAAATTTTAATACTAATTGTTAAACTTCACTAATAGATATGGTTCTCCTATAAGGAACATGTTTGCCTTGTGTTTCTTGGTGTGCTAACACATGTTCACTTGATGTAATTCAATCTTTCTGAATCATTTTTATATTTCTCAGTAATTATTTTATATACACAAAAAATTGAATAGGAAAATGTAGAAAAATCTCACAATGTGCAATTGCAGGGGATCTTCAGAACATATTAGACCATCAAGTGATGATTTAACCAATTCACATTCCACCTCTTCAACTGGACATGTTGCGGTTGGCATCAAATCTTGTACCTCCGCAAGAACAGGTGGAGGAGAAGGTTGTCTAATGATTTCTGATTGTAGAGGGCTTTCTTCTGCATCAAAGGAAATCAATGAAGCAGGTTCCTCAAGACGCAGCACTGGCTTGTCACTGTTGACTGGTAACATTAATTCCTGTCATGGTTTCCCACATTCTGAACTGATATTATCCTTCTTATCAGAAGATTCATTTTCCAGAGGCTGCTTCAGGAGGCTGTTTACGGATTAAGAATTATACTCAAAAGTCAAATACAAGCACACTGAGAAATAAACTTATACGGTAAATAATAGTATCTATTGGTAGCTCAGGAATGCATTATAAGCCCGGACAATGCTATTACTAATACGTGTAGCAACAACGAAAAAAATTCACAAATGATAAAACATGTTGAAAAGAAATCAATTAACTAAGAAACTCACCTGGGGATCAGAACAGGGGTGAAGTCAACATTACTTGGATAAGACACCTGCATTTAAGTACAGAAGTTGTTATTTGTTAGACTTTAGTCCTTACATTTACTTGAACAGGACTTAAGCCCTTATATTCCTGAAAAAGGTTTGTTTGCCGGGACACTCAATCTATGCCTATCCTCCCATGATCCAATCTCAAGAGCTTCTGACCTTGTGCAAGAGTTTGATTGCAGAGATGCATGAGAATGAATTCAACATAAAAGACATTGGAGACTAGAACACTTACATCTTTCTTTTGTGCATCAAAGATTGATCTTTAATGTTTGTGATAATGGTGCAATTTCTGTTTTTTCTCCTTTAAACATTTCAACTTTACTTTTTTCCTTCATTTGTACTTAAAATTTTCTCAGCAATTTTCAAGTTGTCTTCTTCTCTGGATTCAATTTCTCTGCTTTTAGAAGACTTTTTCCATGCCTTTCTATTGTTCCTAATCTAATTCTTTTGTAGGGGTTAATATTTGGAGAAGTTTTGGCAAATGAATTTCATATTTCACTACTTCTCTATGCTATGGCACTTTGCGCACTCAAGGTATTCGATAATATGCCTGATAGCACTAACAATATTTTGTTATGTTTCTTTCTTCGTAGATTTTTCACTATATTTCTATATATATTGTGCAATCACTTCAAGATGCCTCATCATGATAAATTACAGAGATATAATTCCTTTGATTACAATATGTCTACTAGAAGTTTTATACGCATGTTAGCAGTACAAAGGCATGGAACAAATCTTCTAAAAACAGAGAAATTGAATCCAGAGAAGAAGAAAGCACATGAAAAATTTAACATTCAATCAGGAAAAAAATGTATTGACATGGAGGAACAATACAAACCCAGGAAAATTACCTTCGAAAGAGGAAGAGATGGAGTGATTGCTTGTAGAAATAAAGAGAAATTAATCATACAAACCCAGGAAAATTACCTTCGAAAGAGGAAGAGATGGAATTTGGAAATTCACTTTTCTTTGACGTGTCATTTTGCTTTTCCCTATCTTCTGAGACAACTTTCATTTGTTTGTGTGGCAATTCTAAGGCATTTTGAGTGATACATGTAATGCCTTAAACAAACACCTTTTATTTGTGATAATCATTCTAATATTTGCTATTATTAGCTTAACTTTGTTTAAGAGTATTTTTAGATTTTTCGTCAATATCTGAATAATTGTGGACATTGCGTTGATTTTAGTGTCTGTAGCCATTTATACATTTCTCAGCCAAGTGGCTAAGAACAGAATAAGTTTCTGCATTGTTGTCAAGCTGCTACCTATATTTTCTTCATTGTTGAAGAGGTTACATCACACTTACTTCAGCCATGTGAACTGCTGCTGTGGGTTATTTCTAAAGATTTTGTCTGTAAAACGTTTCCCATTTCTCCTAATAACCTTGCACAGAGAGAAGACTGGAGCCGTACTAATGAACTTCTTACTAATCCTCAAGTTAATGGGACACAACGAGTTGGCAAATCTACCTCGATCGGAAGTGCAGCTGGTCCATATAATTATTCTAAAAATTACAATCCAATTAGCCATCTAACAAGTGAACTGATATCAGAAGAGAGCAATATCAATGTCAATTCAGAGAAAGAGCTGGTACGTTAGATCCTTCAAATTAATTGTGCTTTTTTGAAAATGCAAAGCTTGGTCATTATAGCTGGTAATGTGCATTCTATGTTGTTTCCTAGGGTAATGAGTGCTTTAAGCAGAAAAAGTTCAATGAAACCATTGATTGCTATTCTAGAAGCATTGCACTTTCACCAACTGCAGTCTCTTATGCCAATAGAGCGATGACTTATCTTAAAATCAAAAGGCAAGTTTAATGCACTTCATTGTTCTTTTAAGTAAAGTAAGTAAGGCTTCAAAATTGGGAACTGTCTTACCTCTTTGTATCCGCATGTATTTAGCTTTCAAGAGGCAGAGAACGACTGCACAGAGGCCTTGAATCTGGATGATCGCTACATTAAAGCTTATTCTTGCCATTCAACTACTAGGAAAGAACTTGGGAAATTGAAAGAATCAATTGAAGGTATAGTTAATCTTGAAATGTAAGCATATGGGGAACTGTTATATTCAGCTTTCCTGTCTAATGCAAATGTAGCAGCACAGATGCTGAATTTGCATTGAGGTTGGAACCACAGAACCCACAGATGAAGAAGCAGTATGGAGAAGTTAAGGCTCTGTATGAGAAGGTGATCACTCTATTTAGTTTAGATGCAATCTTTTTTTTCCCCTTAAAATGACTTTGCATTATAATAATCTGCAATGATTTCTGACTCTCACACATAATCTTTAGTTTAAAAAATTAATAATAATAGTGACAATAACAAAAATTGGTAAAAATGTACGTGTCTCAATGAATTATATAAGGTAGCAAAGTAGACATTATTAGGAGTTGCTTCTTGTAATGACTATTCTGGCTGGAAAAAATAGAAAACAACGTTCCGTAGAAAGAGTGTAAAAGACTTAAGAGAGCTAGGTTAAAAAATATCAAAGCGTATTGCAAGAAAACTCAATGTTGCAACATTCATATCAATCACTCAAATTCTTATGCCATCGTCACACTTCATCTAGCTTCAAGCCGTGAGCATAACCCAAGTATTTCTTGTGCAGAGACTGATTCAAGTGAGATCTACCAAAAAAGGAGGTAAAGTCAATTTACAAACGACATCAAAATGTACAAGTGAAAAACACAATATTACCAAAATGTAAGCACACACTGCCACATAAATGTCTTTTTTGAAGAAAAAAAATTATATTAGAAAGTTATCTCATTCTAATTATATTCAAGTTGTTGATCTAGAAATAAAGAAAAAAATAAGCAAAATTACCTGAGAATCATTTATTTCAGATTTGATCTCAGTTCAGCAGATTCAAACCACACCAAAAGAAAGTTATGCAGAAAACTTTCCAACACATTCAGTTCAACATCCACATATCACAACAAAGAAAATGTTCATACACGAAGTTAAAACAAATATAAAGCTTTCTACATGCTTTATAATTCCTCTACAATGGAACCTGTCAAACTTATACTTCATATGTGATTATTTCTAGGAGTAGGAGTAAATGAATGTAGTCAAACATGTAAAGATTACCATCATAAACAACAACCAAATTAATCATAAAGTAGAAATACTAACTATTTGTTTGTATAAGTAAGACTCCCAAATTGAAGAGAGGCCCTGCTCATTTTTTTGGGTAAAAAGTATTGTCTGCTTTTCAAAGAGTACAAATAAAAATGAAATAAAAAATTACTTGGAACAAATGCATTACACATATACATAGAAGTGTAATCACACTTGAGAGGCAAAACTTATTTTAGTGTTGAGATATGTTGAAACCTGCAAACTCGAATGAAAAAAGTACAAACAACTAATCCCAAAAATATGACAGTCAAGTAACTTTTATGTCATTTGGTACAGAGTAACAAAGTAGTTTACTCTTGAACAAAGAAGAAATTAGCCAAATCATAAATCCACAATCTCAGTGTACCCAACAGAGATCGTCGTAGATATGGAAGTTCAACAACATTAGAAAGGGCATGTATTTTCAGAAGCAATACACATGATTATAGCCTAATAGGAGAATGACAAAGGAATTTAATCACAAATGAAACACTCCCCCGTTAATAGTATAATTCACATAATATCTTGCACATCTTCTCTTTGTAGTGTTCGTACACCCCTTCCCCAATAGATATCTTTCATGTTTGAGGAATACACCATGTACGTGATATACATTGACAGCGCACTACAAGTCTTTGCGCCTTAGAGATATCAATAATTGTTGGTAACCCATGTATCATACAGGTAGAATACATCTCTTAGCCAATAATGATAAGGTAGTAGAAGTTGCTTCACTATTTTCATGGTTCAAGATAATGCTTACCGCATGAATTTCTCACCTAAATTCATCATCACTATATGAACAGAAAATGATAGCTCTAGGTCTAAACCACAATATTCTTGGAGAAATTGAGGTTAACTTTTTTCTTATTCTTTATACCATCAAACGTGGGTTTATCTTCTTTTTTTTAACCAGCAAAATATGTGACAACGCAAATATGGACAGAAAACAAAGAGGAGAATAACTAAATAAAGCTGTAAACTGGGATATATTTCAGATATTTGTCAGTATATCAACAACTTTATTCGTCATTCAGAAGGAGTTGAGAAAAAAATAAAAGTCTCATTATTATCTCTAGTTACATTCTGAAGGTGTTTTAGTTAAGAATAAACTAATATCTCATCATTGGCATCAGCTAATGTATTTCTGAAGCATTTACATAAACAACCTTTCGGGTAAGACATAATTGAACCAACTAATAATATAAATATGTGATAAATGTTGTCCTAACCCTAATAATCTAAACAGGAGGAAACTTTAGCCAGTAAACAAATGTTTCATGTGTCTCAATAGCCTGAAATTAGTGAATCGTTTATTTCTACACTACCCAGTGTCAACAACTCTTTGGAATATGTTCATTTCAATTACTCGCATCAATTGGATTCTACTCCTGAGTGTCAAAGAAGTAGTGAAAAATTGTAGTCTTGGAGGAGTTGATAACCCCATCAAGAAGACCCGACACATGATTCCATTATGTATATCTTTGGTGTATTTCAGAGGAAAGAAATTTTAGATGTTTTGATGGTCTGTCAACTCTAATTAACAGTTTGAAATCATTTTGACTTCTTAACCTCTTCTGTTGGAGCAATTTATTTCCCCATAAATGATATATTACCGCCCCCTCTCCTTAGATTTCATTAGATTGCTCAATATGACTTAGAAACCATTCTTTGGTACACCAAGTAAAATTATCGTTTATCAATTTTGATAGACTATAAATTCCAAACAAATATAGAACTCTCAAAATAAAATTCCTTCCATTTGAGGCAGCTTAAAATTCATAAGGAACAAGGATACTTTTAAGCCTGAATATTTCTACTCATGTCGAGGCTGCTAGATTAATTATCTCTGAACATATCAAGGACATAAGTACGAAACTACTTGAAAACATGCAATTGATTTGAGTGAGTAATCTATTAGCTTAGAAGATGAAATAAAAGATCCTTGAGCATAGGTATGAAAAGATTTTTCATTAGATTTTCTATTTCGAAAATCAAAAGTTTCCCTCAAGAATCTATTTTCCTTCAAATCCTACCTTAATTAGTCCGAAGACTTTCAAGACTGTTCCTAAGTTAACAAAAAACATGTTCCATACAGTAGCGAAGTTTGTTATCCAAATAACTAACATGATCCAAGATTTAAAGATATATCAAAATCAACAAATATAGAAGGAAAACTACTGCACAACAATAAACAAACAAAAACCTAAAAAATTATGAAAAATTGAACTCCAAACAACAATGAAAAAATTAAAATTGAAATTAAAATGGTAAGTGAATTCCAAAAGCGGTAGGGAAATAGAAAATCAATATTGTCCAATTTTAGAAATCAATATTCTCTACTCTCTAAAATCATGAAAAATAGAAACAAAATAGAAGATGCTCAAATCGGAGTGCTTACCAATAAATAATTGAATTTTGAATAGCCATTCACATTCCCAAATCTCCTGACTTATACAAAATTCAAGAAACATCAAAGAGTAAGAAGCCATAAAAAATATGCAAGCAAGTAATATAAAATTTTGTGCTATTCATGTAATATTTATTTCCATTTATGAAGAATCTAAGTTATACCATGTGAAATCTCTTTCTAATTTCATAATTCGAAACCAAAATACTCAAAGTAGTCAAAAAGTCAACAATCACTAAGGTGAACCACTCGAAAATCTGAAATCAAAATTCATGATTTGAGACAAACTTCAAAACCTAATCACTTTTTCACACACTAACCACCACCAGTAGACTAATCCTATTGATAAGCCCATCAAAAACCTCATATAATATTTAACATTGAAAAAAACGAACAAAGTTCATAGCTAAAGACATCAAATGTAGGGTTTTTTTTTTTTTTGGTTGACAAAATACTGGGTAAAAATCACACCATGATGAAGAGAAGTGATGCTTAAGCTTTGTAGCGTCGATATGACAGCCATGGTTACAAGAGTTTGAAGCAATTGAGGGTCTTCTGCATGGAGATGGCTAATATGGAGGGAGAGTGGGAAAGATGGACCTGAAACAGAGCACACAGAGACTCAATTAACGTTTGCTTCAAACTAATGATAGTATACAAATTAAGGTGGGGGATTTCTGCACATTAAAAAATTACTAATTTTGAAACATACATGAGTATATAAAGCCTAATTAGGAACTTGAAATTACAAAATTCTACAATAAACTACTAAAAAATGCAGAAAATGCATAATAAAAGAACTAAAAACAAAATACCCAATAAATTGTGACTATCAAAAATGTAAACTTGGCAAAGAAAAAAGAGAAAAGTGAGAAGAAAAAGAAGGGCAACACCAATTTTAAAGCAGCCATGAGTAGTTCAAACCAATTTAGGAACATGCAAGAAGTAAATCCTACAATAGCACATTCAAAAATCAGAAAATCTAATAAATAAGACCCAACAACCGAAAACACATACCCATTAGGAATTGAAGGATAAAAGTATGTATTTTAGGTTAGGATTGTACAATAAACATAAATTTTGATGAGAAAAAATAGATGTGGAAAAGGGGCAAATACAGTCACCAGTTTCAAGCTTGAAAGAGAGAGAAATGGAGAATATGTTTTGATGAAAAGGGAGAGCTGCTTTAACTTCTTTTTAGGTGGATATAAAGTAGCTATAGCCAATGAAATTGGGGCAAACTAAGCTAAAATTTAAAGGGTTTCATGGTACACTTTAGACTCCTATTTGTACCACTATATGATGCTGTGTTAGTCCCAACCCAACTCCCACTTGGTCAATTAGTTAGCTTTTATTCAGTATCTAGATTTGGGGGTTTGTTGTAGCTGTGATTTGAGTTTCTCTTCACTCTTATACTTTCTTTATTTTACCCACTGTGTGTTATTTTCTTCTTCTTTCTTTTTCTGTTTCATCATACCATCACAATAAAATGGATAAAACAAAGAAGAAGAAGAAGAAGAAGAAGCAAAATAGAGTCCCCAAAACATACTCCTAATAAGAAAATCACCATATATCTTCCAAAATCATAAAACCATAAAGGGGTAAAATAAGTAAAGTATAAGAGTGAAGAGAAACTCAAATCACAACTAAAACAAACCCCCAAATCTAGATACTGAATAAAAGCTAACTGATTGACCAAGAAAAAGCTAAAATAGAGCAATGATCGAATAAAATGGCTCAAATTTGAACTTCAAAAAGAGATTATTACCTTAATTGTTTAATCCTATATATACTTAAAGGTATAGAGATAATTGAATTAAAAAGAATCATATGGGAAAAAATATTTAATGATAACGAATCAGAAAATATATTAAACCAACAATGGTATGAAATAGACCTACATGATTTAGACCTCGGAAGAATAGAATGGTATGATTTAGAAATAAATTCAGACTAAAATGAACTACAAATATTTATAATATTGGACAGAATCTATGGAAGATATAAAACTATTAGAACAACTAATGAAGGAAAATTTATATATGTACTTAAGAACTCAAGATATGTTATATCTAAAATATATCATAAATAATATTAAAGAGATATCAAGATTAAGACACTTAGCAAAAGAATATTATAATAAAATCTTTAAAATGATTCCTCACCTACCAAAAATGGTACACCTACCAAAAAAGTCATGAATTCCTCACCTACCACACTACCAAAAATACCTTAGTATATCATGAATTTATCACCTACCAATAAAATGAATTCCGCACCGAAAAATGGTATCAATTCACTAATTTTGAAATGGAGGGAGTATATTTGATAGAAACAATCGATCTTGTTATTCACGTTAGAGAAGTGATGAAAAGGGAAGAAATTCGTGTTTTTCTCATCAAATTTGGAAGTTCCAATCCAGCACTTACTTTTAATACCAAAAATTAATCTGATTCAGCACCATGACCTTAAAATTAGCAAAGAAGATGGATGATTTTTTGGGGCAAAGTTTCAACACCAAAATGGGGAAAAAGAGAAAAGAAAGATCAAATCTTGTGAAGCTGGGACAATTAAGCAGCAATTTGGGTGCAACAAAGGAAAGTGAAGACGATCTTTAACCAATATACATTGTTGTAAAAAAAAATAGACATAGCAATTCAAGAGCAAAAGTACATGTGCTTTATGGAGAAAACAATGAATGTGCAGGATACAACGCTTCAAGAAAGAGAAAATATTTCTTTCCAATATTGCCCCTGTTCGTCCATGCTTGTTGGCTTATCAGTTTCTGGAATGATCGACAGATGGTCATTGAAGGCCTAACACGTGTTATACATAGTGCAAATGTCTTTGTGATATAAATGGAGTCAACTTAAAAAGTTAGAGAGGACGAACACTGCAATATGTGTTTGTACGGAAAGCAATTTAAATTGTACTTAAAGTTGTCTAACATTTGTGAATTGATTTAGGGGTAAATTGGTACTTGCCCCTCTACATTAGAAAGACATGTACAGTAGGTTGATAAACACGTGTACTCCTTTCTTTCTCTATGAACCACGTGTACCATGGTCAGATGGCCATACAATATTACTTTGTTTATGTCCTCCTGTAGTTCTCTTTGCCTCTCTTTGATTATCCCACATTCAAGTTGGAATTTTGAAGTTCTTGCTTAGTTTAAATCGGTAAATCTCTTATTCTGTATAATTATACCTATAAATATCTATTATTTTATTGGTTGATTGGAAACTTTTTGGGTGTATTTCACGTGAGAGGAGGATAATGTTAACAAACATGTCGGAGGTTTCCAGCGAAGGAGTGTAACAGGGATACCAATTTTGTTTCCAATGAAAACGATGGAATCTGTATGTATCATCGCTTTTAACAGTGTCAGAGTCTTTGAAGGAAGGAAAAAGAACTCACAGCGAGATGACACTAATGAGTTCTTTAACCTTCTTCATGGGTGCTCTCTTCTTAGCGACGAAATTATTTTCGGTGCTTCATAATATGCCCAACTTAATTGAACACTTCTTTTTATCTTTTGACAAATGCTCTACAAGTTTAAGTTGATTATTTCACACTTATTTTATTTTTTGTTCCTCAAATTATTTCTATTTCCTTGGTTCAAAATTAGGGTTCCGAAGAAAAAGGCTGTTGATTTGAATAGATCTAGATGATAGTAATGAGTTGTTTGTGATTTCTTTTGTGTACACTTATTTTTATTTCTTTTGTGTACTACTGATTGATCAACTCTGTTAATTTTTTATCAGTTGTGAGATGGGCTCAATTTGGTAAAATGATTCAGATTTCTGAATTGGTAATCTTTCAAATATGACTTGGTTCAGATATGACTTATACAGTAAAAATTATGTTAAAGAAGAATTCAAGAATGGTTAAGATAGTCATGTTTGAGGCACTATTGACTATTTAATTTGACATGCACCTTTAGTTGAGAAACAAATCAAATAGTGTGAAACCCTCTTTCATGAACATAGACTCCTGTTTATAGTGCATCCTTCTTCATACTTATCTAATTGTACATTAGTTGATTTTTAGGGGTAATTAATGGATTCACGCACTCTTCTCCTTTTTTTGATTGATTTGGTTGATTGACGTTTGTAGATTAAGTGAGGACGTCTGTTTTAAATGTGATATTACATCGAGTGGTGCTAGCTGAGGAACACAAAAGAATGTGAAAGTTACATTTATGCTTATGCAAGGTAATCCTTCGTTCTTCATGTTTACTGTGCGTCTCTTAGTTCATTTCAATTTTTAAAAAAATTGGTCATTGATTGGGCTCATCATAATTTTCTATGAAGATTGAAGCTTAAAGGACAATAAATTTCTTTTCCAATGAATTCCAGTCAACTCCCTCGAGGAGCTCAACTAGAATTATTCTATTGTTACTGAGAACTCCTGAAGAAAGTTCAGAGACTAACTAAAATAGTGAGATAGAGTTGGAAGAAGTGAAGAAGAGGGAGAAAATCGAGTAAGTAATATACTTTCCTTACAATTATTCAAAACAATTTGGCCATTTGACTTAATCTCATAATGAGTGTCTTCAAATTTCAATTAAGATCAACAGTCTTCACACCATGCACCCATTGAGAAGAGCATCCAAAATCATATCATCAATCAACTGATGACTATAGTAAGCATGCATCTATTCTTGAAAGATAAAAACATTGTAATTTAGTTAAGTTTGGTTGGAACAAGGTTTGTTCCCTCATGTTTTATGATTTTATACATTTTTTACCTTTTCAATCTGTCCAAAATGACGGCCAATCCTTTTACTCGCACGCTATAAAAGCAAGAACATATATTAATTAATCATACTTCCATTCTCCTTTGTCTGTTGGTAAATAAGTGAGCAACATTACACTATATGTCAAATTAGTTCTTTATATGCTACTCCATTAAACACACTGAAAAAGTCACTCTTAAGATTTTCATTTCCTACCATTTGAGTAAAAAATATGAATTTATTATTACCATCACAGTTTTCATAGCTTTACTAGGTGGTAATGCATCAGAAGACTGTTAGTTTTTTGTGTCAATGAAGAGTTACCGTTGAATTTCGTTGATCATATAGATTGTAAATATCCATCCACTCTGTCGTAACCTTACTTTTCCACTTATTATTTTCCTCTCAAGTTCTCTTTCATCTGTATTAGGCAGAAAATTTGTGCATGAAATTTCTAATCATCAGCATAATGATGTTCTTATTGATATATTGTGAATGGGCAATCTCTTTTGGGTGCCTCAGATCCACATCAGATTAAGTGTTATGTCTGAAATTCGACTATGAAGTCCCTGCTTTATGTATGTTAAAATGTTATATCATGTGTTTTGTTAGTTCATGCGAGCAAAAGGAAATAAGAAGGTAGAGTGAGTTGTTTTTTTTTTCCAGCAGTTATTTTTCCTGTATGATTTGGTTGATTGGAGAATTGTAGTTGAGAACATTATTGTAAAGTAGAGCAATCCATGATGTCTTCTATGTTATAGAAATATTAATTATCGGGTTTTATTCTCTCTAAGTTATTTTTTTCATTAGACTTGATTATTCAGTAATGTGTACACTTGTGTAATAGTAGACTCTCTATGATTCTGCTTTATGTTGTGGAATTAAATTGTTGATAGAATGAAGACTCCATACGATGTGATACTTTCACACACAATAGTTATGTGCGATTTCAAGATACAGGGAACAACGTTTGGTAATGCAATTGGTTGCAATCGTATCCCTTCTTTTTATTTGATTGCAATATGCACTCTAATTAAACAGATTTGACTTAAGCTCCTTGATGTTATTTTTTGATGGAGATCATCCATCTTTGAACCCCAAAGGCCAAATGCGTCCTCTGTCACTCCCCTGAACAAATGACCTCATCGTTTTTATTTTACTATGTATGCTTCATTAAATGGTTCATGCATGTTTATTGCCAGGAGCACCAAGATCAAGTCGGTAAGGATTAACACTTTATTTCTATTTCTATGGTTGATGATCATAGTAGTCCCTTTACCATTATGTATAAATGGGCTATTCAATTTGTACAAATAGGGTGGAGGGGCGCATTTAATTCTTTTTATCTATTAGTTTTCAGTTATTATCTTTGGCGTGGATTAGAGCAGTCTGGTAGCTTGCAGGCTCATATCTTTGAAGTCACGGAAAGTGCAGTTAATTTTCTTTCCTCATTTAGTAATCATATTCCTTTGTACATAACATGTTTGATGAAAGTTATATTCAAATTGTTTAAAGAATGACCCATTGATTCTTAGTAAATATGTACTCAACTTCTGTGACATCCTAAATCAATGGATTAAGACAAGTGCCGGTGAAAGAAACAAAAAGAAAATGACCTCTTCAACTACGATTGACAACAGCAGTGTCAAAACCTTAGAACTTTAGGCAAGATGCTGAAACTAGGATCACCGACGCTACTTCGTTAACCAAATTTCAGTTTACAAAGCTTGCTTTTCATGTGAGTTCTTCCGACAATATCCAGAATAACCTCTGATGCAGTCATATTCTTAGCTATTCTTTCTTCAATACAACTTTCTGTTATCTTTTTTATTTTTTTTTAGCTATTATTATGACAACTTGAAATCTATTATCCTTTGTCAAAATTGGATTGCTCAAATAGGAAATAGCTTCAAAGCTACCTGAGTTCTGAGGTGTAGGATAATAAAATTTGAAGAAGTTTAAAGAAAAGGAAAAGAATACCTCAAAGTTGTTTTTTATTTTCCTTGAACACTTGATAAGATAAAGGAACTCCCCTAATGAGAATGAATTGATTGACTCATTAAATAAAAGAACAAAGCTTTTCTAATTTTCTAAATAAACAATAGAGTTTTATCACAATTTGCACATGCTTATAGTTTGGTCTATTTTCATTTGATGTTGATTTGCAACTGATGGAGAAAGTGATTGACACAAGAGAGAGGGAGAAAAAAGAGCAAGAAGAATTGAAAAAAAGGAGAACTAAATGAGAAATAAGAGGTATTTTTGGATCTTTATTACTTCGAAAGAAACTTTGGCCAATTAGTCATTACTGAATTTATCTTTTCATCTGTTCAGTTCGTCTCCTTTGAATTTTAAATGGATAGAGTTTAACAATAGTTTTCTAATTATCTCTTTTTTTTTTCTCTTACTTTATGCTTGCCAACTGTAGGACGCAACCCATCTTGCTTGGAATTTTTCATTATTGGAAAGAAATTCCTCTTTAGTACAGTCATTATTAACTGGTATTTAATTTCTTTTTGGGGATTCTCTATTTTTCCCTTGGTTTTCGCTCCTTGAAGATATGGCATAGCTTATTTAAGACTTCTCATTGATTGATTAGCATAGCAGAATGTTGAGGATTTTATGCATAGCAACCCTGCAATGAAAAAGAGACGTATCATTCAAGGTTAATTTTCGTTTATTGTTGGTCATTGCACTTGCTGATTTTTAAAGTATTTTTCCAGTTTCATATGAAGTGTTGCATGCAGCTTTTGCTTGCAACTGCTGCAACATTATCACGAGAGGGGCATTTTGCACCAAGATTTTATGGGATCTGCTTTGTTGATTGACAAATATGGGATGCTGCATATTGCTAATTCTAGATTCACAAATTATTTCAATTCTAAAAAAGAGCATCCCATTTCAAGTCAAGTTGTCACATTTTGATAAAGAGCTTCAGAACTTCTACCGCCTCATGGCTAAAATGTTTGTAGGCAAGTCTATTCTGCCTGGTTGTACTAAAGCTTTCACATTTTCTTTCCATTTATTTAACTTAATTCTGTCTATAGTGATATATGCTCTGATCATTGATATTTAAAGTCCCTAATAATGTAAAACACTCATCCATGAATTCAGCTTACATTGTTGGGAAAGTTAGATGGACTATGATTGGAGTTTAGGTGTGGTAAAGGAAAAGACGATGAAAATATTCATTAGTGAGAGGTATGTAATATGTATTCTTATATTCATTTTTGTATAAGGTTATATCGTATGTTTCAAGCATTTAGTTTGCTTATAATTTAACACTCTGTATACATCTATGTATACATCTGCTGAATGTAAATAATAACTTTCTTTACTTTTTGTGTATATGATGTATACTCATTCGAAAGAGAGTGTTTATATATTTTTAAAGAAGAGACTCAACTAGACCATGTGCTGTCATATTTTTCGTTGCTTAGGAGAAAACGAAATATTCTTATTATATTTCTAGGAAAAGCACATATCTTAATTTTTTGGTCATATCTTTCAAGGTAAATTTGGTTTTCATTTATTGAAAATTCCATGTCAGGTGTAGTAATCTAGATTAAAGGAGAGAGAGATGATTGAGTTTTGTCTTCTAGATATATTGTTTTCGTGTGTATATGTGACTTGTGTTTTTGGTTGTGTAGAACTCAATGTGCGACAATTGCAAAATAGAAATTTTGAAGGTGAAAAACAACGCACTAATTACAGCTCTACAACTTTCGAACTGGAGGAGACACCAAAAAAAAAATTGTGGTTGAGTTGGCAGGTATAACAGACGGTCAAAACAGTTCAATTTATGGATAACCTGAGTTGAAGATAGAGTATTAGATAAACAGTTTTATTAGGCATTAATGACATTATTTTGTTTTGGATCTGTAAACTGCCTATATGAAGGAGTTTCTTTGGTATAAACGTAACTATTTGTTAATTCAACATACTTTTGTATCAATATAGGTACAACGTTTATAACTGTGTATCTTTATGCGTGTGTAAAATGTCGGGCCCGTGCTTGAGCACGTCCCATGCCCCTCTAGCTTTTATATAAGCCACAGTAAGGGAGGACGAACACAACTTCATAAGGTTGTACAGGACGGAACAATCATTGTACCTTGAACTTGTTTCTTCAAGATCATTCTACTTTAATGTGGCTGGATCAATCTCTTTTGTTCGGTAAGATTGCTCATCGTTTTCAGTTCTTCATTACATTTTTAAAAAGCTTCCGATTCATATGAACACTGAGTTGATAGTACCTAAGAGATTGTCCTGATCTATTTACATTTTGAAGAAAAATCTCACAAAAAGCTTCAAGTTTTGTTACAATGATGTGAATCTTGAAGTTCTGTTACAACCAAATCATGTCATCTCTGCTTATTATTAGTTCCAAGAGTTGATTGTTTTGGGAGATGATTCAAGGCGCTAATGAAGTTGAACGGTGGACTTAGGTAGGTAGGCATTTTTTTCCCGTGATATCTTTTTTTTCATTTAGTATTTTCCCCAAACAATTGATTAATCTTTATATGTTAAGGCTTCTGCTTTGAGGTGATTTAATTTTCCTGTGGGCTATGATATTACAACTTTCAGGTGATTGTTTAGAAAGAATTTGAGTTGCCAAATTCTTTGGTGCTTTCATGAAATTAGCAGTGATATCGACGGCTGAAAATTCAGGGTAAGCTTTCAATATTGATTGTTTTGTTGTTAAATTTGTTGAAGAAAATCTTAGGCCTCATTTGAGACGGTTGGAATTGTCTGAAACGGATGAAAGTCATCCATGAAAACCTGAGACTAGCATTGGAAGCAGTTGTCCAACAAAGGTTAGAACCGACAACCCAGAGGATTCCATGTCCACGTCACATAGTTACGCTACGGTGTTACGATTTTTGCACATCCACAGATACTTCCACAAAGAGAAAGTTAATGGTCCAAAGGTAATACAACGTTTTATGAACTTGCTGAGAGGTCACTAGATGAGCAGTTAATGATGGAATGAAAGAGCATATATCAAAGGTATTATTCAAACTTTTGTTGCATCTTATGATTTTAGTATGCAATTATCTCCTATAATTCATTCTAAAAGGTTACTACGAGTTGAAGAGAGTTGCATTACCTAGATTATGAATTGTCAATCATTGTGTTAATAACCTTTTGTTGTGACCCTGTGGTTCCTAGAGTAGATTTCTGTGGATATCATTTATTTGTTGCAAGAAATGTATCCACTAGATTTCCAATGTACCACATTCAATGCATCAATAAAATATATGATTGTTTTTCCCTATTTAGGATATATGTAGTATTCTTTTGGATCATGCTTCAGTAGAATCAATACAATAAACTAATGGGATTATGATGAATCAGAACATTCTTGCTCCAGTAGAGGATGATGAGATTGATCGAGTTTAGCTTTTTGTAGTTTTATCATATAAAGTACTTAAATGAAATTATAAAGCAAGAGTCAATGGTAGTTGTCTCTGCTAATAGCCTAATAAGTACTCCACCTATTGAACTCAGAATTTTTTTCCCTTCTTCATTCTTTTTATTTCCCATAGCATATTGGATTTGATCCCTTCTGTTAAGTCTTGGGGAAAAGTAGGTTCAAGTAAACAGTTTTTGTAGATAAGGTAAGGAATTGAAACCAACTGCTTCCTGAGATGCAACTAGAAGAGCGATGTACGGCGAGTAAGAAAATAGAAAGAAAAAGGTCAAGGGCAACATTTTATTGTTATTAGCATTGGTAGCCAAATACATGTGAATATGAGAAGAAAATCAAATGATCTTTAGCGGCAATTAATTAACTGCAATAGTTTAATCACCACTAAATATGTATTTTTAGCGGTACTTAGCATTTTTTGTAAATGTTCCTAAAGCCTATAGCAACATTAGATCAAATGATAATTAATTAATGTCTGTAAAAGCTTTAGCACTCCATGAATGTGTATATTTATCTGTTTTTGTTGTAGTGAATGTCTAATATGTGAGGATTATAATGAGATAAAAACACATTTTTTATTTTCTCAGGTTGTGTAAAAGCAAAAAGCACTTGCTGCTTTACAACTTTCAAGACGAAGGAGGAACACAAAATAGTCTATGGTGAATGAAGTTAGTTAGCAAACACAAACCTCGTTCCTATTCTTCCTATTGATAAATGTCTATTATAGTGTACAACATCATAACAAAGCAGAATAAGAGAAATGTAGTATGTTGTTCATTTTATGCTATTCTTACATCTACAGATTGAAAAATAATTGTGCTGCTTCTATCTCATTCTACTTTTCATTCCAAGGTACACTAATAATATGAGTTAGAAGGAGATGATCTACATGGATATAATAGACAACCGGTTGAGTTCAATTCTCAAGTTAGCTATGTCTAAGATTTGAGGATACAGTTTTATTAGTCATTATTGTTATCTTATTTTTTATATATGAAAGGTCTGTATAACTTATAAAATCATTCTTCAGTAGCAAAAAGAAAAAGCATACAAAAGATAGAACACAGTTTGAATGCACAAAGTGCAAATGATAGACAACTTTAGTGCCTTAGCATTGTGACATGCCATACACATGAATTCTGTTTCGACAAAATCCATCATATATGTGCAATATTTTTAACTATTAACTTACTATGGTTCCAGTTGTACCTTCCGAGTTGATCTTATTGTTGCCAGTAGCTCGAAAACAACGTGTATTTCTGGTCATCTAGCTGAAAAATTCCTGTCCTTGACAGTAGAAGACATATTTGGCACAACCTATGCCAAGGTTTCCTTTATTTATACGTATCAGCATACTTTATACATGTTTGTTTGGCTATTTCTGCCACAGTTGTGCAGCCAGTTGAATCATTCCTCCATGTAAACGCCTATAAATATTTATACTAACCTTTTCATATAAGATATTGAAATCTTACAATTTTTTGTTTTTGTTTTTAGCACCAGCTACTATGCGTTAATCATGTACAACAGATATAGTCGAATAGACTATTCTGCATTCTGCTGAGGAAGTTATGTGCATAAATTCTAACAGTTCTATCATACATAGAAAATGAACATGTTTTCCCGTCAAGCATTAACTTGAGAAACGCTAAAAAGGTGAAGCCGCTCAGCAGAAGCAAGGTGGAGATAGTGCCATCAATTATTGAATCTAAATCTTGACACCATTTATAAAAGGTTAGTCAATTAATCATCCTTTAATTTGTTCCAATGCAAGGATAGGACGAACACTGCAATTCGATATTTTACCCAAGGTTTTCTTACTGGTACTATAAGCGTGTACTTATTTATTGGTTATGGATCAACTTTTACTTTTCAGAAGCCTTTTTGCTTAACACGTGTTCTTTTTTTCCTACAAACTATGTCTATACCAACGCACTTGCCACTTTTCCTAATACCCAGATGACCACTTTTTTCTCTCTCTAACTCTCTCTCTCTCTCTCTCTATATATATATATATATAGAGAGAGAGAGAGAGAGAGATAGAGAGATAGATATTTTACCCTTATTTAGAAAAGACAATAAAACTACATGTGTCTTGTTAAAAATTAATGGGGTTTTGGTTGCCAATGAAATTATGCCAAAAAAGAGACAAAATCATTACATTTGGTAGGTTGCCAATGAAATTGTGCCAAAAAAGAGACAAAATCATTACATTTGGTAGCCAAATGTAATGATTTTGTCTCTTTTTTGGCACAATTTCATTGGCAACCAAAACCCCATTAATTTTTAACAAGACACATGCAGTTTTATTGTCCTTTCTAATATCTATTTCTATTATATATTAAAATAAAATATATAATATATATTTATATATTACTCATACATCACAAATTTAATAGGCTTACATTGAAGAAATACTTTTGCTCCCTTTCTCAGGTATTTTTTTCCCCTTTTCATGTTTTCCCTCTTCCCATTTTCAATTTTTCTTGCAGATTTTGCTTGTCACCAAAAGAGAAAATCAAAATAGGTCAAAATTACAGTTATTAGTTGGACGTCAATTACTCTGGTATTGCATTTGTGCTGATATTGCAAATGTAAAAGCCAAAGTAATAGCATCTCTTATGAGTTTCATGTTTGATGGTTCATGTTTCATGGTTTCTATACTATTCAATCTTTGGTAGATATATCACAGGCCCAGGAGTATGGTTTTAACTCGATGCCCAACATGATAAGAATATCTACAGGATAGGTGTTTTCTTTTGTCTTCTTTTTTGGTTTCTTTTAATTGAAATTTTAAATAGTAGCATGAAAGTTTACTTTGTATCAAAATAGGAAAGATTTTTTGTAGAGCTAAATGGTGCATTTGGATATAAATGTGGGAGATTAGCTCTCTTGTGGAAACTGTATCTTCCATGATACTAAGTCATAGATAAGCCAGTATGTTACACATTTTCTGACCTGTAATAATCTGCCAAATATTTTTGCTATCCTTCTACAGGCAGTTTACAACTTCCTAATTTTTGATGTATTTATAAATTGACTGATAATTACATTTATGTTTGAGGGATAAGCCCGGTCACCAAAACTTTCCATCTTTTCTTTCGGTGCACTTAATTGTATTCAGATCAGGTTATTTAATTTAATCCTGCAGAAGTTTGTACTAAGTTTCAAAAATAGAAGTTGAAGTTATAACAACACTTTAGGTTCAGAACAAAAAGAGGAGTAGAGCCATCTAAACTGATGAAACTTATTGGATTACCCAACAAACTGGATTGCATTGGTTATTTTTATTTATGTACTCTTGATAAAATAATAATCATTTTTTATCTACTAAGATGTTTTTGCACTTTCTGTTTTTCTGCCAAAATATATCTGACTTTTACTATGTGGAGGGCAATTATGTTGTTGCATCTTTCTAATTTAATCACCCCTATTCATAAAAACACAAAAAAAGACAAGACTTTGACTGAATACTCATGTTATCCTGCAGATACTACTGCTTGGTTAACTATATTTCCTATAAACATGGTACTAAGATTGAACATCGACCGAATAGAATTAGCAACACGAGATTGGATTTGCAAAGTTCAAATTGTCAAAATGGGACGCCCGCGAGAAAGCCCTGACAAGAAATGTAGATTCCAAAATTTGATTTTGGAAGATGAAGAGGTGAGCTCATTATTATATTTTATCTTATGAATATTGCTCTTTTTCTTTTTACCTTATGTAAACATTTTTCCTACGTTTGACTGTTGGTAAGCAGCTACAGTTAATCTCAACTTAATTAATCTCATCTTTGTATAACTCTTGCTTTTAGGAATGTCAGATTAAGGCAGTTATGTATGCTGATGAAATTGAGCAGTATGCAGATAAGCTTAAACTCATCAATACCTACCTCATCTCTACCGCAAGAGTCAAAGTCTCACCAACTTCATACGGCAAGCCAATACATAAATTTTACTGGATTCTTGACAAAGAAACAGTAATTGAACATATCAAACCATCTAATGAACTTGAAAAACCACTTCCATCGCCAATCAAGCTGAATATCACAACCTTTGACAGCATTCCTCATCTGATGGTTGAATTTGCTGCTGAAATTGGTATATCCATCCTAATAGCTATTTTCAGGCTAAAATATATTATACAGTATTGTTTTTAAGCAAGTGTTTTGCAACATATATGACTGCTATGTTAATTTCTGTTTATGACTGCTAACTTGCTCAATCTTGGATTCTTTATATTTCTTCTTTTGTTGTATTAGAGATTGTAACTTTGACATTTAAGTCCTCTTTATGATTGCTATCTTACTTAATCTTGGGTTTCTTTCTTCTTTAAGTAATACCCATTTCAGGTAACTTTTAAAAGAACAAAACAAAGTTATTGCAGTGTAAGGAGAAAAAAATTGTCGCTTTCTATATATTACC
This sequence comes from Solanum commersonii, assembly GCA_029007595.1. Taxonomy (NCBI): domain Eukaryota; kingdom Viridiplantae; phylum Streptophyta; class Magnoliopsida; order Solanales; family Solanaceae; genus Solanum; species Solanum commersonii. The sequence continues at coordinate 1,015,918 of JAJTWQ010000162.1, read as the reverse complement.
TAATAAGACTCATTTGTCTTGGAAACTTGGTCATTATGTATTATATACGCAGATATACTGGCAATCGTTCTTCGTTGTGGTCCTCAAAAATACGCAGGTCGCAGTCATCATAGGTGTCGAGAAATTACCCTTTGTGACAATCAGTAAGTATAAGATTTCACCTTCTATTTTCCCATTTTCTGCAAATATTTTGAATCAGTAACCACTTTTTTGATTTGTTTGATCACATCATCAATTATGGTCTGAGCATTATCATGGTACTTACTCTTCTCTCCTTATGTTCTCACGCTCTCAGGAAAAATCAGTTTCTCCTCACTCTATGGGAGGATTTCGGAGAAATAGAAGGACATGAAATTGCCTCTAAAATGGCAATAGAGGCAGATCTGATTGTAACCCTCGGAAGGAGTATAAAAATCTCTACTTTTCAAGGTACATACGCGCTGAACTTTTTACCAACATAATTTTCGAAAATAACAAAACATTATATAAGCTATGTGTTATACAGGGCTGTCACTGCAGACTAGGTTCAATTCCATAGTACGTGTGGATCCTAATTACCCACAAGCAGTAGAACTCATCAACTGGTACTGACATTTCATCATTATTCTCTAGCTTTAATTTGCATGTAAAGAAGCTACTAAACATATTATCTATTGTAACAATAGGGCAAAAGAAAACAAAACAATGTTGTTAAGTCGTGCGTCAGAGAAAACCTCAACAAGCTCATCTGTCGCTCCCATGATATTGACTCCTGCTGGCTAACAAGTTATCACTATTGCAGAAATCTCATCAGTACCTTCTGTAAGTCATACTTGAAGCTGCTCATTTGATAGTATGCTTATTAATTTTCTCATTGTCTAGCTTTGCCTAAATAATAAAAACAAATTATATTTACTCATGAGTAATTTAACACGTATTATGTATATGATATTTTCCGACAGATGGGAGTGTTCTATGTTGAAGCAGAAATGGCCATATTAGATGAATTCCAAGAGTTTTGTATGCTTGAATGCTCAGGATGCAAACAGAAGAAGCGCACAAAGGATATAAAGGATTTTGAATGTCCAAAATGCAATCGGAAAACAACATTAGTGCCTCGGTACTATACTTTTGACTTGTAAATTACACTTTGTACAAAATATAGTGTATATTATACACAAATTTCAAACTTGCCATCATTTCAGGTGTATCTTTCAAATTGATCTTATTGATGGTACTGCTACAACCACAACATCTATCTCTGCTGAATTGGGAGAAAAACTACTCTCCATGACAGCGGAAGACATATTTGACATAACTTGCACTAAGGTGATCTCTCATTCCTACTAGCTACTTGTACACATGTATTGTCACAATACCATATATCTTGAGCAAAAACAGCTTACCATATATGCTTAGTTGTAAAGTGTTTGTTATAACTCTTTACATTTACAGCGGCAATCATTGTCTCTTAATGATGTCCATGAGATGTTGTCAAACAAACTATTTCAAATTGAGCTAAGGAAGCCATCTTGGGGCAGCTCAAATAGTACGCATGCAACTTTGACCATTCTTTCCTACATGGAAAAGGAACATACTCCACAGAGCACTACTGATAGGAATTCTAAAAAGATAAGGACTTTGGAAATAAGTGAGGTGGATGTGATGGCAACAACTACTGCAGCTGGTTCTTCAAATGCAACACCAAAATTTGAACCACCCACACCAACCAAAAAGGTGTAAAAGGTCAGTCTACATCTCACTTTCACACCAAACTATAAGTCACAATGATTATCAATTCCACATATTTAGAAGTATTTCAAAAAGTTCTGGTAAAATAAACCAATTAAAAAGTAAAGGTAGAATCATTTAATTGTACTAAAGGTAGTACTAATTGTACAGTAATTTGCCCTTTTTCCATTGATGAATAAACACGTGTCTCATTTTCCTTCACTTTGTCTAGAAGTTTCGCATTATCATCTCACAATTCTCTAAGGGTAATTTCTCTCTCCTCCTTTGCTAAGCTTGCTCTATTTTCTCAACTCTTCTTTGTACATCTCAACTCTTTAATGGAGAATCCATCTGTTGCTGAGTCTGTTCTGTTTGTCTACACACTTTAAATCTCTCTGTAAAGGTTTCCTCAAGATTTTTGTTTGTTTGGGATGCCCTGCCCAAGTATTTCTTCATGATTTAAGGTAAATTTACATGTTTGCTCCATCATTTCTCTTTCTCCGATTCCTAATTTGTCTTGCCTAGAGCATCTTTTTTATCCTCTTTCTTAGTATATTCCTCTGGTGCTTTCACTGATTTTAATTTTTTCGTTTTTTTCAAATTTTAGATCCAAATTCTTTTTGGTATATGAAGATCTTTTTAATCTAAAATTTGGGTACAACTTTGAGATCTACTTTTCTCCTGTTTGATTTGCATTTTCTTTTAGCATTGTAGATAGATTTTCTTTTAGATCGCTCTCTGTTTTGTTGTAGACATAAACATATTCTGATTTGTTGCATATGTTGTATCCTCACATGTTCGGTATTGAGATCTTTTATATGTCTTTGCTTTCATTTGCCTCAATAGTTGTCCAAAGAAATTCATTAGTGAAGTCAAAAAAAGATAGCCACTGAACTACACATATCTTGATAGACATTTTCTCTAAAATTAAAATTAATTGGCTATTTCTACTGATTGTTTATGGTTAATGTATGTTCTTTTCAGTTAGAGGAAAGATATTTTGAAACCCACCAAGTATACTACTACAAGAATTTACAACCCACTACATTTCTCTTCCTTCAAAATTATAATTGCAAAGACCTCTCAAGTGGTATACTGTAAATTTCTTCCTGTTTCACTTTTCCATTTTCAGAAATCCCAATCATAGAGCATTTACTTTAATTCAGACCAGCTTTCAAAATCTTTTGTATTTGCTCTTATCTGCTTTCAAATTTCACAATTTTGTTATGTTTATGTTTAACATCTCTGTGGCGTGCAAATATGCTATTTTGATTATTACTTTTGAATTAGCTTCTTTTAGTTATAACAATTGAGCAGCTTGATTACTTCAGAGTTAGCACCACCTCTTTTGGGCAATCAGTTGCGTGTCTTTGTCATGTTATTAAGCATTCAAATGTCTTTTATTTTTATGGAAATAAATTGTGAATTATTATCATACCAATAATTGAATACACTTATGGAGCATCTATACTCTCAAACATTGATTCCAACAATGATAAACCTCAATTCTACTAATTACAGAGCTGATCACAAAGAGATTCAACAGGGAATCTATCACTTTTATCGTGATTCCTTGAATTTCTTTCTCTTTGATACTTAATGGGCATATAAATTTACCTTCAAAGTGTTGCTCATTTTGGGTGATTAGCTCTCTCCCCCCCCCCCACCCTCGTTAACTCACCATGTATTGTTCTTTCTGAAATTTCCATTTGCTCTTTTGCAGTTTCTATACTAAAGATGTGCCACTTTGGCTGTTAATATTTAAATTGTTTTGCTATATGCTGCCATATTTTTAGTTTCTGATAGACTTTAAATTGTCTAATTACAGGAACTTCCTCACTTCATTTTGCCACTTTTGCTTAATAGGGAGAATAAAATGAATCAGTCTCCTTATGCTATGGGTTTTTGAATGAAGAAGATTCGCTACTAAGAGGCGAACTCCAATGTCCTCTACATATGATAAACAATGACATGCCAATCTTATATACCAAAACTGAAACATCTGCTATACTATTTTGGCTGTATTACATTAGTTAGTATTTGCAGATCGTTCAAATCGGCATCATACTGATGTCTGTTGTACATATTCTAAATATATCTAATAATACATAATATATGATATTATCCATCTTCTGCAAAAGCCATCTCCCTTGATTCATTAATATTAATAATAATATTTTTACAAGCATAATATTTTGACTATTGGGCCCGTGCTTGCCACGGGCCTCCCCCATCTAGTATATATATATATATGTATATAGGATCATATAGTCCAAAGTTAGGCTTTTTTAAATTGTTGGCAGCCACACCATGTCATTTTCACAAATATGTGGCAACCTTCAATCACTCTCAAGAGGAACCGAACGAGGGCGATTTTTTTTTTTCCGTGAAAAATCGTAATGTTCAAATCAGTTTGCGTGCAACTTGACTATTTCATCAAAATTAAGATTGATGGAATGAAATCGCTAGTGTACAAATTTCATGAAATACCTATCACATCCCACCACCAACAGGTACCAGATAACTCTGTCGGCTAAGACTATGATAGAGGAAAAGAAATCACGATGGTCAATCCACTTCATTGACGACATCTTTAGACGCATATTATTTCTTACCAAAATCAACATTTAATATCGAATAAATTATAGAATAAAATAGTTAGACTTTTTTTTTCTTTTCTTGAAGACCATATTGGATACATGTTAAATCTCCAAAAAGTAGAGAACTAATTCTTTTAACATTTATTATGTGCTTACTACGCACCACCCTTTTCTGATGCTTAGTAATTGCTTTTTAGTCGATATAAATTGACATATTAGGCATCAAACTCTAGGAAGAAAGTCAAGTTGACAAAGGAAGAATTATTTATGCATGATATATTATCTATAATTAAAGATCTATCATTACTATAGAATATTGTATCCTAAAGAGAAAATAGTATTTAAAAAGGGTATATAAATTTCTATTATTTAAAATAATAAAATATTATATAACTTTTCATATGATAATAGCTCGTTTCTATCTATCATTTAAGAAATTTGCACAATGTCAGTCTTTTTATACTCTATCGAGTATGATCAAACTTAGATATTTTGAAAATTTCTCAATAATCACGATTTTGGTATAATTTGGCTAACTTTTAGTAATTTATTTTTACATGTGACATAAAAAATTATGTTGTTATTATGATATCTCATTTGTTATGTAAATTAATAGCTAACTTTAATATAATACATAAATTATAGATCAAAACATCATTTGTATCACACATGATTTGTCTAATAGAATATGTATTAACCTTCATTTACTTTCAAGAGGAATCGAGGACGATTTTATTTTTTTTGTTAAGGGCAGTTTGATTCACTAATTAATTAAGTTTTTGCTATGCATTCACACTACAACAAAAACAACCTTTAGAGGCAATAAATTTATATATTAACAAAGAGTGACAAAGTCTTTACTGGCATTAGTTAAATGTCATTGGATCCAGTGTCACTACAGGCTTTAGGGATATTTACAAAGAGTGTTAAATACTGCTAAAAATACATTTTTAGTGGCAATGAAATTGTTGCCGTTAATTAATTGCCGCTAAAGATCATTTTTATGTATTATGAGTCTGGCCCCTGATCTTTTGATCACGTGACAATAATTTTCCTAAATCAGTCACGCTAAGGCTTCCCTTCAAATATAGTTCCTTGTCAAGATCAACATTTAATATCAAAATTATAGAATAAAATAATTTGACTTTTTTTCCTTACTTCAAGACCATATTGGATACATGTTCAATATCCAAAAGTAAAGAACTATGGATTTTGAAACCTCTGAAGGTCAAGCAAGTACTTTTCCTCCCTAGTTTTGTAAAGCTGCACCAAAAAACCTCAACCATCAACTCATATTTTAGAACCATACAAGTTGTATTCAAGAAAATAGACTCAAAAAGTAGTAGATCGAAACACTAGACAAACTCTATTACTTTCTCAAAGATGGACCAATAAAAAATATTTTTTCAGTGATTGTGATTAGGAGTGTACAAAATCGAACCGAAAACCGAATCAAACCGAAAATCGAGTCAAACCAAAAAAAAACCCGACTAGTGGTTTGGTTTAACTTGGTTTGGTATTGGAAAAAAAAACCCGACTATATTTGGGTTGGTTTGATTTTAACTTAAAAAAACCAACCCCAGACCAAACCAACCCGACATTATATATGTAATTTTAAAATTTAATTTATACATAAAAATATTTACTTTGATATAATTTTTAAATATTTCTTATACTATTTCATAGTTTTTATCTTTTAATATATTATTTCAAGTTTAAAACTTAGAATTCGGAATGGTCCAATAAAGATTATAGTTCATAGATGTTGATAATTATAATAAAACTTAAATCCAAATCAAATTAATACTAATGCAAAAAGAAAATCAATTCAACACTAAGAATAACAATAATATTAAATATTTGTTCTTTAGTTTTACATGGATTTAGACAATTAAAATACATAATCTAATTTTAATTTTCCTTAAATATTTAGTAATGTAACTAATACATGATTTAGTACTTTTAAATTATGATCATTTTCATTATGACTTTGCAATATTTATTTTATATGATGATTTCATTATTATTTTTATTGAATATTTTAGTGTCATCAGTACTCATCTCATATTTTGTGTTATTTTCTTAAGAAACACCTTAGATAATTGTATTTTGGTTGGACTAAAGAAATATTTGGAGCACAAGTTAATTATATGTTTGTATGCAAACTTTACTGAAAAAATCTGAGGTTTATTAGTTTGGTTTGGTTTATAAATTTAATAAAAATTCGACACATTGGTTTGGTTTGGTATTTGTAAAACCCGAACCAACCCAAGGTTGAAAAACCCGAAAAAATCCAAATTTTATTAGTTTGGTTTGGTTTATAAATTAAATTTTTTTACAGAAATAGTTTGGTTTGATATTTGAAAACCCAAACCAACCCAGTTATGTACACCCCCAATTGTGATACATGACTAATCTGAGTGCATCTCAGCTATTTCACCAAGCAGGGGTGGATCCTTATGATACTTTCTGAGTACTTGAGCACCCATTAACTTCGAATCGAACTATATATATTTATATAGAAGTTAAAAAGAATAGTATAAAAGTCAAAGGCGAGCACCCAGAAAACAAATGAATTGATTTGTGTGGTATGGTGGTTATGAATTGGTGCTCAAGATTGTTTACTTGTCGTCCGCCAGGGTTTGATTCCCTGTAAGAACATTATCTTAGTTCAAAAATCCAATTCCTCCTCTTTCTACTTATTTATTTCAATTTGATTTTTTATTTTATGAGTTTTTCTCTCTATGCTCATTATTATTATTTCCCTTACACACAGTGGCGGACTCAGGATTTTCGTTCAGGGGGTTCGAAAAATAAAAGTATAAACGTGTAGATAAGTCTTTAGAAATGGAAAACTTGAATTCTTTTGGGTTTAAAACCAAACTTTTAGCACATTTTTTAAAGTAAAAAATTTTTGAAAAACAGAAATGAAAATTTTTAAAAAATACTAAAAAGAACTGAAACTAGAAAAGAAAAAAAGAAAACGCTTTCACTGAGATTTGATCCGGTGACATACAATTTAGTTTCAAGGATACTTGCCACTATGCCATCAATTTCTCTTTGTTACTGAGGGGGTTCAAAATATATATATGTACAAAAATGCAGAAAATTTACCATATATATAGTGTAATTTTTTGCCGAGGGGGTTTGGGTGAACCCCCTGGATACAACGTGGGTCCACCCCTGCTTACACAAACGGCCCTTTTGTCGACTTTTCCTAAACAAAAAATTATTTAAAAGCTTTTCCTTCATCCTTTTTCTTTTATCCAAAATGATTTTATTATAGTTTTCTGATTGTTTTTTTTCGCTATCATATTTAATTATGATTGTTGTTTTTCTTATGATAAGTGTTAAATTTTGCACTTATATTTTGTGATTGATAGCGAAAGGATGGAAGCACTCACAATCTTAAAATTCTAGATCCGCCACTGTCATCAAGTACCTACTACCTCAAATACAAATTACAAATACTTTGGAATTATATACACAAATTAATTTGAGTGCATTCTCAGCTATTTCACCAAGTACCTACTACCTCAAATACAAATTACAAATAATTTGAAATTATATATACGAACTCCAACTCTAACAACAAATTCATCCAAGGTGTAGTCCATTGAAAAAGGTCTAACACAATATTGGCCTAGGAGATTTTATATTGGATAAATTACCTATATACACACCTTTATTTTCCATAATTTCTATTATTCCCTACCATTTAAAAATATTTCCAAAATCCCTCTTTTTCCTTCCTAACCCCATTGTACATAAGGTTGTACACGTTTCTCTTCCTATTTTTACTCCTTATTTCTCTCCCTCAATCTCTACCTATTTTCACTCACTCAAGCTCTTCCTATTTTCACTTCCTCAATCTTTACTTCCTTCATTTTTTAATTTTCAGATTTGTTCTCTCTCCTTTAGGTAAGATCGCTCCACAATTTTTTTCGAAGAACCCAAGTAAATCTTTGCTCCAACATTTTTTTCAAAGAACTACCAGATCTCCTCCCTTTCCACCTTCACAAAATGCATAAGGGAAAGGTGAAAGAGATGATGTATCCACATTGCTCCTTGCAAAAAAAATCGTTTCCTGGGGATCCTCTTTTGCTGGTGAAACTACATTATGAAATGGAAAGAAGTAGTCTCTACCAAATGTATCATTTTATAATGTATCAACTGTTGCTATGTATGTTCTACGATTATCCAAATTTAGAAGAATATGTATCCATACACAATACCAAATTATATTCGTGATAAATTTGTGAGCGGAGAAATCGAGGAAGGACATGTGCTTGAACTTTAAATCTATTATTGCAAAAATGCCCAAAAAAGAGGGGAAAAAGTTGGATCTACCATTACACTACTATCACTGTAAAAGATACAAATTTTCAATGTATCTCGTTTATTTTGATTCTTAAATTACCCTTTGTTAGTGTCATCACTGATCTTATACATCACTGTCACAGTAGCCTTTGTTTTATGCAATGTATCATATTCATATTTAAGGTGTTGATATATAACCCTAATGTTGTTGAATATTTGATTAGGTTTATCATGTTCAGTATAAATGTTGTTGATACATAAATACTACATAATGTATCATTTACATGTATCAAGTTCTTTAATGTATCATCAATCTTATTCAAATTTGAAAGGCTATATAGACAACAATAAATCAGTTGTGTGTTATGTATCTGCACTCTTTAATATTTATTCAATCTTACCCAATTTAGAATGTGATGTATATGTACATATTACCCAATAATAATCTTGATTTATAAATCGTAATGTTCTATAACTGGAGCACTGTGTATCAGATCCAACAATAGATATATGATACAAATCCATTATTTGAAAAAGCAATCTTATTTATCGTATAATCTGCACATGTATAGCTAATTATATACTTCAAACTAAAATTTGATTAAGACTAAAAAAGGAATACAAAGAAATGTGAAGAAACGAATAACCAAGACATAATTGCTTAGAAACCTCTTGTTTGAAAACAATGATGAGACTAGATTATATATGATAGTCAACACATCTATTTTTATGTGAATTGGGAGTTGTTAATTCTTTAAATATAAACAATATATTATGATAAAAGAATAAAAATTGGCTATTTTATAATAAAGAGAATTTAATATTATTTTAAAATTTAGCGAATGGTTCCATATATAAATAACACCTTCGTTTGATATTAAGGTGCCTTTTTTGTTTCGGAAATTTTCTCTCACAGTTTAAATATTTTTTTGGCATAAAAAGAAAGTGAATATTTCCTTCCTTTATTGTTTTATTTTTTGAAAATTTGTTTTTGCAAAAGAATTTTAAAATAGTAAGCGATATTTGGTTTGGTAAAAGTTTAAAGTTTAAAACTACATGTATCTTATACTTAATAACTACCACACAGTAATGTATTGATCTAAAATCAAACATTTTACTGGCAATCTTTACATCTCTAATGTATTAGGTAGGATTACAGTATTTAGCAATTTACTAAATATTTTAGTAATAGTAATGTATCATGAGTAATATATTCTTCTTGTCCACAATGTATCTCGTCTAGTTGAAATCTACCACAATTACATATATCATCTTCCAGCACAACACAATTTTGTAACCATCTTATAACATGTACCAGGTACATTACAATAAGATACAACCATTTACAAAAATTCAAGATGGATATATATATATATATATATATATTAATGTATCATCCACAATTTTTCTTGATCAGAAAAAGTAATTTACATATCTTGATTGTTACACTATTTATATGTACAATATACACAATAATAGTCTGATACATTTATACAAATTTGTGATACACGCTCGATATTCAAAACGTATTTGATTCATTTCAATTGTTAATCCATTTATTACATGTATCATATACAATATATTATGTTGATACATTTTTATACAAATCACATCCAGATACAAAATAATGACCACATCATAACTATATAGATACAAAATTACTATACACATGCGTCATTTACCACTAATGTATCATGACTTAACTGCTCACATCAAAACGACAATATAGAACGTCTTCTTCAACCTTTTCCAACAAAGTCTTAACTTGTCCCCTCAATAAAATCCTCGCAAGATCCAAGAGTAACCAAGTATTTAGCTTGACAAGTAATCCTTTTTTGGATATTTCTGAAGATGGGGTCTCTAAATTTCCCATAGCAAGACCAACAATGGGGGAATCATTCATTATATCAATGAATGGTGACTGTTTCCTATTTTTGTTTCTTGATTTCATCAATGTTTTCTTCTCAAATTCTTCAATTTTCTCTAAACAAAAATGAAATAACTTTTCTGAAATCAAATTAAAATTTAATAAGGAAAGAAGAAAAGAGGGAATAGAAACTTACTAGTTGACAAAGGGTTCTTGTTAGCAAAGTTAGCAACAACCAAGGTTGTCCAATCAGTTTTGCGTGATACATTGAATTCAAATTACTCAACGATTTCAAATTGATGATTTGAAATCGTGAATCGTTTGTCCAATCATCTACAATGGAGGATTTGAGATTCAATATTTTGAATTGATAGAGAAGATGAAAATTTGATTTGTGAATTTTGGGAAGCTATTACAGATTGGGATGGAATGATATCAATCTATCTGTGTGATTTATGGGAAAAGAAAATTAGTTATGTCTAATTTGTGGGAAAGAAAATTAGTTATGCGTGATTTGTGGGAAAGAAAATCAATTTTATATTAATATTTCATATTAAGCACAACAAACAAGTTTATCATGTATCATATATAATGTATCCGGAGGAAACTTATGTATCTGGATGTCTAATTTTTAAGGGATTTTTGTAAAATAGAAAAGAGTAGGGATAAAATGTAATTTAGGATCTTATACTATGGGATTTAGGTAAGTTATACTTTTATATTTTTAGTTTTAGGATTCTAATTTAATTCCACAATTGTAGTCAAATAATAATTCTTCCTTGAGCAACTTACAAAAATGACTATATTTATAGGCTATTAAAGTTTAATAGTTATAAGTATTTATTTATAAAAAATGATTTTCTAGTTGTATTATTGTATAAGTTTTTTGTTTTTACCACTTATATGTTGATACAGTTTTAATTACAATTAACTAAATAAGAAAATGTATTAATTATACAAATTCAAATTGGTATTTCTATTTATAAAATTAAAGTATTAATATATCAAGGATACAAGTATTTGTAAAAACTTAATGTATTAATATATTAAACAAGATAAAGTATAACAATTTAACACGATAATTTGACAAATGAATACACTATTGTTAAACAAAAAATGAATCCACCAATATAGTGTACATATGAATACATTGTTGTTAAACTAAAGATGGATACATTGGACAACTCAGAAACAAAAAAAAATGGAAAATAAGAGAATGCGTAGGTAGCAAAGTGTGCAAGTATTCGGCTGTATAAAAAAAATGAAAAAACTAACAAACGTCAATTTCTTTTTGGTCAATTTTTTCATATAATACTTGAGGCTTGGTATTAACTCATGTATTTGTTTATAAAATTATAATATTAATGTATCCAATTATACTTGTATTTCCTAATCAACCTTTCAAATTGGATAGATTACTTATGTATCCAAATATACTTGTATTCACAAATCATAATTTCAACTTGTATTAATATTACAATACAAGTATCTATGTATATAAGTATTCTACTATATACAAATTTGACAATCACACAAACCCCAATCTCTTTTTGCTCATGTACTATTTTTTTTTTTTATAACTATAGCCATTGTAATGTAGAAATAAATAATTCTTCAATCGGAAGTCTATCAAAATAGACGAAAAACATATATATATATATATATATATATATATATATATATATATATATAATCTTCATAAAAATGAGGAAAAAATCAATTAAAAGATATCTGATGAATTCAAATTGCAAATATTGCACCTAGAATCATCAAAAGGATCTTAAATTGGAAGAAACTTGGGGGGAAATACAGAAATTTTGTGACATAGAAATATTGATGAAAGAGAAAGTACTAATGAGGATAAACATGGGGAACTAATCACATAAAACATGCCTAGACATAATCAATTAGGTGTGTAATAATAAATTTCCTATTTCATATTAATAATTTTTTTGATTATTTGTATATAATTAACTTTGCTATTTATTGTGTAGTTATATTCATATAACATAAAAAAAATTATAGCTATTTATTTTAAATGTATATTATTATTTGACATACTTTGTAGTTTTTCCTTCTTTTAATTGATTATTTAGTTAAATCTTAAAGTCCAATTACTGGGGAAGGGGGTGGGTGTAACGATCGGTTCCTGACATTATAGAAAATGCAGCGGGGAAAATTTTTGGGCCGGACAACTTTTTTGTAGTAACTTGGGATTTCTTGACCTAGTCCAGATTTGGACGAAAATAGAGTCAGTAAGGTCTAGGGAAATATGGTTGCAATTGGGTGATCTAATTATAAATTTGATCACACTAGTAGATAGCTAAGACGTTAAGAAACCCATACGACTTTACAGAATTGAATTTGGGCGAGTAGAACTCTCGGAATTAATTTTAGCGTGTACGGGTAGTTTTTGAGTGTCGTTGGCTGAAGGTGTATGGTGAAATGGGATTTTGGAATTCTTTATTCAGCTCTCTATCTCTGTGTAAGCCGTTGAGGCTGGATTTCTGCGGCCAGGGCGGGGTCACTGTAGCGGAGTGAGGACCGCTGTGGCGGGCCAGTCGCGACTTAAGTCAAAAATAAACCCCAAAAATATTTTATTCTATAATTTTTGAACTTGAGAGCTAAGGAACGAACCCAGGGCTTTTCTTGACAGTTATCCACCATTCTTGAGGCTAAAGGTAATATTTTCACTCCTCGAATCCATTTTTCAATTTGCAGAACATAATCTAATAGGTAATTATCTATGGGGGGAAGGGTTTTGATCTGGAATTTATGGTGAAAACAACCCTAATTTGGATATGGGGATCATGGGTTGATCTAGGGTTGATAGAATTGTTAGTAATTTTGGTAATTAGTTACTGTTTGTTGATTCCCGTGTTATATTGATCGTTTGCAGACCAAGAACAAGCAGAGCAAATCCGAAAAGGGAAGAATCAAGTTTCTAAGGGGATTCAAGATTGTTTCGAGGTAGGTGATGGTTGTGATTCTATAATTATGTGATGTATGTTTGTTCTTGCTTTATTATGATACATGTATGCATGTGAATGTTGCATTATTGATCACATTAATTATAAATGAGGATAGATGAATGATGAATGCCATGAATCATGACTTGATTATATGATTATGAGAATGTACTTTGTGATTGTGATTGTGATTGTGGCTTGTGGATGGATCGGGTGTTGCGTTCTGACATACTAACTTGGATCGGTTGCCATGTTTTGACATAATCATTGGATCGGGTACCACGTTCTGGTATGCTAATAATTTGAGTTTGGGTTCCATGAGAGGACCAATGACTTGATATAACTGTGATATTTCAGAATTGTGAAATTGTTTGTTGTTCATAAATGTTGATGATATTGTATATGTTCGGTGTATGCATGTTATTGTATTGTGGTATTGACTTATGTATGTTGCACTTAGTGGGATAGCCGTGTAATCCTACCAGTATATTGTGGTTGTGCCGTGTGATCCTACCAGTATATTGTGGTTGTGTACTGATATTGCACTTGCTCTTTCTTTGTTGAGTACATGACATCTTCAGGCGGCTATTGACAGACCTCGCTTGGAAGATTAATGATCATCGTTCAAATTCAAGGGTGAGCCAGTTCTTTCGGGATGCCATGAGTTCTCTTTCTATCTGTGTCCACATTTCGGACTTAGACTAGTTCTTTAGTTAGTCTTATGTTTAGTTTGGGTTTGTAACCCTTCTTGTTAAGATTTATGGATCTTGTTAGAGTTTTAGTACGTTGATTTTTAGGTTGTAGGTGTTACTTTCGCATTTGTTTTAGTTGTTAGACTTTTGTTCGGAGTTTATGGGAACTCCCTATTTCTTTCCTTCGCATTTAACTTGCTTTCGTAACTTAAATGTTTTAGTATTTTGATTAAGTTGGTTAGCTAATTAGTATTAATGGTTCTCCCACAGGAGGGTTAGTATATGTGTCAATCACGATGGTCTGGGTCGTGACAAAGTTGGTATCTGAGCTTAGGTTTGTTGATCTCGATGTACCAAAACGAGTCTAGTAGATTCTTGCGGAATGGTATGGAGACGTCTACACTTTTCTTCGAGAGGCTATAGGACTTTAGGAAATCTCTCTATTTTCTCTTGTCTCCTTTCGTGCTATAACTTGATTCCAATTGGTATATGGCGATTCAAATTGGTATCTAACCTTTTTCACTCTTCTGTCTACATATGGTTAACACTAGATTCGACGGCGTCAGGCCCGTAGCTCCCGTCAATGCTCCAACTAAGGAATTTGCAGTGAGAGGTCGTGATCGAGGCAGGGATAGAGGAAGAGCTAAGGGTAGAGGCTGAGGAAGGGCAGCGCCTACTAGGGATGGAGCACTGGTTGGAGATACTCCTAGAAATGAGGCCCCTCCTGCACACCATGAAGAGGTAGAGGAGAATGTAGGAGTTGAGGAGGAGGATAATGTTGGATAAGAGGAAGAGGTGCAGGTTGAGACTACAGGTATTCCTCCCATAGACCCAGTGTTAGCTCAGCAGATCATGTCATTCTTGAAAGGGTTGGTTGGTATGGGAGTGCTTCCTTCTGTTCAAACAACCCAAGCTCCCGCCAATCCTCTTATTGCTATCATTGTCCCTAAGGTGGGTGGAAATGTGGTAATGATGCTTTCTTTTGTCCTTTGTTGGGTCCTGTTATGACTGGTAATGAGCATGAGATGTTGACTAAGTTCTTGAAGTTGAAACTGCATGTGTTCCATGGTTTTGAGAGTGAGGATGCATATGAGTTCATCCTAGATTGCTATGAGAGGGTTCATAAGTTGGGAATTGTCCATCATCATGGGGCTGAGTTTGTGACTTTTCAACTTCAAGGTAAGGCTAAGTAGTGGTGGAGAGCTTATGTGGAATGCAGATCTTTAGTTTTACCCCACTTACTTGGACCCAGTTTCATGCTCTGTTTTTATAGAAATATGTGCCTAGGACTTTGAGAGATCGCAAGAAGGATGAGTTCATAGCTTTGGAGCAAGATGGTATGTATGTGGCTGCTTAAGGCGAAGTTTCATGCTTTGTCTAGATATGCTACTCAATTGGTGACTGCTGAGGATAGGGCTGGGCATTCGGTTTGTTCGGTTCGATTTATGAAATTTGGTTTCATTTTTTGGATTTCAGTTTGAAAAATTACAAACTGAAACTGAACTGAAATAAATTCAGTTCAGTTCGATTCAATTTTTACAATTTTGGTTCAGTTCAGTTCGGTTAATTTTTTTGGTTCAAATATCATCAACACATACATGAAACACTAATCAGTAACACACTAACACATACACATTACATATCAGCGTCTACTACTGTACTACTTACGCTATACTAATCAAAGCCCCACTTTCATTTATCTTACTTTCAATTTCTGTCATCTGCAAAAAAAGAAGAAGAAAAGATGTGAGAACTTAGAACTCATACGAAAATCAGTGAGAATCGCAACAAACTAATATGTATAAAGTATAATGGAGAATCGCGACCAAGAAACTTACTCTTCAGGTCGATGGCTGAGCTCGCCGCTTCGCGCAGTCGTGGACTTGCGACTGTTCTTGACTCTTCACTCGCGCAGAAGGCAGAACTTAGTTTGCTGTGAAAACGGAAATGTGAAATGTGAATTGTGAATTAGGGATTTAGGGTAGATAAGGATTTAGGGATATAATGTAGGGATATAATGGGCTATTGGGCTTAGTTGGGTTGGCCTTTTAGTTAAGTTACTTAACAGTTAACTCTTAATAATATATTTGTAGTAAATATGTATTACATAAATTTGGTTTTTCGGTTAACTGAAATAAAAAACTTAAAAACCAAAAACCGAACCGAATTATCAAAATTTTAAAATTGAAAATTGAAATCGACCGATTTGACCGAAAAACCAAAACCAAAATTAAAAAAAATCAATTCGATCGATTTTTTTGGTTTCGACCAAATTATGCCTAGCCCTAACTGAGGAGGAAAGGATCTGTTTGTTTATTAGGGGACTAAACTTTGAGTTGCAGGTATTATATATGACTTATGCAGGGATGAGCTTTAATGAGGTAACAGACTTTGTTAAAAAAGTGTAGAGGGTGAGGCGAGACGGTCAGGATAAGGCATTGGCTATAAGGGCCAAGAACTCGGGTAACTTTCAAGGTTCTTATTCCAAAGGGTCATGGAGGCAACACTTGCAGCCAGGCTGATTCAATCCACTATGCCCACCTTTACAGGTAATTACTCGCGAACTCCACCTTATAATTTGATTCATGATAGCTAGGGAGCCTCACCTTCGATGGGCAGCATGCCATTTTTTGATCGTACATGTTACAATTGTGGAGAACCTGGGCATATAAGGAGAGATTGTCCCCACCTGCGCATGATGGATTCCGCACAACAATAGTCTAGAGTAGTGGCACCCACGAGAAATGGTAATAATAGTTGAGGAAGTCCACAGTGTGAGCGAGGAGGTAATTAACGAGGCTATGGAGGTAGGTGAAATGGTAACACAAGCAAAGATAACGTGCAACCAGGTAGAGAAGTCGCTCGACATGACAATAAGGCTCAGTGTTACACCTTTCTAGGCAAGAGTGAGGTAGAGGCGTCTGACGTAATGATCACATGTACTATTCTTATATGTGACTAGATGGCTAATGTGTTATTTGATCCAGATTCTACTTATTCTCATGTATCTGTGCGATTTGCATCAAAGTTTGCTATGATTTGTGATATACTTGATGCTCCCATCCATGTTTCTACCCCAGTTGGAAAGTTTGTCATAGTCACCCATATCTATCGTGCTTGCCCTATTTTGTTTATGGGTTTTCAAACTTGGCCTGATTTGGTTATTTTGTATATGACTGACTTTGACATAATCTTAGGCATGACTTAGTTAACCCCCCTATTATGCTATGCTTAATTGTAATAATAAGTCTATAACTCTAGAAATTTCGATAATGGAAAAATTAGAGTGGGAAGGGGTGTATAAGCCTAAGCAAGCTAAGATCATATCCTCCACTCGGGCTAGTAAACTGGTAGGGCAGGGTTGTTTGGCTTATTTGGTTCATATTCGGGAAGTTGAAGTTGAGTCTCCATCTATTGAGGTTATACCTGTGGTGTCAGAATTTAGAGAAGTGTTTCCTAATGATTTGCCTAGTATGCCTCTGGATAGAGATATAGATTTCTGCATTAATTTAGAACCTGGTACTCGTCCTATTTCCATCCCTCCTTATCGCATGGCTCAGACAGAATTAAGAGAGCTTAAGGCTCAAATCCAAGAACTTATTGATAAATGATTCATTCGTCCTAGTGCTTCCCCGTGGGGTGCTTAAGTTTTGTTTGTTAAGAAGAAGGATGGTAGTATGATGATGTGTATAGATTACCGACAATTGAATATGGTCACTATTCGAAACAAGTACCCTTTACCTCAAATAGATGATATTTTTGACCAATTGCAAGGTGCATAAGTTTTCTCTAAAATTGATCTAAGGTCCGGTTACCATCAATTAAAAATTAGTCCTGAGGATGTGCCCAAGACGACGTTTAGAACCCGTTATGGGCACTACGAGTTTCTAGTTATGTATTTTGGTTTGACTAATGTGCCTACAGCTTTCATGAGTTTGATGAATGGGGTGTTCAAGCCATTTCTTGATTCATTCATCATAGTATTTATTGATGATATTTTAGTCTATTCAGAAAGCGAGAAAGAGCATGCCGACCATCTTCGTATTGTTCTGGGTGTTCTTGGGAAACAAAGGTTGTATGCAAAATTTTCTAAGTGAGAATTTTGGTCTATTCAGAAAGAGAGGAAGAGCATGCCGCCATCTACGTATTGTTCTGGGTGTTCTTGGGAAACAAAGGTTGTATGCAAAATTTTATAAGTGCAAATTTTGGTTGACTTCGGTTGCATTTTTGGGGTATGTAGTTTCAAAAGAAGGGGTAATGGTAGATCCTCAAAAGATTGAGGCGGTTAAGAATTTGATTCGGCCTAGCGCTGTGGCGGAAGTTAGGAGTTTTGTGGGATTCGCTAGCTATTATCGTCGATTCATGAAGAACTTTGCATCTATTGCCACTCACTTGACAAAAAAGGAGATACCATTTGAATGGACTGAAAAATGTGAGGAGAGTTTCCAAAATCTCAATACTTTATTGACCACCACACCTATTCTAGCATTACCGGTTGAGGGTAAATATTTTATTGTTTATTGTGATGCTTCACATTCTGGTTTGGGTGTTGTGTTGATGCAGGATAAGAATGTTATGGTTTATGCATCGCGTCAATTGAAGGTGCATGAGAGGAATTACCCAACACGTGATTTGGAGTTGGCAGCAGTAGTGTTCGCTCTTAAGATTTGGCGACATTATCTTTATGGTGTTAAGTGTGAGGTGTTTACTAATCATCATAGTTTGCAAATATGTTCACTCAAAAGGATCTGGATTTGAGATAGCGAAGGTGGATGAAGTTACTCAAGGGTTATGATGTGACCATTCAATACCATTCGGGTAAGGCTAATGTGGTGGCAGTCGCTTTGAGTCAAAAAACGGTGACTATGGGTAGTTTAGCTTGCTTTAGTGTATCCAAGCGACCCTTGGCTAACGAAATTTAGACCTTGGAGTCTAAGTTCATGCAGCTGGGCATCTCAGAAAGAGGTGGGGTGTTAGCTAGCATTGAAGTTAAGGTCACATTTATTGAAGAGATCAAGGCCAAACAATTTAAGGATGAAACTTTGAATGAACTTAAGAAGAAGACCATGATTGGTAAGGCACAAGAAACCACTATTGATGCAGAAGGTGCGCTCAGTTTTAAGGGAAGGATTTGTGTTCCTTGAGTTGATGACTTGATTTAGAAATTGTTGACAAAATCTCATGGTTTGCGATATTCCATTCATCCAGGTGTGACCAAGATGTACCGAGATTTGAAGCCAATTTATTAGTGGACGGGCATGAAAAAGGATATAGCGGAGTTTGTGGGTAAGTGTCAAAATTGCCAATAAGTAAAGTATGAACATCAAAGGCCTCCAAGTTTACTTCAAAGAATGTCAATTCCGGAATGGAAGTGGGAAATGATAGATATGGACTTCGTGATTAATCTTCATAAGACCTTAGGGAAGTTTGATTCTATTTGGGTAGTGGTTGACAGATTGACTAAGTCATCCAATTTTATTCTGGTAAGAATAGATTATAATGTTGAAAAATTGGCTAAAGTTTATGTGAAAAAGATAGTGAGGTTGCATGGGATGCCCTTTTCTATTATCTCATACTGTGGTACCCAATTCACATCTAAGTTTTGGAGGAAGTTACATGATGAATTGGGCACACAACTCACTTTTAGTACCACCTTCCATCCAAGATGGACAGGCAGTCCAAGAGGACTATTCAAGTGTTAGAAGACATGTTGAGGGCATGTGTGATTGATTTTGGAGGACATTGGAATAAGTTCTTACCTTTGTGTGAATTCTCCTATAATAATAAGTATCACTCCAACATAGATATGACACCATTTGAGGCATTTTATGGGAGGGGATGTAGATCACCCATAGGATGGTTTGAAACTGAAGATGTGAAACCTTTGGGGGTTGATTTAATGAAGGATGCTTAATATAAAGTGATGAGTATTCAAGTTAAACTTCTAACAGCCCATAGTAGACAGAAGAAGTATGTGGATCGTAAGGTAAGAGACATGACATTTCAGACCGGTAAGAATGTTCTTTGTAAGGTGTTACCCATGAAAGGGGTGATGAGATTTGGCAAGAAGGGCAAGCTTAGTCCTCGTTACATTGGTCCCTTTGAGGTTTTTGAATATGTAGGGCCAGTGACTTATAGATTGGCTTTACCTCTTAAGCTATCGCGAGTTCATCTGTTATTTCAAGTGTCCATGTAGAAGAGATATCATGGTAACGAGGATTACATCATTAAATGGGACTCAATCGTGTTAGACAAAGACCTCCAATATGAGGAGGAACCGATTGCAATTCTTGATCATGATGTGCGTAAGTTGAGGACCAAGGAGATTAAGTCCGTGAAGATTCAATGGAAGCATCGTCCAGTTGAAGAAGCTACTTGGGAAATCGAGAGGGACATGCGAGACAAGTATCCCAATTGTTCGTCGATTCAGGTGCTACTCCATTCTTTTCGTATCTTATTTTTCCTAAATTTTTCACTCGGGGACAAGTGATGAGTAAATTGGTATCTATTGTAACGACCGGTTCCCAACGTTATAGGAAAGTCAACGGGGAAAATTTTTGGGCCGAAAAACTTTTTCGTAGTAACTTGGGATTTTCCAACCTACTCTAGATTTGGATAAAATCCGAGTCAATAAGGTCTAGAGAAATCTGGTAGAAATTGGGTGATCTAATTATAAATTTGATCATATGAGTAGATAGCTAAGACGTTAAGGAACCCGTACGACTTTACGGAATTGAATTCGAGCGAGTAGAACTCCTAGAATTGATCTTAGCGTGAATGGGTAGTTTCTGAGTGTTGTTGGATGAAGGTGTGTGGTGAAATGGGGATATAGAATTCTTTATTCAGCTCTCTATCTCTGTGCAAGCCGCTGAGATGGGATTTCTACCACCAGAGCGGGGCCACTGTAGTGGAGTGAGGACCGCTGTCGGACCGGTCGCGACTTAAGTCGGAAATAAACCCAAACATGTTTTATTTTGCAATTTTTGAACTTGAGAGCTAAGGAACAAACCCAAGGCTTTTCTTGACAGTTTTCCACCATTCTTGAGGCTAAAGGTAAGATTTTCACTCTCCAAATCCATTTTTTGATCCGTAGAACATAATTTAATGGGTTATTATCGATGGGGTAAGGGTTTTGATCTGAAATTTATGGTGGAAACAACCCTAATTTAGATGTGAGGATCATGGGTTGATCTAGGGTTGGTAGAATTGTTAGTAATTCGGGTAATTAGTTATTGCTTATTGATTCCCGTATTATATTGATCGTTTGTAAACCAAGAACAAGCGGAACGAATTTGGAAAGGGAAGAATCAAGTTTCTTAGGGGATTCAAGCTTGTTTCGAGGTAGGTGATGGTTGTGATTCTATGATTTTGTGATGTATGTTTGTTTTTGCTTCATTATGATACATGTATGTATGCGAATGTTGCATTATTGATCATATTAATTGTAAATGAGGATAGATGAATGATAAATGTCATGAATCATGACTTGATTGTCTGATTATGAGAACATACTTTATGATTGTGATTGTGGCTTGTTGAATGGATCAGGTGTTGCGTTCCGACATATTAACTTGGATCGGTTGCCACGTTTAGGCATAAATATGGGATCGGTTGCCATGTTTCAGCATAATCATTGGATTGGGTACCACATTTCGTTATACTAACAGTTTGGATTTGGATTTCATGAGAGGACCAATGACTTGATATAACTGTGATATTTGAGAATTGTGAAACTATTCATTGTTCGTAAATGTTGAAGATATTGCATATGTTCGGTGTATACATGTTATTGTATTGTGGTATCGACTTATATATGTTACACTTAGTGGAATAGCCGCGTGATCCTACCAGTACACTATGGTTGTGTACTGATACTGCACTTGCTCTTTCTTTGTTGAGTACAGGGCATCTTTAGGCGGTCATTAACAGACCTCTCTTAGAAGATTAGTGATCATCGTTCAAATTCAAGGGTGAGCCGGTTCTTCCGGGATGCCATGAATTCTCTTTTTGTCTATGTCTGCATTTCGGAGTTAGACTAGTTCTTTAGTTAGTCTTGTGTTTAGTTTGGGTTTGTAACCCTTCTTGTTCAGATTTATGGATCTTGTTAGAGTTTTGGTACAGTGACTTTCAGGTTCTAAGTGTTAGTTTCGCATTTGTTTTAGTTATTAGACTTTTGTTCGGAGTTTATGGGAACTCCCTATTTCTTTCCTTAATATTTAACTTGCTTTCGTAACTTAAATGCTTTAGTATTTTGATTAAGTTGGTTAGCTAATTGGTATTAATGATTCTTCCACCGGAGGGTTAGTGTGGGTGTCAATCACGATGGTATGGGTCGTGACAGTGGGGGTGGGTGAGGGGGCAGGGAGTAATATTTACCTTCTTTTATCTTGGAAAAAACGTAGGATGTAATTAGGAATTAATATAGTTAACGTAATTTTGGTTAAGTAATTACTTTCTTTTCATAAAAAAAAAAAGAGGCTGAAATTTGGATATGGCGTTCAAATTTTACAGTATAGTAAAACCTCACTAAATTAATATTTATTAAATTAATAATTTCTTTAAGATAATACTTTTCTCCGGTCTCGATTTGAGCTAATGGAAAAAATTATCAATTTCGATAAGATAATAAGATATTATATTTTCAGAAGACCCCTATACAAATATATGGTCTCATTCATATTATAAATTAATAATTCTCTAAATATACAAATATATCTAACACAATTTAGAGAAATATGATTTTATTATTTTTGTTTGTTGTTAAAATTTATATCTAATTGAAGCTCATCTCTAACTTTTCTTATTGCATCCAAAAGTTCTGGTATTGTCACAATTGCAAGTCTTTTTGAGTGCATATGGAATGATCTTTTTGTACTCACATAATACTTTAAGTATTTGATAAGTCATTGTTGATTTTTTGACACATTTTAACTAAGAAGCCATTTTTTGGATATGATTTCAAGAAATTTCATATGTTCCTTATATAGTTTATTCTCTTATCGTCATACATTGAATGTTTTTAGTAAAGATACGATGAATAAAATTTAATTATTAAAAAACAATGAACATTATGTATAATGAATTTATTTTACAATGAATCATTTAAAAATATATATTAGAAATGAATCATTCACATACATTGTACTTTATGTATAATGAATTTATTTTTTATATGAATTCAATAAATATGATACATAATTTAGTAAGATACAATGATTTGATGATGTATTCATTATACTTTATGTATATTAATTTTTTTTACGTCAATTCAATAAATATAATATCTATATATATATATATATATATATAAACCCTAGGCTCGCCTGGTGCCACCACAAACAAAGATTCTCTTTTAATTTATTTTATTTCCAAAATTGGCCTTCCCTTTCATGAAAAGTTATGACTTATATGAAGAGTTGTGACTTTTATAAAAAGTTGTGACTTTTATGAAAGGTTGTGACCTTTTCGAAGGATTGTAACTTTTCCAAAGGGTTATGATATTTCCGATAAGACACAATAATCATTTGTTCACATTATCGTTTGTTGTCTATAAATAGAGGATTTTCCTCTCATTTTAAAACAATGAAATTTTTTGAACTACTTCTTCTTCTTCTGGACAATTAAATATTTGTGTACTTTGCTCCTATTGAATGGTTCACTGACACCATTATTTTTGTATCAATACACTGGTGAATAGAATCGTTCTATCTTGAGAGAATTTATTCCATTAAACCTCAGGTACTAGAGGGGAATAATTTTCTTAAAGGGACACTGTGCATTCAGTGGGCTCAATTTACATTTAAGCCTTTACCAGTTGTGCATAAGCCAATATCCCAAGTCATTGCTGAGCGTTTGAGTTATATAAGTTAGACTCATTTTTAATTTTTTAATGTTCGAGAATATTTCTTCAACATGAGTCTAGAATCCAACATTTTGATCTACTAGTACTTTCATAATGCAACAATTATACATACATATTTCTAAAAAAGTCGTAAAGTTGCATTGATGAAGCATCTAGAAGGGCCTTCAGAGCAGAAGTTTAATGAAGAATGAATTTCTAAAAGGGTCAATAATATTATTTTGCTATTTCAAATTTATTTTTCTCCTGCTATAAATATTGTTAGAGTAACAAAGTAACAATAACAAAAAGTGGTGAACGTTTGACCTCAAACAAGTAGATTGTCTCTAAAAAAATTATTTATATTATTGTGGTGTACATTTTTTAATGGTCTTAACTTATTTATAACTAATATTGATTATCAAAAATTTTCACATAATTTTTTTACAAGGAGTTATTCGAATCATAAAATTATCAGATTCTATATTTTTCATGTAATTTTTTTTAGAAAAAGTGATGTTTAATCGCTACATATAAACATCACTCAATTTTAACAAGGCAATTATATCATCAAACATATATTATTAAATTATGTAAAAGATAAAAATGATTAAATATCAAGATATTTATAATCATTAATTATATATTTACAAGTCTTGAGATATGTAATAATGCCAAATCATTTAATTTATGTTGAAATATTCTAAAAACCTACTAAAAATTACTTTTTTCCCCTTATAATAGTCGACTATTTGAAAGGTTGTTCAAAAGCTTAGAAATATTATTTATGCCCGCGCGAAGCACGAATAAATTACCTACTTATACATAAATTAGTAAGACACAATTATTAGTAAGAGATGAGCTTCAACTAGATTTAAATTTTAATAAAAAAAAAACATAATAGAATCACATTTCACTAAATTTTCTTAGTATATTTGTACTTTTAAAGAATTATTAATTTATATATTAATGGGACCATATATTTATAGATGGCTCTTTTGAAAATATATTATCTTATTGAAATGAGTGATTTTCAATTAGCTCAAGTCGGGACTGGAAGAAATTATTATCTTAAAAAAATTATTAATTAACTGAGTATTAATTTATTGATATTTTATTGTAGTTGAAAATACAAACAATTATTAATTTTGCAAGCTTAAGAAGTATTATATTAAACCAACAAATCAAGATAAGGAATAATTTTAGCTAAAAACTCGTTACATCTTAAGCAAAGAAAGAAAGAAGGAGCAGAAAAACAAAGGCGGAATGACCTGAAAGACCCTTGTACTTGGCTCCGTTTGACAGTTGAACCCTCATACTCATCACTTTGCCAACTATACCCTTAAACCCATCAGAATACAACATTGTAAGCCCTTTTCTCCTCCGGTCAGTGTGCGTGTAATGGACGCGATTACACGTGGAATTTCACATCATTTTTAGTGCCACATATGAAATTAAGTGCTAAAAAATTTTTAAAAAAAAATCAAATAGATCAATTTTTTAATTTCTTAAACTTTTCAAATAGTCATCTTCTTCATATTTGGTCACAAATTGAGCACTAGATTCATACCCATTAGATCAAATTCTTCTTGATTTAACTTGTAAATTCAACTACAAGTTCATCAACACAAACTCAATGAACCCCAATCAAATTTTTAATTAATTTTACAAATTCACAAGACCCATTTATTATTTTTTAAGCTTTTTCAAGCTTATCAATGGAGTTTTAAAATTTTCAATAGTCACAATCATCCTTCACATTATCCGCATCTCCTCATTGAAACCATCTAATAAAAGAATGATACTAATATTTTTCAAACCTAAAAAACGAAAATTTTAGAGGAAGTTGAGGCAACTGATTTGTATAAAAAGAAAGAAGAAGAAGAAGAAGAAGAAGAAGCGGAGAAGAGTGAATTTGAGGCTGGAGAAAGAAGAATGGGCTGGAGAAAGAAGAAAGTCGAGGGTTGTGGTGAGGGGTAGAGGAGAGAGGGCCGGTGGAGAAGAAGAAAGGGTGGGTGTCGGTGAAGAGGGTTGAAGAAGATAATTTTATTTTTTAATTTTGTTAAATTGATTTTTTTAAAACTAAAAAATTGATTTTTTTAAAACTAAAAAATTGATTTTACTCGCTTTCAAGCGTGTGTAATCACGCATATTTCCAACTCACCAATATTAATGCCACATAAGCTCGGTCAATGGCCAGAGGGTTTAAAATATTGTGTTTTGATGAGTTTAAGGGTTTGATTGACAAAGTGATAAGTAGGAGGGTCTAACTGACAAATGGAGCCAAGTATTTGAAACTTCTCATTAAAACAGACACAATAGCCTACATAATATGCAAATTAATAATCTCATATTCAAACACAACTATTTTAAGCAAATATGTAGAACATCATCATACTAAATTCCCAAATTGGAAAGACGATCAAAATCAATAAGAATTTCACGTTTATTGTACATTAATCTTTGTCGATAACAAGGAATGCCCTCCTTTTCTTGAATGAACTCTTTAACATCTCCAATCGTGCCATCAGACTCAACCATTAACTTAAAACTTTTTCCACAAATCATTGTTACGGTGATCCTCATAATTGGTGCATATCGAAGAATCAATAAAGAACCATGGCTCATTCCCATCGAAGAAAGAGTCTGCGCTTCTCTCAATGCTCCATCACTTTCTCTCAAGAGCTTTTGTTTTTTAAAAGAAATATCTCTTTCTGCTTGAATGTACGCTTTAACTGCAGCTATTGTGTCTTCTGGTTCAACCATTAGCACAAAAGGTTTAGATTCTGTAAACGAACCACTTACACTATCCTCAATTCCAAACTTAGGTAAAAACGATTTTGGCAACGCACGCCAATTGTTTACATCTCAATAAGTATCATCTCGAATAGTGATTTGCATTGTTCGACTCAATGACCATGCATCTATAGCAACGGAAACAAAACATTAAAAAAAAGTACAAATTATAAGAGTAAGATATATAGATGATATTTTTCATTTACTCCCTCTGTCCAACAATAGTTATCCACTATTGATTTGGCACACACCTTAAGAAACTATAAATAAAAGGGTAATTTTACTATATCATTCTTTGAATATACTCCCTCTGTCCCTAATTACTTGTCCACTTTTTCTTTTATAGTTGTCCCTAATTACTTGTCCATTTTGACAAATTAAGAAAAGACAATTTTTTTTACCTATTATACCCTCAATTAAATGATTAATTAGTTTGAAAATGTACAATTTTTCATCCACTTCATAATTAATAGGGGTAAAATGATAAACTCACTATGTCATTAATTGTTTTCTTAATAGGTGTGTCAGTTCAAAAGTGGACAAGTAATTAGGGACAGAGGGAGTAATAAATACAATGTTTTGAAAAATATAATAGAGAAATGACTATAATTAATGATAAAGATAAATTAGAAACTAAGTATAAAATTATCCATGAATTTCATAAAGTGGACAAATATTGTTAAACATCTATTTTTAGTACAATGGACAAGTATTATTGGACATGGGAAGTATTGATAAAATGAAACTTCCAAAGTGCTTAAATAAGACTATAGAAGAGAAGAAAAGGAAAACATAAGTACCCCTTACTGCATCCATTACGAATAATGTGACTTCTTTTCCTATTGAATAATAAATGCCTATGACTTCAAATCCCTATTTATAGCTGCTAGTTAATGATAAATTAAGGAGACCAAAATAATTATTGAGACTACTCAAAATCCCGAAGTTATACGAATTAATTTCTAATTTGCCTCTTGAATCAACTTTTGAAACATTCTTATTTAAATATTATTATGAGATTTTTTAAAAAAGAATTAGAATACGATGAGTCGATCGAGGTGATGATTTTATAAAACCATTGAAATAACATACTATCCACTATAATCTCCATTGTTACAATACTATTTAAGGGGGAAAGGAGGTGTGGGGTTGGGGGGGGGGGGGGGGGGGGGCAGCATACAAATAATGAACAAATCAAAATATAAAGAAACAAACACATGAGAATTTAGAGAATCAATTATACCTTCAAGTGAACTTAAAATATGTAATTACAAACTACAATATTCAATATTAAAACTTACAATATTCAATCAAGAATACATTTTTGAAAAAAATTAGAAAAATTAATATTGTTGGCTAATTTTAATGCAAAATGTGTGAAATGACTTTTATATATTTATATTTATTTATATTAGAAGAGAGAGTTTCAAAGGTTGCTTATTGGTCATTCAATTGGCAAGTGGGGATATTTTTGTCATTCCAAACTTTTCAAAGTGATAAGCAATCCATAGAAAAAATTGTACTATTAGCCTTATTATTTGGATATTCTTAAAATCTTTAGAAAAAGCCTACACTTTTCTACTAAATTACATATTATGCCTTCTATCATTGAGTATAGTGGGATCCATTTAATTTTACAATTGACACCTATGCAATGATAAATTTATTGAGTTTCTATATATTTCCATTTTTATTCTCTACATATTAAATTGTTTAAAATTAATATAGTTAAATAATTTAATAAAATTTTATTATTTAGCTTTTATATTCAAAACAAATTATTTTTTAATATTATATATATATATATATATATATCATTAAATAACTATATAAGATTATTAATAGTCATATTTATATTTTTAAAGTATAATTAATAAAATTATTTTTTAAAAAATAAACTCCTAATAAATAATTTATTAAGAAAAACGTCAAATTAATTTAAATTATTTCTTTTTATTTTACTTATATAGAAGAGACAATTTTCAAGTTTTGAGCAGTTTCAACATGGCTTACTTATATAGAAGAGACAGTTTTCAAATTTTGAGCAGTTTCAACATCACTGCTTTTTGCCATTTTTATAAAAGAATAAGGAATTTATATTTTTATTTATATATATATTAGAAGAGAGAGTTTCAAAGGTTGCTTATTGGTCATTCAATTGACAAGTGAGGATATTTTTGCCATTCCAACTTTTCAAAGTGATAAGCATTCCATAGAAAAAATTGTACTATTAGCCTTATTATTTGGACTTTCTTAAAATCTTTAGAAAAAACTTACACTTTTCTACTAAATTACATATTATGCCTTCTATCATTGAGTATAGTGGGGTCCATTTAATTTTGCAATTGACACCTATACAATGATAAATTTATTGAGTTTCTATATATTTCCATTTTTATTCTCTACATATTAAATTGTTTAAAATTAATATAGTTAAATAATTTAATAAAATTTTATTATTTAGCTTTTATATTCAAAAAAAATTATTTTTTAATATTATATATATCATTAAATAACTATATAAGATTATTAATAGTCATATTTATATTTTTAAAGTATAATTAATAAAATTATTTTAAAAAAAATAAACTCCTAATAAATAATTTATTATGAAAAACGTCAAATTAATTTAATTATTTCTTTTTATTTTACTTATATAGAAGAGATAGTTTTCAAGTTTTTGGCAGTTTCAACATGACTTACTTATATAGAAGAGACAGTTTTCAAGTTTTGAGCAGTTTCAACATCACTGCTTTTTGCCATTTTTATAAAAGAATAAGGAATTTTTATTTTTATTTTTATTTATATTTATTAGAAGAGAGAGTTTGAGGTAGTTTCAGCATGCTTGCTTCTTTCAACATGTAAGCTTAATGTCAAATAATTTAAAAATAAGGATATTTCAGTCATTTTGGTCTATCAAAAAACTGATTTATCAAAGCTACGTGTCTTTCTTCTATAAAAGGTAAGGAAAAATTGGTCACTGAACCATATTGTATGTGGCAACTTAATAGCCTAAAATCCTTTGGGTGCATTAAAATTGCTCCACCTGTTAGCCAACATTAAAGTCATCTCTATCTTCTTTGTTTTCTCTATTCAATATTAGAATTACAATTAGAATAGTTGTTGCAAAAATTCGAGGTTGTGATGATGATTGTCTTCTATGTTTCTTCGAGAATGAGAAAATTGATAGTAGTGTAAGAGAGCAATCAGACCCGTATCTTGGTGGGGCAACCCAGATGGCAGGTTATCCTGCAATGGGTGCTTGCAGCCATGGCGGTGATTCCAATCTCTCTTATCGTATTACAAATCCAAGCTTCAATGTTTAAATTTCTTAGGGTCTATTGAAAATCGCATCTTTACCTCCACAAAATAAAGGTGAGACTACACTGACTTGTTGTTGTTGCAATTGGAAAATTCGCAGTTAAAAAAAATACACTAGAATTTCTCATAAAAGTAGCCTGAAGAATTCAACTACTTCAATACCATGCCATGACATGACATTTTTAATTATTTGTGTGTTTGCATATTTTTGCGGATTTAATTTTATTGTTTTTGTTATTTGTTGAATCCAAATATGATTCTTTTGATATTTGGAATAGAGACGTAATAGTGCTTTAGGTTTAATCCATCGCTCGCCTTCTATCGCAAAGATATGGCAGTATGTACCTTTTAGAGACAGAAAGAGCACACTCAAGTTGCAATGTAAGGTAAGTATTCATTTTCACTATTAGCCTTTTGTTTCTTGGTTCATTTTGTTGACCGTTTCTATTCTTTCGAAAATTTGTTTTACATTCTATTCTTCCGAAAATTTGTTTTACATTCAAAAATCGATTTGAGCATCAAATTGGTAGACAATGAAGAAGAAACAGAGCAAACAGTTTTAGAGCTCTTTATGCGTGTGGTGGTGTTGTATCAGGTAAATTATTATATCGTATTTTTATTATCATTTTTTGGTTATCTCTATTTGTTTTTTGATTATATTTTTTTGGGTTCTACTTTGAGATTTCTCTGCATCCAAAGAATACCCAATTCGATTCTTTTGATTCTAGGCAGATTAGGATGATTTACTACATCTGTAGAATTTGAGTCTTTGTTGAATTCGTTAATTTGAGGTGAAAAATCTGGTAGCACAAGAATTTATTCCTCATAGCAGTAGATTTGACCAAAAAAATAATTAAAAGCCACAATTTTTTAAAAGGAAACGGAAGGAATTATGTCAGAGTGGAACACACTGGGTTATCTTCTTTCCTCTTTAGCAAAAAGAATTATTATCTTCAATTTTTGTTCTCTTTTATGGCTTTTGGCTTCTACTTTGAGGTTTATCTCCATTCTCTGTAAATTTTAATGGAAGAAGAAAACCCAAATTGATTCTTTTGTTTCTATGTATATGTTAGTTTAATTTACTAGATTGTAGGAATTGAATCTTTGTTGGATTCGAAAATTTAAGGTGAAAAGATTCTAAGGCCAAAAAACTGTTTACTTATTTCCTTGTTTCATTCTTTTTTTTATTAATCAATAAAGAACATTCTTGATAGTCTTTTACAATCTGATATGGTGGGTAAATTGAGTTCTCATGTTTGTCAAGAAAGACTTGATTTTTCTGTGAAAATGATTTGTGAAAGCTATAATTTGTAGTCATTTTTTTAACAGATAGAAATAACACTCGAACTCATTATAGTATGCACTTCAGGTATAAATATGAATAATTGTACTTTACGCTCTGGGGGGCTCCATATTATGGGGTAAAGATGAGGTGTGGTTGAAAACTGAAGAAGACATTATCAATGTAGAATATCATTTGTAACATTTTTTTCTATACGTCTATAATAGAAATCATTTCCTCAATTTAAAAGGAAAAAAAATATTTTCTAGAGAAAATACATTGCAAAGATTTTAACTGATCAAATATAGAAAAATTAACATTTTACATAACGAACACACCCTTAGATCCATCAAATTTCTTTTCTCCAATTTCACGTAAAAAAAAACTTAACAATATTGGGCCCGTGTCATTACTTTCTAGTATATATAAAATGGGTAGATTTTTCAATAATCTATTATATCTATGAATATTTGCAAGGTGTAATAATTACAAAATTAAAATTACTCAGTCCATTCATATGTCCTCATCCCTAGATACATTTCTCTTTTGACGATAAATATGCCCATTTTAACGTACAATATATTTTCATTTACTGAGATCAATTAACGAGGCAATTCGTGTATCTTTGGGATTTGAATCGTCAAAATTCTCTGTCCTTATTTACTTGTTCACTTTTGAATTAACACACCTATTAAGAAACCAATAATTGAAATAGTGAGTTTACCATTTTATCACTATTAATTATGAAGTGGTAATTAATTGAGGGTATAATAGGTAAAACAAACTTGTCCTTTAAAAAAAATGGAAGATTGTCAAGAAGTTCTACATTTTTCAAAGTAATTAATTGAGGGTATAATAGGTTTTCCAAACTTAAGATTTTCAAAATTTGTTTAAACTTTCAAAGGTTATATTACTTATAGAGATTTCTTGATTTAATAAATGATCAAATAATCTGAAATAAATATTTTTAATAAAATATCTATTTAATATGAAACGGAGAGAGTACTACACTAGAAGCATCTATAAGTAAGGCTGGAAGTTTTGGAATTTCTAATTGAAGAGGAAAAAGTAACGTTATTCGTAATGGATGCAACAAGGGGTATGTTTTCATTTCA
Organism: Solanum commersonii; assembly: GCA_029007595.1. Lineage (NCBI taxonomy): Eukaryota > Viridiplantae > Streptophyta > Magnoliopsida > Solanales > Solanaceae > Solanum > Solanum commersonii. The sequence continues at coordinate 983,408 of JAJTWQ010000162.1, read as the reverse complement.
TCCCTCCTCTAGTCTATTTTAAGATAATTACTTCTTCTTTTTAACATATGATCTTATAAATCCTACCTAATTTTTTACATTACAAAATTACAATCTTTAAAGTGAAGAATATGCACACACACATCTCCTAGTACTTTAATTTGCTGCATATTAGATATCTACAAGCTCTTTGTTGTACTGTTAGCAAGCATTTACTGTGTTATAAAATATAAAATAAATATACAGAGAAGCCAAGGAGATATATTCAACATATTATTTATATGTGTATATTATATTTCATCTACACTGTAATTTTATAGCAATTGGTGCAAGTTCATACTTTATGTTAAGATTTTACTCTGATTTTTTACTATATTTTAAGTTTTATTTTTTCTTTAAAGGAAAGTCAAAGTATAATTTTCTTTCATATTTGATTATTCTTTCATTAGAAGAAAATTTTGGATTTCCATAGCAAAACACAATAACATTCACAATATAGTCGTTTAAAAGAGTTTTGTTTATTTATGTTTTTTCAATATTCGTTTTATAATACGTAAATCGCTTGATCAAACTATAATAATAATAATATGGTTTTAGTATATTTTTATTTGTCGTATATTTAAAACCCCTAATCATTTTCGAACCCAACACTTTGACACCTTTGCCACTACTAGTTGTACACTTATATGCTTTGTTTCAATGTTGTAGATCCATGGTCATTGTGTCGAACAATGACGATCATTATACTAGACGACACTTACAAAGACGTGATTAATTGGCGTGCATTGCCAAAATCTTTTTTATTAGAGTTTGGACTTGAGAACATTATATATGGTACTTCAGAGACAGAGAATCAAAATGTAGAACCAAAACTTTTTATCTTAATGGTTGACCTTACATCCAAGAGGAAAGAGGGATCTCTTTTAAGAAACAAAAGCTTTTGAAAGAAGGCGGCGGAGTCCTGAGAGATGAGCAAACTCTTTCTTCTTTGGGAATGACCTATGGCTCTTCATTAATCCTTAGATGTACATTAACTAAGCGGATCACTATGAAAAGTCTTGGTGGAAAAACTTTTAAATTAATGGTTGAGGCCGATGACACAGTTGCAGATGTTAAAGCCGCCATTTGTGAAAAGGAGGGCATTCCTTTCCATCAACTGAATTTACTCTACAATAACCAAGCATTGGATGATTCTAATCGTCTTGTTGGCTTGGGAATTCAATATGATAGTGTTGTTTTTTATGTCCTAAGATTGTGTGATTGTTGAATATGGCACTATATATTATGTACTAGATGATAATTGTCCGTGCGTGCACAGCCCAATATTTATCAATATGAAGTTGTTTTGGATTATCGTCTTAAAAGTTGAATGAAAAGGCAGGAACCTCAACAATTACTAGTAACTTCTTATTTTAAAAAAGTTAATTTTATTTCATTAGCGTCTCAGTCGGTACATATCACAATATACCAATACAAGATTTATAACTTATACCAAAGGATCTCACAAGCATTAACTATTGCTTAAAAAAAAATACCTTAAATTTGAGTGTATACCTTAAAAATGAGAAACCTCATCAGGGTATTTCTTAATTTTTCTTTTGTCTTCTGTTATTAGCTATTCGGTCTAGTTTCTACTTTAGATTATGACTATAAGCACAAATGAAGTATATAACATGCAAAATAATCATATCATATCATATATATATATATATAAGAGAACCTAGGCCCACCTACGTGGCGCCACCACAAACCAGGATTCCCTTCTAATTTATTTATTTCCAAAATTAGTCTTCCCTTTCATGAAAAGTTGTGACTTTTATGAAAAGTTGTCAATTTTATGAAAAGTTGCAACTTTTACGAAGAGTTGCGACTTTTATGAAACGTTGCGACTTTTATGAAAGGTTGTGACTTTTCTAAAGAGTTGTGACCTTTCCAATAAGGCACAATAAACATTTATTCACACTACCATTTGTTGTTTATAAATAGAGGGATTTTCTCTCATTTTAAAACAACGAAAATTCTAAACTTCTTCTTCTTCTGCACAATTAAATATTTGTGTATTTTGCTCCTGTTAAGTGGCTCACAGACACCATTGTAGTTGTATCAATACACTGGTGAATAGAATCATTCTATTGTGAGAGGATCTATTCCTTTAAACCTAGGGTACTAGAGAGGAATGATTTCCTTAAGAGAACAATGTGCATTAAGTGGACTCAATTTTTCCTTTTTGTTTCATTCTATTGTTATAGATCCTGGTATGTTTTTTACAGTCATTAACTTATGCTTATGTTATTAATTGTTGTTTTTGAGTACATGTTTTAAACTTTATTGTTTATGTTTATGCTTTTGATCATTATGTTGAAGTAAAGATATTTTAATCAAGAGTTTGATGTAATATTGTTGTCATGTAGATTAGAATTCTTAAACTTGTAAAATAAATGACTTTGATCTTAATAGAGTTTTCAGCGGCTAAAAGATCTATGTGATGTCCAAGAAGGGACTTTTGAGTGTTCAGAAGTTATGGTGGTTCCACACTACCTTGGAGTTTTAGTTATTCAACTTTCTATCTTATCGAGGCATTCAATTGATTAGTGACATCCAAAAAATGAAGAAATGTAGTGGGATGGTAAGTATTGTATTGAAACTTAATCAAAAGTTTGGGGTTCGTTGGATTGGAGTCAATGAATTACCTCTCAAAAAGTAGGATGAATCCATATTAATCAAATATTAAAGAAATAATTATCTCCTTATAAACATTAGATTAAAAGTCGCAAAAAAATATAAAGTTTTAACCATATTGATTGAAACATAAATAGCAAAATATGCCTTTTGGCTATCAAAGTAGTGTCATCGACTACAAATGATTCTGAATAAGGGACTTGCCAAGGCATCATTTATTCCAAATTATTTGAGCGACATACGTTATTTCATTGAACTCCAAGAGAAGTGTTTTTAAATTTTAGTTAACTTATCAAATACACAACTAATTATATGAGATGTATAATATTTAGATTCTGTATGTAGAGGCCTTGAATAGGAGAAAAACTTTCGCAATTGATCAATAAAATGTTTGTACCACTTTTTGAAAATACAAATATAGACAATGAAACAATTACATAGCTTTTCTAAAGACTTTGGTGATGAATAACTATAGTAAAATGAAGAATTAATAACAAAATACATAAACACTTAGAATCAAATCATTTTGGTTTTAAGATTAAAAAAATATTTCATTTCATCTTTGGATAAAATATTCTTGACAATTTATCGCAGGGCTGTACCCACTCGAAAACACTTATATTATCAAATGTTCAAAAGTAGATTATTGACGTAGTTCACCACAGCGCGAAGTGCGGGCCATTTACCTAGTAATAGTATATTTATGAATATTTACAAGTAAAAGGATCAAAAGTGCGCAACTTAATGATACATTAAAGGTTAAACTGTAGTTAGTGAAATACCATAGGGACTAAAATCAAAATTTACTAATAATTGAGGGATAAAATTGCTATTAACACTAATATGAGAGGTAAACATTGTACTCTATGTGAAATTTATGAAACGTAAGTTTATTAACTAGGAGTACTACCACAAATTGACAATCTAACAAAATACTTCATTTACATTTAGCGCCTAAATTGGAACAATTTACCTTAGATTTAATCATGATAAATTGATATAGGCTGATGTATTTTTTTTTTTTTATAAAAGAAAGTAGTAATCTAATCTTTAAGAATTTGTTCAGGCGACTATTTGATCTATCAATAAAAAGATGTTGGTGATCAACGATGGACTTTTCAGCAGAATATTCTTGACAAAAGTTTCAACATTTTTAACCTAATTCATTTACTGATAAAATTCGGCTCACGACCAGGATATAATGTAGATAAATATTTTCTTGTTAAATAAACCATCCAAACCTACATAATGTGAGGGAATAATAACACTTTTGATACCAAATTATGCTTTTGGTCTTTGTGATATATGACTCAATATATTTATTCTTCAATCAATTTAAAAGAATGTTATTAGTTCCTTTACGTAGAAAACATGTTATATTTGACTATATATGTACTACAATTTCGTTAGGGAAAAGGGTTCAAAACACACCCAAACTATGGGCGAAATTGTTGTTTTATATATGAACTTTTCGGGGGTCCTATGACCCCCCAGACTTACTTTTAGTATATTTTTATGGGTATTATTAGCTTAGTCAGACCAGCGAGTAGACAAACGTACAAGAGGCGCATTTGGATGGACTTAAAATTACTGTAACCTATATTTATTCCCCATGTAGCAATCAACTTTTGACTTTTTATTTTATTTTTTTCATCAACTATTCCAATGTAGTCGTTATTCTTCAATATAAACCTCCATTGAAGACACCTCCATTGCCGACTTGTAAGCTCAAAATCGTTGAAGAGGATTGAAGAGGTAAGCTTTGATTATTATTTTTAAATTTTCTTTTTTTGTCTATATTTGTGTTTAGGGCTTCTAATTTCTTGTCCGATTTTTTTTGTATAAAAATTAGGGTTAGCTATAGAAGAGATAAAATTGTATTTGAATAAGATTTGTATAGACAATGAAGATCCGATGTTGATTTCGAAGGTGCGATGCAGTCATGGTCTCTTGCTCCCTTTGAAGATTTCTTGGTCCGACAACAACCCCAAAAGAAGATTTTGGTCTTGCCCATATTATGGTGCAAAAATAGTGTAATTTTTTTCGATGGAGAGATGGTTTGATTGATGAAAGATCTAAGTTCATTATTCCAAAATTGGTGAAGAAAATTAAGGAATTGGACGAACAATTAGTGTTGAAGGTAAAAATAATGAAGAAGATGGAAGAAATGGCTCATTGCAATGATATTGAAATTGTCAAGATGATGGAAAATTCAATTGTGATGGACCTTGAAGGCGAATCTGCCTCAAGTGTGAAGAAAAAGAAGGACGAGGAAGAAGATATTGATTTTTATTACTGTGAAGAGCTGATAAAAAATGCAACAGAGAAGTCGATGGAAGTGAAGAAGATAGTGACCAACTACTCTAACTTCATTGGGATTTTCATAATATTTTTGTTAATGTGTTTTGCTATATGGATCAATTGGTTAATGCAAGTTGAAATCTTAAAGACTTGTCATGATCAATTGCCATAGTAGTTGTTGTATGTTTCAAGTGGAAGTCTTTTGTGATGAAAAAAAATGGTTTTCTTGAATGATATTTCTTATGTTTATGGTTAAGTTGTTTCAGTTATTGAATTGGTAAACATGTTATTGAAATCAAACAAATATTGATAAAAAGAAACATTTCTTCATATAAAACAAATGCATCATAATTTCTTGTACCAAAAGACTTACATCAACATAAGTCCATAACTTCACAAAAACAACCATCATAGACTTAAATATGATAGGAGAATTGATAAGGGAAATATAGATGATGATAGAGATCATACTGAGAAACAGAAGAATTCCTTGAGGGTACAACTATTATTTGAACTTCAACTTCTTAAGCTTGTTTGTCAACCCAACTATTAACATCTTATCAATACCAAAAAAACAACCATCTTCACATATTGTCAAAAACTACCAACATGTTAGCACTATTTCCTTGTTTCCTTAGGTCGGGAAGAAGATAAGTTTTTTCCTTTTGTTCACCCTCATCTCTTCAAGCTGGCCTGCTATAACTGATGGTTTACCCTTCCACCTTACTTCAGTCCTTGTTTGTAACCAAGGTCTCCAGTAACATTAGCTGACCTTGTAGGCTCTCTTGAACCAGTGTGTATTATCCTACTACTTGTCAAGCCATGCTATAGACAAAGAAAGATAGTTAGTAAACTACATTCAGAACATAAAATTTTACCATATTTTTTCAACATTTACATTATATGCAGTAAACCCATCCTTAGCAACAAACACAAACACACCCATCCCAATTGTCTTAGACCTTTTAGCAGGTGGTTCAACTGGTGCATCATATAAAGTTGGTGCATTGGAGTTTCTTGCACTAGATTGAGAAGCAACATGTGGAGTAGGTGCAACAGGTAATTGATAATTAGTTGGATATTCAAACCACTCAGCAAATGAAGTCCTTCTAGGCATACAGATTGTCATACCATTACCAAGTGTCTTTCTTGGACTCCCCCTGTCTCTTACAGGTTCTTGAACAAATTCATAAGTAGATATTGCCTTTTTTCTCTTTTAAGTGGCTCTAGGAAGTGCTTTAATAGTGGATGTTGCCTTTTATCCCCCATTCCCCTGATTCTTGGAGGTGCTTCAGTAGTAGTTGTTTCTTTTCTTGGCCTTCCCTTGCCTATAGGAGGTGCTTCAGTAATTGTTGTTTGCTTTCTTGGCCTTCCCCTGCCTATAGGAGGTGCTTCAGTAATTGTTGTTTGCTTTCTTGGCCTTCCCCCGGTTCTAGCAGCAGGTACTTCACTAACAACAATTGTCTTGGCCTTTCTTGGCCTTTCTTTGGCCTTGCTTGGTTCAACAACATTGCTTGGGCCAGCAACATTCCTTGGACCAGCAACATTGCTTGGACCAGCATGATCCTACAAAGTTTTAAAACAGTCACATTTGGTTATTATGGTCAAACAATCAAATTTAAAAAAAAAAAAAAGTCACAAAATTATATAAATACACACTTTTAAAGGACAACCTCTCTTGTAATGAGTTTTACCATGACAATTGCTACAAGTCATGTAATCTCCTTTTGTTGACAACTTGCCACATTTTTTTTGTCTCCCCTACCTCTTTTCTCCCGACTTTTCTTGGTCTACTTGGCATTGACTTAACAACTGGTGGTTGAACATGAGGGTTTGTGGAATCAGGCCACATTTTCATATTAGTGATTGGTTGGAGGAAATGACAATAAGTTCTCAGATAAGTCTCCTTACTATAGCAGTTATCAACAAAGTCAATTGATTCCCATTTCTTATAAAATATGGCAACTATGGAATGTGGGCAGGGTATTCCCTTGAGCATCAAGGCCCTACAAGTGCATGTTTTACTTCTCACATCAACAGTATGTTGATATGGTCCATATTAATTTCAAATCTTTTCTCCCCATCTAACTCACTATTACATCTCATTGACTTCTCTATGGTTTGTTTCTAGTACCCTCAATGCCATTGGAGATATATTGGATAACCATGTCTATGGAAATTGACTCAATTGAACTATTCTAGTCATTACCTTCACTTTTATCTCTTCAAGCATGGTGATGATGGTTTTATGCCTTGTTCCTAAGATCCAAGCATTAAAACTCTCAAACATATTATTGTCTATACTATCACACTTGATATTTGTTCTAAAGTACATTTTACACCAAGTTTGCACCTTGTAATAGAGTAAATCTTCAACAATATTTTTGTTACCTAACAACTCCATTAGTGCCAGATTTGACTTCAATTCTCCTTCAAATGTGCTTTTTGCACATTTCCATAACTGATTTCTTCTTTGAAGACCTCTCCAATTTTTTGACCAATTAGCAAGGACGTGTCTTGCACACATCATGTGCTCCACCTCTAGTAAAAAATCCTTCAATACTGATTGAAGACCCTAAAAATGACAAGTCACAGTGGTATATAATATTGAATATAGAAAATTAAATGAAGAAAAGTACAGTAAGTGATCATATCTTTTGCAAGTCTCATATAATTGTGTAATCTTTGCCATCTCCCAATTCCAAATCATGTATCAACAATTTTAAAAACCATGTCCAGGTGTTCTTATTCTCATACTCTACTACACCCCAAGCAATAGATAACATCTGATTATTGCCATCTTTAGCCACATCACACAACATTTGTCCTTTAGTTACTCCCTTCAAAAAGCAACCATCTAAACCAATACATTTTTTATAGCCACCTAAAAAAGATTTCTTCAAAGCATCAAAACATAAATAGTAACTCTGGAATACCACTCTACCACTTCCTTCAGAATCATCAACCTTCACAACACAAGTACTTCCAGGGTTGGTCCTCAACATCTCATCTCTATAATCAAGTATTCTTCCAAACTCTAACACATGATCACCCATAATGCCTTGAAGTATTTTCTCTCTAACTCTCTTGGCCGTGATTTTTTCAACATGAATTTTCAACTCTTTCCTAATCAACTGCTGAAATTTGAATATTCTAATATTTGGTTGTTCAGCAATTCTATCCTTGTAATGTCTAGCAAGAACCTAGCATTGCACATGTAATTTCTAGTGGTCTGGACCCATTTGTGTTTAGGAATGTAGGTTTTAATCATAACATCATTACTTGACTTGTCAAGACTTGCATATAACATTCATGGACGACCTTTTCTACACCAGACATTAACTTTTTTAGGCTCATTGATATACTTTTCCAACTGATCACCCTTTTGAAGTGAATATTTGGTAACAACCTCTCTAAACTCTTTTACATCCTCAAAAGCCATCCCCAACGGCCATACCACTTTTTCAGCAGACTAATAAAAATTACCCTTCTACTTGACCTTCTTGGTCCTATCTCATTATCAGTATCTGATTCAACACTAAATGCATCAGAACTACATTATACAAGCTCATCCCCAACAACTTTACCTTTCAAGCTTTTATCAACAACATCAGTTTCATCAAATCCCAAATCTGGACCAACTTTACCAACAAGAATTTTGTCATAGTCATTTGGTAGTCTTTCTCTTCTTTTCCTTCTCTGGTATGTCCTTATTTCAGCCCTCAAATTTATGTACTCTCATGGACATCATTTTCATATTCAGACACACCTTCATTGAAAAGATCTTGATTGTCTGATTCATAACTATTTTTATTGAATATTCAGACTCCATTATATTAAAGTCACCAAAAGTTTCAGTATTTGTTGGTTGTGAAGCTGGTTGAGAAGATGAAGTAGTTTCAGAGGTTGGTAGTTTAGTAAATGCAGTTGGTTCAGTAAAATGAACACCCTCACCCCCTTCTTCAACACCCCCTTCACTTTCTTTATTAAATGCACCAAAAGATTCCTCATTAGGATTAGTGTATTCCAAGAAAGCAATGGGACCATCTATTTGATCAACCATGTGACAAACATAAACTTCAATAGTATCTTCATTTTAAAATTGTTGGAAAAGTTTAAAAATGTCCCTGTCACTTTGGATATCTACAAGATAGGCACTATTAGGTGGCCTAATATAAAATGTGCAGCTTGTAGTGTACCCTAGTTCTTTTATGTAGCCTATTAGTTCAAAATAGGACATTCCATCCCCATCAACATTCAAATATTCAGTGATTTTATCTCCTACATATATTGGTTTCCCACTACTAACATTCAGAGCCCCACCATGATACCATTTCAATGTTACCTCTACAAACCCACTCATCCCTGAAATTATACAACAATAACAGTAATAAACAAACAGAAATATAATGAAAATATCGACAAGTGAGTATATGTAATCATACATGGTAGAAAATCAAATATTTTGGGGGAAAAGGAACTACAAGCCAGTCACCTACGAATAAACCCTAGTAGCAACAAAAGTATCCATCAAAATTCAACTACGAATAAACCCTAGTAACGACTAATCATAGCATTTCATAATAATGTAATCTAACTAATTTTTCCTTCAATATAAGTGACAAACAACAAGATTTACCTGGTAATTTTAGGAAAGCTAGCAATCTAGGTTGTAGTGAAATCGTCAATTGATGGAAAGGTTGAATCCAAAAATCTGAAATACACACCCACCAAGATGCAAGAAACAACTTTGAATCGGTTGATTCAAAGTGAAAGATTTGTGTGATTAACATTGAATTTGTGAGAAAGAGAAGATGAAAGGTTGCTGAGTTATTTTCCCCCTTTCCTAGTGACTAAGATATTTGTGAACGCGCGTGTAGGTAAGCGTTTAAGTTTGAGTGATATAGTGGTCTGACTAAGCTAACAATATCCATAAAAATATACTAAAAGTAAGTCTGGGGGTGTCATAGGACCCCCGCAAAGTTCATATGTGTAACAACAATTTCGCCCATAGTTTGGGTGTGTTTTGAACCCTTTTCCTGTTTCGTTAATTATGGTGTAACCATGTAAACTTGACCTAATGTATGATGAGTAATTATGTAGTGGAAAAATTAATAATTATATTATATTTGTGAATATTCACAAATAAAGGGATCGAAAGTGTACAATTCAATTATACATTATTGAAGGTTAAAATGTAGTTAGAATATTGATAAGGTGACAGCTAATATACACACACACATATATTGTTTGAGTAATTGATGTATATAGCTGGAAACTTAGAACTATTTATCACTTGCAGCGAAGGGAATTACCTCGGCTTCAGCCAACACAAAATTCATCTGGGATATTTTTGCTCAAACACCGGCTACTGCTTCTTGTTGCTCTTAAATCTCTGCTGGTGCTTCTCATGTCAGTGTTGTTTTTCTTAATTTGTTTGTGCTCATTGTTAGAGTTTGTTGTGCCATTTGTCCATCACTTGTACAGATACTTGGAGAGAAATTCTTCAATGTGCTGAACTCTTTTCTCTGAGTCTCAGTATGCTATTAAACAATATATGCTTCATATAATTATTTAGTATTCGTCGGGGCTGTCAGCAGTCTGACATTGATGTGTAATATCAGTTGTATCCGAGCGACTTATCAGTTAGCAATCAAATATTCATATACAATTAAACTTCCCTACAATCACATTGTTTGTTAGGATAATTTTTGACTGCTATAGTGAGATATTGATAGTAACATAAAAGGTCGTTTCCAAAAGAAATTTGACCGTTTTAGTGAAATATTGTTATGGATAGGTATGATTCGTAGTTGAGATAGGTCTGATTGTAGTTGAGTTGATCAAAGAAGTGTCTCTAAAAATTTCATAAGCAACTATCAATCCTCACAATTAGAATGCTTATAAACTTAAAGCAACTTGACTTTTTAAAAATAAATTCAGGAAACAGTGGAGAATGGAAACTACTTTTGATCTCATATTAGAGTAAATACTATGGATACAAGGATGAAGGTTGTGAAGGTGGTCTTGGTATCCTTACTTTTAGTTGGATGGAGGACCTGTATGAATGGAGAAGACATTATAAGAAAGTCATGTGAATTTACCCAAGTTAAGAAAGTTGAATGCACTAAGGAACACTAACCACAACAAAACAGACAGTAACCTGAAAGAAAACAATCAGAGTTAGTAGCTCAATAACTTCTTCCTAAGCGGCTTAACGAACAATTAAAAAAAATACCTTAAAGCTACAACAACAATTGTAGTAGATGGGAAGAGCTTTGGCAAATGAAAGCATATTTTAGAGAATAAAGGTAGGCCTTAAACTGAAAGATCAATCCAAAAAACTAAGTCAGCACTTTATAAATGGTCTTATCATGATTTGATTTGTTGGGTCTGTAAATCAGTTTCCCAACCTTTCTTACCAAATCTCCCTCGAGCAACCATAAACATCATATTATATTAAAGTTTGGTTCGCTTTATTTTGTTTGTCTGCTTTTTAATGATTCTTTAAATATTCATTATACCATTTTGGATTCTTCTCTAAACTGCATCAACCCATAATTGAAGCTCACAAGAAAAATAACATATAAAAATGAAAACTTCAAAAATAGAATCTAAAAAGAAATTGTAGACGAATACAGAGAGACAACAAAGAATTACCTCAAAATTGCAGTAGTGCTTGGAGAAGCTTGAAGATGAAAAGATGTAGGGTGTGTTTGCTATGAAGGAAAATATTGTCCGAAAAATGTTTTTTAATTTTCTCATATTTAGTTGGGTTAAATATTTTGGAAAATGTTTCCAAATCAACTCATTTTCTCAAATTTAAGAAAAATGACTTCCCTTTTAAACTTAAATAAAATATTTTCCAAAACTCTCTTCTAATTTCAAATTACAAAAAAAAAAATTGTTGAAAAAATCAATTTATTTTATCCCCACCATCAAACCACCCCCATATAAAAAGTAAAATTTTAAACTTGTTTTTTAAAATTATTTTTAACTTCAATTTTTTTATCCCACCCTCATCCCCCCCCCCCCCCCCCAAAAAAAATATTAAAAGTTGGTTTTAAAAGATATTTCTAATTTCAATTTTTTTATTTTTTTACCCTCCCCCACTCACCCCACTACCAGCCTCCCCATCCCCAAAAAATTTTTAAGTCTGTTTTTAAAAAATATTTTCAACTTCAAAATTTTATTTTTTCACTCTTACCCTCGACCCTCCCTCCACCCACCCTCTACCAGTCCCCCCACCCCTGAAAAAAAATTTAAGTTTATTTTTGAAAAATATTTTCAACTTCAAAATTTCATTTTTTCACCCCTACCCTCGACCCCCCACCCACCCACACCCCTGCCTGCCCCCCACCCCCCAAAAAAATATTTGAAGTTTGTTTTTAAGAAAATATTTTCAACTCCAAAATTTCATTTTTTCACCCCCTACCATAGACCCCCCCATTCCCCAAAAAAATATTTTAAGTTTATTTTTAAAAAATATTTTTAACTTCAAATTTTTATTTTTTTTTACACCTACCCTCGATCCCCCCGACCATCCCCTTACCAGTCCCCCCCCCCCCCCACCCTGAAAAAAACTTTAAATTTATTTTTTAAAAAAAAATTCAATTTCAAAATTTATTTTCTACTCTAGTAAAAATAAAAGATATTTTTCAAAAATATTTTTCATTCATAAACTAAACACTAAAAATATTTTCCGAAAAATATTTTTTACTCACCAATCAAACATAAGAAAATAAGTTAAAAATCTACTTATTTTCCAGGAAAACATTTTCCTTCATACCAAACACACCCGTAGAGACAAAAAAATTATGAACAATCAAAAGCAAAGATTGACTTAAAAATTTGAGTTAGCTCACTTGAGTTTCCAAAATTGAGAATCAAATTTCGCAAAGAAGAACAAAAAAATACTCTCATATCTCATTTTCCCCCCTTTACTTATTACAACAACAGACTCCCAGATAGGAATTGGTTCAAATGCAGAAAGAAGAAAAGAGGAATGGAGAAAGGAGAATTGAAAGCGAGCAGAAAATAGCAATTACGAAATATATAGCAGTTCTTTCAACAATGACAAAATGTCGAAGGATGTCTGATTTATTTCTTTTGAGGGTGATTTTTCATGCGATGATCATGGTAACCTCTTTGTGCTAATTAGTTATTGAATATATATCTCTTTCAGTTTATTATGTGTTGGGTGCATGTGAATCCGTTTGTGCTAAAGAAAATGTGGTACACACCTCCTTTGTGGTATTGAACAACTCTTTCCAGAGCATTTCGCCTTTTGTGAGTGCAATTAATGTTAAGAAAGAAGCTAGACTTCTTGTTGTTGCTTCATTTTCTATGCTTGATATTTGTGGTTGTACAATTGATAATATTTATGTGTCTACTACTATTTTATTGATCTCAATAAAATGTAAGATATGCATGCTCCAATTTCCTGGATATGAAAGAAAAATAACACTAGAATGCATAAAAATTAGGCCCGTGCTCTGCACGGACAATCTCATCTAGTATATATACGTGCAATAGCTAATACCTAATCACCTAGCTAGTAGCAATATTACGTAACAGACTAGCTAACTGCCTAACTAACTATTGTTTATTCCAAATTATTTGCAGATACAATAATTAAGTATGATAAGTAGAGGCAAAACTAGTAGCCCGCACATTAATTAGGTTGAAATCAATAGATTTTATTCAAATAATAATATATTTATATTAATAAATACTTTAAATATATGTATAAATATTGAACTTAATATTCATTAATTATTATAGGCTAAAATTTTAAAATTCAAAATCAGTAAATGTATGTCACGCCCCGAGCCTACACCCTGAACGGGACTGGCACTTGAGAACCATTGATGGCCCCAAGCAAACCCTTGGTCTGACTTACTGACTCAACGGAAGACTTAACTCAACATAACTGCACCTTTAAAAGTAAACTGAAAGCTCAAAATATAATTTCGAATGTATTAAGATAACATTCACTGGCCAAAGTGGCAACTCAAGTCTCAAACATAAGCCAATAACAAGATAATGACAAATGAACTAACTAACTGTCTATGAAGCCTCTAATAACTGACATGGATGTCGGGACAAGACCCACGACATCCGAATGAACTAATAATAATACTGAAAGCAATAAAAGGGATCCTCCGAAAAGCAAGGAGGCTGACCACAAGACTTTGAGTGCTCACTGGATCAACGATGCGTTGGATGTTGATGCTGGTTACCCGTGTCTACATCATACAAAGATGCAAGCTAAATGACATCAGTACATTGAATGTATGAGTATGCGAGGGGAATTCTAAAACAAGACATAAGCTTGAAAGGAACTGAAGAACTTACCTGGCTCAACTCAACTCAAACTTAACTGAACTCATTTCAATATAAAGCAATATAAAACAAGTGTAATATAAAGAAAAACTTTTAAAACATAGATATCAACTCTGTGTATTTGGAAATACAATAGTAACTCTGATGTGTATGCAAAGATACAATAAAACTCTAAGATGCATATAAAAATACAAAATAACACTATTGTGGGAGTTTCTTTAACCGACAACCATCACTTAAGAGCTATTGTGATAATACAATGTTTTGCCTCACGCTGCCAGGGCCGTCTGATACCTTGCCGAGGGTGTAGAATCGGAACTACTAAGTGGATCCACTAGTCTATGCTAAAAAGCACTAAAGGAATCATAAAAAAAGTATGACCTTTTGTACCCATGATGGCTACATGGTTTATGGGGGTTGTGAGTTGTTTGAACTCTCCCCCATAATGATCAATACTACTCCCAAAATATGATACTAGCTTTTATGTTTAAAAACATATTTCTTTCTATGATTTGAGATAACTGCTCAAAAACTTAGCTCAAAGGCTACCTTGGAAATCAAAGTCTCCCCTCTTGATTAATTGTGAAAGCGTTCACTCTTTTTTGAAAACTAGCTCAAAGGCTCTTTGAAAATCAAGCTTTCCATTTCTTGTTTAAATGTGAAAACATTTTAAAACTCTTTGGGGAATACATAGTCCCCATATAGTCTTTGAAGAAATGAACTTCAACCTTTACTCTTTACTCTTTACTCTTTACTCAACTTGAACTTTAAGTCTTAAAACAAATTTAAAACATTTGGAAAAGAATCTTGGAAAACTCTAAGAACTTCTCTTGACTTGACTCTTACTTCTCTTGACTTTGATCTTAACTTTCCTTGAATTGGATTATGGATTCAAGGTTCATGATATCATGTTATGGATGATTTCATGATGTTTAGACGTACCTTATAGTGATGGAATCAACTAGAAAACATAGGTACGTTGCTAAGGAACTAGTACGGAAAGATGAGGGAGAAATGGGAAGAACTGGCGTCCCTGGCGCTCTAGAGGCGCGGGCACTAGCCCTTGAAATTCAGAGAGTGACTTAAGGTGCTCTGGCTGGCACGGTAACCCAGGGGTCAAAAATTCAGAGGACCCTTCTTGGGGCTCTGAAAGGGGCGGCGCCCCAGGACCCTACTCAGGTGTTTCCCAACTTTTCTTCTTCATTTTTCATCTCTAAATCCTCTAATTTCACTTGGTTCTTTCCCAAAACACTTAGAATCGATTATATGTTTATAGTATGAAAGATTCAACTCGAAATCACACCCAAAAACATGAATCAAACTAAAGAAACTTCAACAACACAAACCCATAAGAATGCAAACGAATTTAATCAAAAACTCATAGGATTTACTTTCAAATCAAATAAACTTCGCTGAATTGAATCATGATTGGCGTGTGGTTGAACTAGCCCAATGTTATGTGATCCCACATACCTCATAGGATTGAATCCCTGGCGAAATCCACAATCAAACTTAAACGTTCTTAACGAATCTTGCATTTTCTTCTTCTTTCTCCTCTTTTCTCCTTTCTCCAAGCCCTAGCGTAAATTTCCAATTTTCTAAATTGACCAAATTCTGAATTGACCCCAATTAGACTCCTAAAAATGGATTAAAATAATTGGGAAAGTAAAAGACTAAAATACCCTTCCAAAATTCGGTTTAGATTTTCCTTAATTGAACAACCCAACTTCAAATGGGCATATCTCACTCATACAAACTCGGAATCTCACAAACTCGGCGGCGTTGGAAAGATTATTCCAAGATATTTTCTACGATATCTGGAAACACACCTAAAACATCCTGATCTAGGAGTTATGGTGGTTTGAAGTCGACCAAAAACTCAACTTAACATACTTAACATATTTTCCAGATTTTTATATTCTTTCCAAAAATGACTATTTCCAATTCTTAACTTCTTCCTAGTTATTTCAATTTGAAGATGTTACACATTCATCCTCGAATGATATCAATCCTAGTAGGCTAAGGGAACATCTAACATTCAGCTCAAACACCCAACAAGTAAATCTAACACATCAAGTATATCAATTTAAAAAGTACTAAGAAGAGAATTAGTACCTTGATCTGGAACTCCGGGCTCAAATAGATGTGGATATGTCTTCTTCATATCCTCCTCAACTTCCCAGTAGCTTCCTCAACAAACTGATTTATCCAAAGAACTTTGATTGATGCTACTTCCTTGGTCCTCAACTTGTGAACCTAACAGTCTAGAATCTAAACAAGAATCTCCTCATAAGATAAGCTATCATTGATTCCAATATATTCAGCTGGTATGATCAATGAAGGATCACCCATACACTTTTTCAACATGGAGATGTGAAATACCGGATGAACCGCTGCTAACTCTTGGGGTAGCTCTAACTCATAAGCTACATTACCAACCCTTTTGGATATTCTGTAAGGGCTAATATATCGGGGACTAAGTTTTCCCTTCTTACCAAATCTCATAACACCCTTCATGGGTAAAACTTTCAAGTAGACCCAATCATCTACTTCAAACTCTAAGTCCCTCCCCTAACATCTATGTAGGATTTCTGACGACTCTGTGTTGCTTTCAACCTCTCTTGAAAACTTTCACCTTCTTCATAGCTTGATGAGCTAAGTCTGGTCCTATCAACCTAGCTTCACTAACTTCAAACCATCCAATAGGAGATCTGCATCTTCTCCCATAAAAAATTTCATAAGGAGCCATCTGGATACTAGAATGGTAACTATTTTTGTAACCAAACTCAATGAGAGGTAGGTGATCATCCCAATTACCCTTGAAATCAATCACACAGGCCCTCAACATATCTTCTAGAGTCTGAATAGTGCACTCTGATTGATCAGCTGTCTGAGGATGAAAAACAGTACTTAAGTTCACCTTTGAACCCAAGTTTTTCTAAAAAGATTTCCAGAACTGTGTAATAAATTGTGCACCTCTATATGAAATGATCGATATCGAAACCCCATGAAGTCTAACTACTTCTTGAAGATACAACTTGGCATAGTCCTTTGTTGAATGGGTAGTCTTTACCGGCAAAAAGTGGGTTGATTTTGTCATTCTATCAACAATCACCCAAATAGAATCATGATACCTGCGAGACCTTGGTAAACATGTGATGAAATCCATATTGATCATCTCCAACTTCCATTCTGGAAGTTCTATATTCTGAGTCATACCACCATTTGGTGCTCTACTTTAACTTGTTGACAATTCGGGCATTTAGCAACGAACTCAGCAATACTTTTCTTCATACTGCTCCACCAATATACCTCTCTTAAGTCACGATACATCTTTGTGGAACCCGAATGGATGGGATATCTGGAGCTATGAGCTTCCTCCATGATATTCTCTTGGAGTTCATCCATCATTAGTACACACAATCTACCTTGATACCTTAATACACCATCTCCCCATTGTTCTAAAGCCATTACTTTTTGCTTATGAACATTTGCCTTCACTTTAAGCAAAATAGGATATTGGTCTTGCTTTTCATTCACTTCTGACACTAATGATGATTCACCCTCATTCATCACCACTACTTCTCTTTCTGTGAAATCCATTAGTCGAACTCCTAATCGTGCAAGTATGTGCACATCTTTTGCTAACTCTTCCTTATCTTCCTCAAAATGGGCGGTACTACCCATAAATAACCTGCTCAAGGCATCAACAACAACATTAGCCTTACCTAGGTGATAAATAATACTCATGTCATAATTCTTGAGTAGCTCTAACCACCTTCGTTGTCTTAGATTAAGCTATTTCTGACTAAACACATACTGAAGACTCTTGTGATCAGTGAATACATCAACATGAACACCATACAAATAATGACGCCATATTTTCAAAGCAAATACTATGACAGCCAACTCTAAGTCATGGATTGGGTAGTTCTTCTCATGAACTTTCAACTGTCTGGAGGCATAAGCTATAACTTTGTCATTCTGCATTAACACACAACCCAAACCAACTCTAGACTCCTCACAATATACAACAAAGCCTTGCGTACTTTCTGGTAAGGTCAATACTAGGGCAGTAGTCAACCTTTTTTTCAATTCCTAAAAGCTTTTCTCACAAGCTTCAAACCATTGAAACTTGACTATTTTCTAAGTTAACTTTAGTCAAAGGGGACAAAATAGATAAGATTCCATCTACGAACCTTCTATAATATACAGCTAACCCCAAGAAACTCCTAATATCAGTTGGAGATGTGGGTCTAGGCCAGTTCTACATTGCCTCTATTTTCTGGGTGTCAACTTTAATTTCATCACTAGAAACAATGTGGCCTAAGAATTCCACAGACTTAAGCAAAAACTCACACTTAGAGAACTTGGCATACAACTCTCTATCCTTTAGAGTTTTGAGAACTATTCTGAGATGGCTAGAATGATCTTCCCCATTCCTCGAATAGATTAGAATGTCATTAATGAACACGATAACAAACAAATCTAAGTAAGACTTGAATACTCCATTCATAAGGTCCATGAACCCTGCAGGGGCATTAGTTAAACCGAACGACATGATCAGAAACTCATACTAACCATAATGGGTCCTGAAAGCTGTCTTTGGAATATCACATTCCCATACTCTTAACTGATGGTAGCCAGATCTAAGGTCTATCTTAGAGAAAAAAGTGGCACCCTGAAGTTAATCGAAGAGATCATCAATTCTCGAAAGAGGATACTTATTCTTGATAGTAACATTGTTCAACTTACGATAATCTATACACATTCTAAGAGAACCATATTTCTTTCTCACAAATAAGAACGGAGCACCCCAAGGTGAGACATTTGGTCGAATAAAACCTTTCTCTATGAGATCTTTCAACTGCTTCTTTAACTCTTTCAACTCTGTCGGTGCCATTCTATATGGCGGAATAGATATAGGATGAGTATCAGGAAGAATATTTATACCAAAGTCTATTTATCTCTCAGGAGGGACTCCGGGAAGATCATCTGAAAATACTTCTAGAAACTTTTTTACTACTGGAACTAACTGAATATGAGGTATCTCAACACTAGAGTCATTAACTCAGACTAAGTGATAGACACACTTATTCAAAACTAACGTTATTTTCTTAAGGTACGAAATAAAACGACCCTTAGGCACTATTGAACTACTCTTCCACTCTATAACATTCTCATTAGAAAAATGGAACTTGACAACTCGAGTTCTACAATTAGCTGAGGCATAATAGGCATGAAGCCAGTCTATAGCTAAAATGACATCAAAATCTATCATGTCTAACTCAACTAAATCAGCCATGGTGCTCTTGTGATTGACAGAAATTATACAATCACGATACACTCTCTCTGCTAGAATAGACTCACCAACAAGTGTAGAAACACTGAAGGGCTCACTAAGTTTCTCAAGGAGAACATCAAAATTCATCGCAACATAAGGAGTTACAAATGATAAACTCGCTCCTGGATCTAGCAAAGCACAAACCTCAAAGTTAAAAACTTGGATCATACTAGTGACAACATATAGATAATTCTCTTGCTCTTGGCGACTAGTGATAGCGTAAAGACGGTTACCTCCTTCGCCTGCCCCTAAAGTAGCTCCAATAGATGCAGCTCTGTCTGGTGGAGCAACTGAAGAAGACTTCACATTACCATTACCCTACTTGTTCTTTGGACACTATCGCATAAAATGACTATTTTGGCCACACTTGAAGCAATCAGTGGAGCCATCACGGCACATACCTGAGTGGCTCCTACCACACTTAGCACATGCAGGAGGCTTACTACCCCTTTGTGCCATACTGCCCTGAGAATAGGCAGGTTTAGCTTTGAAATTCTGACTATTGTACTCACATTTGTTATTTGGTGCAGGTGCACTAGCAGATGATGGAGCAGGTCCCTTTTGTTTCTGTTGGAAGGATGACTGGTTGACGTTACTCTTCTGCAGGCCGGACTCATTCCGTGATGTCTTAGCCCTCTTATTCTTAAACTCTTCTTTTTCCCTCAGTTTGTTCTCCTCAACTTGTTGCACATGGATAATTAGCCTTGCTATGTCCATATCCCCTATCAGCATAGCTACCTTACCTTCCTTGTTTGACAGACGAGACAACCCAGTAACGAATAAACTCATCCTGCTCCTCATGTCAGCAACCATCTCCGAAGCATAGTGGGAAAGTTGTGTGAACTTCAGACTGTACTCATTGACGCTCAAAAAATCCTGCTTAAGACTGAGGAACTCTCGTACCTTTGCTTCTCTCAGTTCTTGGGAGAAGAAACGCCCCAAGAAAGCCTCCTCAAAACAAGCCCAACTCACAGGTGGTACACTCTCAGCTCGGTTCTTCTTCTAAACCAGATCCTAACGACACTCTTCATTTGGTATGCTGCTAGTTCCACGCTCTCAGCATCAGCAACATGCATGATCTCAAAAACCTTCTAAAGTTCTTCGGATCCTCAGTAACACTTAAACCAGTGAAGCTTGGCGGATTCATCCTTAAGAACTCATGGATCCTTAAAGTGTCAGCCTCTTCCTATCGATTCTCACTCTGTCTAACTTGATTGGTCACAACTTGACTTAGCATCCAGATAGCTTTACGGAATTTAACATTTGTGACCTCTCATTAGGGTTGCACTTCAAGTGCATTAGGTACCTCCTTCTTCTCAACATTACGCCTAGCAGGACGTCCTCGAACATCTCTACATAGAGGCATGATCTGAAAGACACGCGCAAGCACGAGTTAGAAGGAAACTTCATAGAGATCAACTTTATCGCACGAAATGAATGTGAATTAAGTAAGATAGTTCCTAAATGTTGCAGCCTCCTAATTATAGATATAGCACACTTCATACCGATAACTAGGACTCTACAGACACGGCTTCAGACTCTTGAAACCTGACTCTGATACCAAGTTTGTCACAATTCAAGCCTACACCCTAGGAGGGATTGGAACTCGAGAACCATTGTTGGCCCCAAGAGAACCTTTAGTCTGGCTTACTTACTTAGTAGAAGATTTAACTCAACATAGTTGCACCTTTAAAAGTAATATGAAAACTCAAAATATAACTTCAAATGTATTAAGATAACA
Organism: Solanum commersonii; assembly: GCA_029007595.1. NCBI lineage: Eukaryota > Viridiplantae > Streptophyta > Magnoliopsida > Solanales > Solanaceae > Solanum > Solanum commersonii. The sequence continues at coordinate 962,019 of JAJTWQ010000162.1, read as the reverse complement.
TTCACTAGCCAAAGTGACAACTCAAATCTCAAACATAAGCCAATAACAAGATAATGACAAATGAACTAACTATCTATGAAGCCTCTAATAACTGAGATGGATGTCGGGACAAGACCCACGACATCCTAATGAACTAAAAATGACAAAGTAATGAAAAAGGGGATCCTCCGGAAGTAAGGAGGCTTACCCACAACTCTGAAGCTTAACTGGATCAACGATGCGCTGGATGCTGATCCTAGTTACCTGAATCTACATCATAAAAATATGCAGGCCAACTGGCATCAGTATATTAAATGTACGAGCATGCGAGAGGAAAACTAAACAAGACATAAGCTTGAAAGGAACTGAAAGAACAAACATGGTCTCAACTTAACTCAACTGAACTCATTTCAATATAAAGCAATGTAAATAAGTGCCTTATAAAGAAAAGCTTTAAAACATGGATATCAACTTTGTGTATTTAGAAATACAATAATAACTATGTATGTATGCAAAGATACAATATAAACTTTGGATATATATAAAAATACAAGTTACTTCTTTGTATATAAGAATACAAAATACTTCTGTGGGAGTTTCTCTAACCGAAAACCATCACTTAAGAGCTATTGTGATGATACAACATTTTGTCTCACGTTGCTAGGGCCGTCTTATACCTTGCCGAGGGTATAGAACCTGAATACTAAGTTACTCCACTAGTCTATGCTAAAAAACATTAAGGAATCATCTAAAAAGTATGACCTTTTTCAACCCATGATGGCTACATGGTTTATGGGGGATGGGAGTTATCTGAACTCTCTCCCATATCGGTACTCAATACTAATCCCAAAAGATACTAGCTCATATGTTTAAAAACATAACTTCTTTATGTGGTTTGAGATAATTGCTCAAAACTTAGCTCAAAGGCTATCTTGAATAAACAAAGTTTCCTCTCTTGCTTAATTGTGAAAGCATTCATTCTTTATTGAAAAATTAGCTCAAAGGTTCTTTTGGAAATCAAAGTTCCCTTTCTTGTCTAATTGTGAAAACACTTTACTCTTTGGGTATACATAGTCCCCATATACTCTTTTAAAGAAAGGAACTTCAACCTTTACTCTTTACTCAACTCAAAACTCAAGTCTTAAAACGAAGTTAAAACGTTTGTAAAAGACTTTTGGAAAACTCTAAGAACTTCTCTTGACTTGACTCTTCACTTCTCTTGACTTGACTCTTAACTTTCCTTGAATTGAATTATGGATTCAAGGTTCATGATCTCATTTTATTGATGATTTCATGTTGCTTAGACGTACCTTAGAGTGTAGAAATCAACTATGAAACATAGGTACGTAACAAGGGAACTAGTACGGAAAGAAGTGGGAAACAGTAGAAGACATGGCGTCCCTGGCGCTTTGAGTGGCGCGGGGCGCCAGACCCAAAACTTCAGAACTGAAGTTGGGGAGCGCTGGCTGGCACAGTGTCCCAGGGCCAAAACTTCAGAACACTTTGTGGGGAGCTTTGGCTGGCGCGGCGCCACACCCCTTTTCCCCAGAATTTTGACTAATTTCCTTGGTTGTTTTTCAACTCTAAACCCTTTAGATTCAATTGGGTCTTTTCCACAAACACTTAGATTCGACTACATAACCAAAAAATGCAAGAATCTATTCAAAATGACATCAAATTTGATGAATTTAGATCAAGAACTTCTCAACAACTTCAACAATCAAGAACCCAATAAAAACTTCAAACAAATCCATCAAGAACTCAATTTCCAAACATTCAAGGACATAAATTCGCTAAAATAAATCATGATTGGTGCGTGGGTGAACTAACCCAATGCTATGTGATCTCACATACCTCGTAGAGATCACCCCTTGACGAAATCCACAAGCAAAACCTCAAGAACAATGAACTTTGGCTCTTTCTCCTCTTTTCTCCTCTTGTGTTCTTTCTCTAAAAACCCTAGCGTGAATTCTTTGAGTGCGTAAACTGACCAAATTTAGTTTAGACCCCTAAGTAATTACCAAAAACAAAATAATTTAATTGGGTAGGAAAAAGATCATAATACCCTTCTAAAATCCGGTTTTGACTTTCCTTGTCTAGACAGTCCAACTTCAAATAAGCATATCTCACTTATACGAACTCGAAACTGATCAAACTCGGGTGCGTTGGAAAGATAAATCAAAGATATTTCCTACGGTATCTAATAGCACACCTAACTCATCCTGATCTAAGAGTTATGGTTGTTTAAAGTTGACCTAAAACTCCAACTTAACATAATCAATTTTCCAGATTTTTCATTCTTTCCAAAAATGACTCTTTCTTTTTCTAGCTCTTTCTAGTTGCGGAGTGTTACAATGTAGGACCTAGCTTGTTTTGACAAAAGGCCTTTCCTGACTTGTCAGTTGCCAAATTATTAATGTTTTTTATATATTGAGACTTTAAAGAAGGTGCTTGATATTCCTGTCAAAGTAGTTTGACAAATGGTCTTTCCTGACTAGTCAGTTGTCAAAAAAATGTCCTCCATTCAAATTAGTAAATGTAGAACATTGGATTATTAAATTATTGTTGTATTTTTTAAAATCATTATGTTATGTATTGTATTGTTATCCCTTATATAAATTATGGGTGTCAAAATCAAGCTCAGCCCAACTCAATCCAATTAGGTTTGGGTTGGTTATTGATCCGCTCATTTGTTAGCTCAATCTATCTCAACCCAACCCATTTTAACTCATTAAAAATTGGATTGATGCGTAACCCAAATTGATTTTTGAGAAATCTTGTCAAAATATTATTAATTTTTGGTTTTGAATTTATATGTTATATATAGTTATAATAAAGAAAAATAATTTTGTTAGGCACTAAAAACTTATAAAATAACAAATAAAGCAATTAAAACTGAATAAAAATTAAGAGGGTTGGGTTATGACATGTTATTTTAAGTTGATTTGAAGTTTTGATGATTTAACAAACTTTCGATCTAACAAGAGACTTGATTGAGGAAAGACTACGTACATGAAAAGGACAAATGACATTTGTCTAAAAGCTGTCAAATCTGAAATGGTTGGTGCACGACTTTTTAGAGTAGCAGGGTCTCAGCCAATGGCTTTCTCCCAAGGGTTTGTGTCCATTTGATAACAGTCTCTCCTCCAAACATAAACCCAAGATTTAACAAAGTTTTGAATTTCTAAAAATTCATAAGCTCACAAAGTAAAGGTCATTTTCAAGGAAGAACATTGTTCATGCTCAATAAGGGACCCGATGGAGTGCTGAAGCATCTTTGTTGTATTTGAGCTTTGTGTCTTATATTCTTATATTGTAAATCTACTCCTAAGTTATAAAGGATAGTAGATCGGTTGTTTGTCTAAGTCTTTAGTTTGAGTCGTACTAACTAGAGTTAGTTAGTCAAATCATCTATATTTTAGTCAAACCTTTTTACATCATTGTTTTGATGTTCTCTTGGGTAGAGTTGCCTAGGAGGATCAACTAGAGTTAGTTGATGTGTGGGTGCATCAGAGTTGCTGCTTGTTTAGCTCTTATCTTCAAGATCTGAGTTGGTGGCTAGAGTTAGCCTTGTTGGATTCTTAAAGTCTAGATCAACTAGAGTTAGTTGGTTTAGTGGGCAATAGAGTTATTGCTTAGTTTCCTTTGTAGTAGAGTTGCTACAGTAAGGGGGAAGGGATTAAAGAGTTTTAATTCCAAGGTTGCAAGAGTTTGAATCTAAAACTTTGATCTGTTTGAGTGAAATGGAGTTTGGGTTGAAATCATGTGAGTGCAGGTCATGCTTTTCACCTCCCTTGAGCAAGGAGGTTTCCACGTAAAATCCTTGTGTCTGATCTACTTTGAGCTATTTATTTTCAACAAAATAGTCTGATGGACCCTTTTACTAGTATGCGTTTGTATTCTAAACCCTTTTACTTGACTATTTGTCAACTGAACCCTTAAGCTCAATGAAACTCTATGTTTTAAGCCTTTCTGACCGTTGCACAAGCTTATGTGGCAACTTAACTACTGAGTTGGCATAAATGTGTGATGTCACGCGTAGAAGGAGTGTGAAGATCAAATTTTAGACTAAAAATAATATTTTTTTTCTTTTTAAAAATAGAATAAAAATATGAAAATTATTTTTTTTTTCAATTCTTTCTTCTTTTCCCATCCCACCCCTCCCCATTTCTTTTTTCTTTCTATTCTCAAACTCCCATTTCTCTTCTTTCTCCCCTTTCCAATTTCTTGTTTCTCTTTCTTTCTTTCTTTCTTTTTTTCACATATTTTTCCTCCCGACAGTAGAAACAAAATTCTATTGTTGTTGTAGATCTGTATTTTCCTTTTATTTTCGGGATAATTTATAACCCCATAAAGTGATAAAGATTCAATAGTCTTGAACAATGAAAAGTGGTTGTTGAATGTCTTTGTGAAATTAGATGAAATGTGTTATGTAAAATTGTGTACAAATATTAGAGTATATTGATGTATTTTAATGGCTATTCGTTAACATCAATGGGGAAAATAGATTTATGGTGGTTAAAGTGGTAGATATAAATGTTGGTAAAAGAAATACGATTAAAAGTTGTGAATGAGAGAAATTTCAAAAAAAAATCAAATGATAATTGTTAGTTATTTAGGAATGTAATGATATTAGTGAGAATGGAAGGTTTTTAATATAAAAAATATGGAGAGAGGTGAAGGGATGAAGGAGGAATGAAGTGAAAAATAAAGAAAAAATAGATTTATTTTTTAAAAATAATAATAATAATAATAATAATAATAATAATAATAATAATAATAATAATAAGTTATGTGTCATTTAAAATGTGATGTGGATGATGATATGTCATTTTTGTCAAGCCTTTGAAATTCACACACAGTGAAAGGGGTTTAAAATGCTTAGTTTCACTGAGTTTAAGGGTTCAATTGACAAATGATCAAGTAGAATGTCAAAAATACAAACTCATACAAGTACAGTGGTCTATCAGATCATTTCGCCATTTATTTTCTGCACTATTATTCTGTCTGGGGATCTGGTCCAGTGATCACTGTGGACGCATACATTCTAACATGACCTGTTACTAATTTGTTACCTAACCCATTTTGACTCAACCCATCTTGGCCCAAATAAATTTGGGTTGGGTTGGGTTCTTGATCCATTTTGACCCGCCCACATTTAACTCTACCCGTCCAATTGCCACATCTCATATAAACTATTATGTTATGTATTGTATTTTTAAATTAAAATTTTCATCTTATCATTTAAATTTTATGTATTCTCATTGTAAAAACTAATAATATTTTTAAATTATATATTTAAAATGACGAAAACTAAAAAAAAATTATTAATTTTAGAATGAAAGTAGTATATATTAAATAATATATTTTATAAAATGTTATGTACATTAAAAAAAATTACGAATATTAGAGATTAAATTAATGGTTTTATATGATTTATATATGTTAATTACAAATATTATATAAATAATAATAAAATAATCAAAAATGAAATAAAGAGTATGAATAGTAGTTCTAACTCTCCAAATACAGAGAATAAAGAGTAAAATAGAAGTGAATTGGAGATGGTCTAAGAAAACGACTTAATATCTGCAAATATTTCACAACGTTGATGCTAAATTAGATCTTAGACATGACTTACACCCCAAATGGAGGAGGATTGTCCAAACCTTATAAGGAGTCCACTCGTCTCATTAACCACCAATGTGAGACATTTTGTCATTTTTTAACGGTTACTGACTTGAGATATCTATATAAAATCCATAACCTTCAAATCTTGAGTATGCGTAGGAGGTTCACTTATTCTCTTACCTATATATAGGGGTGTACAAAATCAAATCGAAAATCGAACCAAATCGCAAATCAAAAAAAAAATTCGACTAGTGGTTGGTTTGACTTGGTTTGGTATTGAAAAAAAAAACCTGACTATATTTGGGCTGGTTTGGTTTAACTAAAAAAAAAACCCGACACCAAACCAACCCAACATTATATATATATAATTTTAAATTTTTATTTTATACATACAATTATATACTTTGATATAATTTTTAAATATTTCTTATACTTTTTCATAGTTTTTATTTTTTAATATATTATTTCAAATTTGAAACTTAGAATTCTAAATGGTTCAATAAAGATTATAGTTGACAAATGTTGGTAATTATAATAAGTGGAAATTTTATAAATGATATTTATTAGACTAATATTTTCAAGTTATAGCAGTAGAATAAAACTTTCAAGTTGTAATAATAAAAAATTTCAGGTTGTAACATTTTATTTAAAAAAAAATAATACTAAAAAATGTTTTTTTTTAAATATCATAAAAATAAATAAAAAAACGGAAAACATTAAGGATAATTAATAATGCCATAAATTTAGGGGATTCAAAACAAAATAAGAATATTTGATTTCCTTTTTTTACTCAATCAGTTATAATTAAATCAAAAATCATATTTTATTTTATTTTCAAACGTTTCTCTCTCCCTCTAATTTTTTTCTGTCAATTTTTTTCCCTTTCTTTACTCAATCAGTTAAAATTAATTCAAAATCATATTTTCTTTTTTTTATTCAAACGTTTCTCACTCCCTCGATTTTTTTCTGCGATTGTCGTCATTCACGATTAATTCCAAAGTATTTTTGGTTCAAAAATCTTTATTTTGTGGTAATGGATGGATTCTTATCGATATTAATAAAACATGGTGGTAGATGGGATCCTTCTGGTTAGTATTCATTGCGATTTATTATTTGTATTTTTATTCCAACTTCAGTAAAAAAAAATAAAAAATAAGAACAATGAAACTAAAAATGAATTTTTTGGATTTTGATTGTGTATAATAGATTTAAATTGTGATGTTTTTTGTGTGAACCTTCGTTTGTTTCATATTACAAAATAATTAATGTGAAAATTGAATAAATGATGTTATGGGTGTTTTGTAAACTGGTTTTTGTAATTTGTATACTGTAAACACAATGAATGTGTCGATTTTGTATTTATATTTGAATGATTTGATTATATTTTTTCATGATAGTGTATGAAATAGTGATGATGTTATCGTTATAAATTTATGAAATGTGTGTAAAAATATAAATGTATGAAATGTGTTTTATGGTATGAATTCAGGTAGACTGTTTGGAATGATATCGGTATGATTAAGTAATGACGAGTGTCTATAAATTTGAGTGATAAGAATGAAATTGTAGATGAAATTTGTATTAGGTTTGGTATGAAATTTGAATATAAATACAACATATTTATTATTCCTTCGTATTATGTACGACATACTGTTTTTCTTTTATGAAATGTGTTTTATGGTATGAATTCTGGAGTAGATGAATAAGTAATGACGAGTGTCTATAAATTTGATAAGAATTGGAATGATATTGGTATGAATAAGTAATGACGAGTGTGTATAAATTTGTGTGGGAAGAATGAAGTTGTGGATGAAATTTGTACTATTTTGATATGAAAAGTGAATATAAATACAACATACTTATTATTCCTTTGTATAATGTTAACAGGTTAGCAAGGAGGTTGCCAGTGATTTCACTTCTTGAATTTATGAGGATAATAGTTCAAACATGAATTCATAAGCACAACGAGGAGGCTGCAAAAACTAGATCAGAGCTAACAAAAAAAATATGATCTTAACCTCCAGAAAAGTGTTAATTTGTCTACCAGTATAAGGGTATGATTTTTCCTTTATTCATTAATATTCAAAGATATTCATGTATGCAATTGGTATGATTACTGAATGAATTCGGTATAAAATGACAACTTACATGAACAACACATTACACAAGTAGTTGAAATGCATTTGATATCCATTTTGTATATAGTTGAAACCTTTTTTGTGGCTTGTTTTTTTGTAACAGCATGTTAATATTCAATTTTTTTGTGTGTTAGGTAATACCATCAACACTTTATTTGCATGTTGTTGTTGATGGACCAAAGCGGCACATAGTATGCATAAACACCAAGAAATGTAGTTACGGAAAATTTCAAAATGATGAGATACCATGTGGACATGGAATGGCAGTTCTTAGGTACAAAAGACTGCATGAAATAGATTACTGCTCTCCTTTTTATAAGTTGAAGAATTTTGAAGTGCATATGTGATCCCTGTTGAACCTTTCCCATGCGAGAGTACATGGGATATACCAAGTTATGTTTCAAAGCATAAATTGATGTTGCATGGTTCAAAGAGAACGGTAGGAAGACCGCAACTTGAACGATGGAAGGGGTTTGTTGATGTGAAATTTAAAAGGTCTAAAGTTACTTGTAGTAGATGTTGTCAAGTGGGCCACAACAGAAAGACATGTTCAAATTATCCTGTGCCAAAAAAAATGATAGTTTATTTGTTTAAGCGATACAAAATTTTTATTTTATTTTATCTTTTAGACTCATGTTTTGTTTTGATTGGTACAATGTATTCATTGTTTTCCAATAATATTTATTGGCAATGCATATCAAATATATTCAAAATTGATATCAAATGCATATACAGAATTGATATCAAATGCATTCCATCTAAGTGTTTAATATATTGTTCATGTTTTATACAAGATTCATTCAGTAATCATACCAATTGCATACTACTGGAAATAAAATTCATGCCAGTTTAATATATAAGGTACTGTTCATATTAGTGAATATTATATAAGGTAATTATGGTATGCATTTGATATCCATTTGGTATGCAACCTAATAGCAACTGATATTATTTAATGTAAGTTAGCATGAATATTAATTTGGTATCCAACTGGTGTCCTACTCTAAACCAAAATAAAACAAGATGTAATTGATGTTGGTGCAAAATTTAATGATCATTGTTTTAAATTGTCAAATTCACTTCTTGTAGTATTTATACATATTGTATACCAACTTCATACATCTTTAAAATATAAAATACTTAGTCCACGCTTGGTAAGACAATATAATTTACAATTAGTATTAATTTGGTATCCATAAGGTGTCCAACTTGAATAAATATAAAAACAAGATGTAATTGAGGTTGTTACAAAATACATTGATCACTATTTTACATTGACATAATCATTTATTTAAGGTATTTATATAGGTTGGATACCAACTTCATTCATTTTTTATTTTTTTATTTTTTGTGTTAGAATATGAAGTAAAAAAATCAATCATGTATGAATTTGGATGCCAAAAGTGTACAGTTTGGATACCAATTATAAGACAGAGTTAGTTCACGAACTCTAAATTGGTATTCGTTTTGTTTCAGTTAATAAGACACTGTAAGATCATGAACTCTAAATGTTGAATCCAATTGGTATGCAGTTTGTATGACTGTTATCCCAAAAATTATTATACTCAATGTGTAATTTATCTTTAGAATGGTGTATCCAATTGGTATGCAATCTGTATATAACTAGTATCCTAAAATTATAATAGTCAATCTGTAATTCATATGTAGTTGGTATCTGACTAGAAGAAAACAATGGATATTATATATCATCAAATACTTAAAACTATATCAAACACAAAAATATCGTCCAAAAGTTTAAAAAAAACTTGTAATTTTAAAAAGTCTAAGGTGCAATCAACTATCTCAAATTTGATCTCCGTGCTATTGGTGTAGGATAATTACTGGTATCCGGAGCATGTTTTTTTGCTATGCGAGGTCCACCAAATTTGCTAGCAACAGTCTAGTTACTTCACTCTCACTGATCGCGTCATCATCATTCTTTATTTTTCCATAATGTCATATGATTGTGGCATACCTTTGACGATGATACTTTGCATCTATATCAACAGAACGCATATAAAAAACTCCATTACTGATGTATTCAGCAAATAGACATGTGTACAAACCACAATCACTGGAAAAAAAATTGCATGATATAATATTTATAACAAAAAACCCACTAATTTGAATAATTTGAAATTAAATTAAATATAATACTTATCCTAACCATTTTTTTGCCTTTTTTGGATATTGGGATTTCTGAGTCCTCCTTCGTTGTTGTTGTTCTTCTTGATGGTTCTGAGTCCTCCTTCGTACAGTCCCACAACAATCACTGAAATAACATTGAAGAAAAAAATTGAGAAGGAAAGTGAATTACTTATTATGAACAAAACACAATAAGATAGAAATACATAACTTGAACTTGAATCTTGTTGAGGCACATTCTTTATAGATACAACTTTGAGCTTGTATTGAGGCTTGTCAACATTTGCAGGTAATTTATTAGGATAGATTTCCAGCCTTTTACCATAAAATCTTGTGCTAGCTAAAAACAATGGTATAATTGTGGCAAGTTTATCAACTGTTTTCTCCATATTCTTCGTGTGTAGATCTCCTCCCAACAATCAATCATATACATGTGGAAGAGTTCAACTGATTTTCTTTTTGAATGAAGAAGATGAACGTTGAAGATGGTGAGAGAGAAAAATTAGTTCTCTATAAAAGAGGAACGTGGGGGTGGGGGTGGGAGTGTGGGTTTTGCGTGTGGATAAAAGAGGAAGGTGGTGGTGTGGGTGGGGGTTGCTGTGTGAAAACTGGAAAAAAAATATCCCTAAAATGGTGTAAGAGAAAATGACAATTGATTCTCTAATATTAATGTTATCCCTAAAATGGTGTAAGAGAAAATGACAATTGATTCTCTAATATTAATGTTATCCCTAAAATGGTGTAAGAGATAATGACAATTGATTCTCTAATATTAATGTTATTTCTCTTACTTATTAATTATAATGTAATTATAAAAATAATAACTAATTAATTAAATAAAATAAATTAAAACTAATCTGTTAATACTTGTAATTAAACTGTTATAAGTAATAATATAAAAAAAGTACATCTAAAGGCTATAATATTAAGTCTTAAATAGATATGTGGGGTGATTTTTATTATAATAAAACATAAATCAAAATCAAATTAATACTAATGCAAAAAGAAAATCAATTCAACAATAAGAATGACAATAATATTGAATATTTGTTCTTTGGTTTTACATTGGTTTAGACAATTCAAATACATAATCTAATTTTAATTTCCTTTAATATTTAATCATGTAACTAATACTTATTAAACTTATTTTAGCATGATTTCGTACTTTTAAATTATGATCATTCATTATGACTTGTTAATTTGCAATATTTGTTTTTACGCGATTTCATTATTATTATTTTTTTGTTGGATATTTGAGTGTCATTACTCATATCATATTTTGTATTATTTTCTTAAAAAACACCTTAGATAGTTGTATTTTGATAGGACTAAAGAAATATTTGAACTACAAGTAAATTATATGTTTGTATGAATATTTTACCGGAAAAACCTGAAAAAACTCAAAAATCCAAAAAACTCAAAAAAATCCAAAAAAAAACTGAGGGTATTAAACCCAAGTTTTATTGGTTTGATTTGATTTATAAATTTAAAAATCCGACACAAATGATTTGATTTGATATTTGAAAAATCTGAATCAACCCGGTCATGTACACCCCTACCTATATATATATGCATCCATCATAGAAGTTGTATTTAGGGCCCGTTTGGATTGACTTAAAAAAATTAGTTTTTAAGTCAAAAATAAAAATCAAATTGAAATGACTTTTAAGTTAAAAAATAAAAAGTAAGGGGAGACCTACTTTTGGTTTTTGACTTGTCATTTTAAATTTATTTTAACACTTCTCAACTTATTTTAAGTTATTTTTTTTATATTTGTCAAACACTTCCAGAAGTTAAAAACTGACTTAAAAATAGGTTTGACCTACTTTTAAACCAATCCAAACACCCTCTTAGTAAAAAATAGAGCAGTACTTAACCATGGCCTATTATCTTGACAAGATCTTTCTTCTCTTATTTCTCTTCACACTTAGTTCTTCCTCAAAATCAGATACTATGACAGATATTGAAGCACTTTTTGCCATCAGGATCTAATACACATTCCATTATTCTCTTGCTTTATATTCATTGCATCTTATTATTACTGTATTTCATTTCATTATTGTTTCGTTCTCAAGATCAATCTAACTCACGCGTCCTTAAACCACATTAATAAATCCATTTGTACCATTTTTCAGATAAACATATACCTTACATTTTACCACGTCATCACCAATATGAGCATAAGCCAGATTTCAAAAAAGATAAATTTCCATTATTATTTAAAGCATAAATATTATTTCAGAAAATATAGTACATTTTTTTTTTCTTCTAATAGACCATTAATCAACTGATACAGGTTGCATATTTTGTGCCTCTTTCCTGAGATCTTCATACAGAACAGATGACAAGTACCTCTCTCCAAAACTTGGATGTATTGTCTGAAATTCCAAAGCCAAAAAATTTAAGACAACTAATTAACATAACAAAATTGAGAGTCAACTAACATATATTCATACCACTATGAGTTTTCCTTTGTTTTCTGGTCTGTTGGCGAGTCTAAGCGCGGCTACTGTATTTGCTCCTGATGATATACCAACCTATACAACAGAATGTTTGTTGTATGGTTAACAAGTTGAGGTCGGATATATGAATTCTTACTAAACAATATTTCGTTCTATAAAAGCTCATCTACTTGTACTATTCATATAATGCCATTTTAATAATGGAAAATAGATCAATGATGAGAGAGTGAAAGATATGAAAACTCCATCTATTTAAAATTTTACCATAAGGCCTTCCTTCAATGCCAACTCCCTAGCCATGTTTACCGATTCTTCACTCGAAACCTGCAACAGAACAAACATAATTCATGTATTAATTGCCAAAACTGACTAATTGTATCAAAAATAATGGATTCAGTTGAACCTAGAGATAGTACACCCCATACACTTCTGGTTGTAGTTCTAATTAAACAAAACTCTGCAATGACTTAATTCTTGTGCTATGCAAGATAAAGCACTAATAGTTTAGTGGTTGAAATGTATCCTACCAAGGTAAAGACAGGCGTTCGATCCCCAGATGATGCATTTTATAATTGTGAAATTTAAAAAACCAACATATGGAGGTCAATATTTTCGTGTGTTCTGCAAGAGAAATGAAATTTAGAACTCAGCATACCATCAGAACTTCTTCCATTACATCCATGTCAAGGATATCAGGCTTGAATCCAACCCCATTGCCAGTTATTTCATGAGGACCTGTATACAGTTTTGACGTTCAGAAATCTATGTAGAACAAATTCTACTCATGCCACAACAAATGAAAAAAAGAAAGAGACATGTTATTTGCGATGATCTTTTTAGTTCGATAGTAATGATAGAAAGTGAAGTTAGTTACCTGGTTTTCCACCATTCAATACATTGCTTTCAGTTGGCTCAATTCCATATATCTAGCAGGACAGGAGAAAATATGTAAGCGCGATGATGTTATGTTGTTTACACATTAAGCTTGCAATCACAGAATAAATTGATTGACAGGAAAATACCTTGACATTAGGATTTTTTGATTTCAGATACTGTCCAACACCAGAGACAGTGCCTCCACTTCCTATTCCCATGACAAAGATGTCAACATTACCTTGAGTATCTTCCCAAATTTCAGGGCCAGTAGTCTCAAAATGAGCCTGTGTTCAATGTCAATGTTGAATTTTTGTTTTTCATATAACGGAAAGGAATTTAAAATGCCCCTCCACTTTATGAAACATCTTTATTCTAATTTTCGTTGTACTTTCAGGTCATCATAGTGGGACCAACCCTTGTCAGTCAATTGACACTCAATCATTGAAAAATTACTCTATGTAGGTAAGTCAAATCTTTTTTTAAGGTATTTATATACTTATGTTGAATACCTTTGGCTTCCTCATGTATTTACTTATTTAAATTCTTGAATCTCCTTGGTGAAAGTTAATCCTGGCTCCACCATCACATTAATCATCTCTTACTTGCCCTTGACTCAGAAGGAGCTTCCCGTAGATCCTAACCAAAGTGTAAGAGTAGAGGGCATGCATTTGAGCCTGATCTCTAAAATAGTGAAATCCACGTTGGAGCTCCGTTGAGGTCAAGGACAACTGCGAGATAATTTGCTAACGACAAAGATAAGACACTTGGCCTAACTCAATCCCAAAATCTACTTTATGAGGGTAGGATTGTCCAAGTCCATATAAGCAGACCATCAGTTTATTCTCCAATCAATGTCGGACTCTAACTCCCCCCACCCTCACGCTCAGGACCAACTAGAGTGTAGATCGCGAGCCCAAACTGGGAATGAACCTTATTCTAATACCATGGAAAACATGACACTTGAACCTAACTCAACCTCAAAAAACTAGCTTATGAGGGACCAGTCCATTCCCTAACCAATGTGGGACTCGAACCTACTCTAAAAATATGATAGTTATAGAAGAATAACATATCATAAAATACAATATAGGGAGAAACTTGGACATTTTCCTATAATGGAAAGTCTAGTGATAGATAAGGGGATGGGGGAGGGAGCTAAATGAAGATGGAAAATTACTTACTTGAGTATTGGCTGGATTGGAGAATTGTTGAAGCATATAAGCATTAGGTGTAGATTCCAAAAGATCATAAGCTTTCTTAATAGTTCCTCCCATTCCTTTAGTTGGATCAGTGATCACTAAATCAGCTCCGAATGCTCTCATGGTCACCCTCCTCTCCAAGCTTGTATAGGATGGCATTGTCAAAATCATTTTGTAGCCTTTCATGGCAGCCATAAATGCCATACTTATTCCCATATTCCCCGACGTTGGCTCGATTAGTGTTGTCTGCATATCATCCATAAAATATATAAGACACAAAACCTATGCAACCGGTATCTATCACGTTCATATTATCTGTCTTTAAGGTTTTCGTACACCTCTTAAGAATGAGCCATGTTTACTTACTTTCCCAGGGGTGATTAATCCTTTCTTTTCTGCATCATTGATCATAGCAAATGCTGGTCTAGTGGAAAAGGAAAAACTTTTCTCAAATTTCACAACAAAACATGTCCAAACGTCCACTTAATATTTAGAAAAAAATCACAAGAAGTAAAAATGAAAGAAAGTAAATTCCCAAATAATTTACCTATCTTTGATACTAGAAGTAGGTTGCATCATTTCTTGTTTAACAGCAATATAAGCACCACATCCTTCACTCACTTTGTTAAGATATACCAATGGTGTTTTCCCAATGAGCTGAATTGTGGAAATATTACAAATCAATCATATAATTTGCATAATCAGGTCATACATAATGTAATTATAGATAGATCTTCATCACAATCATTAATTGGTTATATAATAAAATTTGAACTATGTTAAAGTGTATTTTTATAATGTTGTGCATATAACTTAGAAGGTAAAGTTGTTCTCGTGTGATCAGGAGGTCACTGATTTGAGTCGTAAAAATGAAGGGTAAGACTTTATATAATAGACTCTTGTGGTTCGATCACTTTTCAAACCCAGTGCATAGCTAGAGTTTAGTGTACTAATCTAACTTTTTAAAATAAATAATCAATCCATCACAATAAATAAATGAATGTTCTCATTTTCCACTTAACTTTGAACAAAATAGAACATTAAATTAGTGGTAATGACATTTGTTAATGATGATTAAGGTTCTTGGACCAATATATTTTTCCAAAGATATAAGGAGTGATGACAAATCTGAACTCATCAATAATGTTATATTGCACGTGATAGCATTATCTAAATTTTGGTGTGAATTTAGTTGATGTTGTAATTAAATTGTAGTTAAATTTTCTTAACTAAAATATTTGTCAAAGATCCAAGATAGGAAAATATTACATTGTATAGCCATCTATAAAAAAAATAGTTAATAAAATGTATAATTTTGATATATTAATATAATTAATGTGTATAGATATATATATATAATTAGTATATATTTTTTTTAAAAATTTACAAAGAATTCCCTTGTTAATTAATCACCTGAAAAAGGTTTTCAATTAATTAAAATAAAAGTAGTCAATGTGACATCTAACACTCTGTTTGAATCATTGTTACCCATTGTTTCATAATGTACTGTATCGTATTGTATTGTAATTTATAAATTTACTAAAATATCCTTAATTATTTTAGGGTGAGAGGTTTGACTAGAATTAAATAATATAGGGTTATAAAGGGTAAAAAAGTACTATGAAATATTATGTAAGGATATAATTGGAAAAAGAAATTAAGTAACAACAAGAACACACCAAATCGGTTGTTTCATAAAATGAGTTTTCTCATTGTTATGTAACAACGAAATTTAACAACATAACACAATACATTTTAAGTAACAATCAAAACAAATATTGTAGATATGGTAACGATACAATATAATACAATGGGTAACAATGATTCAAACAGAGTATAAATAATTAGTTAAGCACTAATATTGCTAGTATATAGTATAATAAAACATATAAATTTAATATGTAACTAAATACCTTGGTACGTTATTTGATATTTCAGTATTTTTTTAATATATACTAAAGTACCACATATTGAATATCAATTTTTTTAAAATGCATATCATATACCATTATACTCAAATCAAAGTATCAAATTTTTCTATCTTAGTATGGTATCGATTTATACCATACCATGCCTATCCTAAGTATAGGTCACAATGGAGTGATTTAAACCCCTCCATCCTTAATTAGATATCTCAAACTCAAACTATAAATATAATAAAAATCATGTCGACAGATGTGTGATTCAAATTTAATCGATCTCTCTACCAAACACAAAATGAAACCCCCTAAAAAAAATAAAAATTGTCTTTTTCTTCTTTGCTTCGATTAAAGTGAACTCACTACTTTCGTACTACCCTATTTTTATTACATGTGATACACTTTGATGGTATATAAAATTTAAAAATAAAATAACTTTTTTCTAAAATTTATTATCTATATAAATTTGAAAAGTTAAATTATTTAAAAAAATAAATTAATAAAAAATAAAACATAGTAATTGAACAGGAAAGTATTGGCCCAAAGCCCCATACAGGCTTCCGTCACTGATGGCACATGCGGCACTATTTTCTGTTTTCGTTCTTTGACTTTCAGCACCATTCATAAAAGAATTTGTATTTTACCTTCTCATAAAAATTACTATTAAATAATATGACAATATTCTTTTAAATTTATTTGAAAAAATAATTAATTCTATTTTCTTATTCTTAAACTTGGCATGTATTCAAATTCTGCCACTAATATATTTATATTTAATAATAATTTAATTTAAAAATATTTATTTAATTGATATTTTTTTATTTTAAATTACAAGTTTGAAAATTCTCTTTCTTTGTTAAATTTGGTGTTCAATCAAACTGTTTCCTTTATTTATTTTTACTAGTGATATTTAGACTTAGCAATTCATTAAAAATAATATTTAATATGGTTATTTTACTATATTATCTCTATTAATTGATGTTTAGTATTATATCTTGAAAAAATGATTTGGGAAATAAATAATTAATACTAAAAATAAAATATAAAAAAATTATATGTTTTTATATGTGAAAAGTGACAAATGAAAATAAAAAAATATTTTTAACATAACAAGCACGTAAAAGTGAACAAATAAAATAGTCTTTTTGTTCCTATTTATATGTCGTCCTTACTAAAATCATATATTCTTTAATATTTGTCATTTTATAAATCAATAAATAAATAACATATTTTTTTCTATTTTTGCCTTGAGAGTTATTAGTCCTTAAAAAGTATGTATTTGACTAACACAAAATAACTAAGTAATTAATTAATTTTTATTGATAAAATTAATTATTTAGAATAAATTAATTCATATTCATTAATTAAAAACTTAACTTTAAATGACTACTAAATGAGAATATAATGATAAATTCACCTACTTTGTTAAAAACTTCAAATCTAAAATAAGGACAATAATAAAACGGAGGAAGTAGATCATAAAGACAATAGAAAAAACAAATCTTAAAGTTCAAATAGTACTCCATCTCCCTCTGTTCAACAATGTTTATCCAACAAAAAATAAGGATAATATTACTATTTCATTATTTGATTTTATTAAATTTAATATTTTAATAATTATATTAGATAATAAATAATATTTAATAGAAAAAGTAAAATAGACATAAAAGTTAAATTATATCTTGATTTTCTAAATTAAACAAATATTATGAACAACTATTAATGTAGTGGATATTTATTGTTTGACGGAGGAAGCATATTTCGTTTTCTCTTGGAACGTGTGCCACTAAATGACTTAGATTAAAAATTTCAAGAATTCTCTTACTCTTTAATTTCGTGTCCAATTGAAAAAGGACAGTTTTTTTTTTACAATTATATTATACCCATAATTAATTAATTTTGAAAACGATAAAACTTTTTGAAAATCATATTTTTTTTAATTTATTCACTTCATAATTTAATAAGGATAAAATAGTATCATCACTATATCAATTAATATTATTTTATTAATAAATGTCCTAATTAAAAGTATACAACTAATTATGAACCTACTATATTTTAAACCAGAGAACCAAAGAATATGCAAAGAGAGAAAGTGAACAAAAATGGGTTATGTGGGTCGTGCGCGACGGGTAGCTGGTTCAATGGTGTATTCAAGTAAATTGGATAATTAAAAGATAATTCGGCATTAAATTCAAAAACTCTCACACATTTTAGCCAAATAGTATAACAGATTATACATTAGAAGAGCAAATTTGACGCTTTTTCTACAGCTCCAGTACTGAAAATAGGAAGAAATAGAAAGAGAAAGTGAAATTTACTAACTTGAGAAACTTGAGTTTTGATGTTGGTACCAGGAAGGTACTTTGGCAGATCTCTTAGCCTCTGAGCAAATGATGATTCACTCGAATAAAATCTTCTCCTTAGTAAGGACGCCATTGATGAAATTTGTTAGAAGTAGTAAATGCCTACTCACTACAATTTGTCTTCAAATTTGAAAGATAAGACACGCCTTTTATAATGGAAAATTAACATAAGGGACCCTCTTACCACATCTCTTAAGGTATATAGAGATGAATACTCACCGGTCCCTAATTATTTATTTATTTTTAAAAATAATTATTGTTATAATGAGTTTATCATTTTATCTTTGTTAATTATAAAGTGAATGAATTGAGAGTATAATAAAATAATTTTGTTGTTTTTTTATTTGTCAAAATGAACAAGTAATTAGGGAACAACTATAAAAGGAAAAGTAGGCAAATAATTAGGGACAGAGAAAGTATTTTCTATAGCTAGAAATAAAAATTTAGTATTACTTCTGTTTAAAAAAGAATGACCCAATTTTTCTTTTAGTCTGTTTCAAAAAAGAATGACATATTTCTTTGTTTGATAACATTTTAACTTCAACTTTTCACGTAACATGTTTAAGCCACAAAATTAAAGGATATTTTTATACATTTGACATAACTTTAATTTAGAACCACAAAATTAAATATTCGTTTTTTTAAACTCCGTTTCAAGTTAAATTATGTCATTATTTTAAAAACAAAAGGAGTATAATTTTCTTAGCATGTACAATCTCTCTCTGTAATCTTTTTTTATTTGTCAATTTTGAATATTGCACGCATTTTGAAAAATATACTCCCTTTATATGTTATTATTCTAGGTTTTACATCTTTTAAAAATTAATTGTACGATTATTTAGTAATTTCTTAAAATCAAATTTTTAATAAATGAATACAAATTAATTTATTTTGATTAATTAAATTGACCAATGAATATGTATTAATCATTTAATTTTTTTTATGTTGGTCAAATTTATACTTTCAAGACTAATAGTTCTCAAGAGTAAAATAAAAAGAATAAAGTAATTTATTTATTAATTTTGTGAAATGACAAATATTAAGAATCATCTACTTTTAACAAAGATGACATATAAATAAGACCAAAAAAAGTAATCAGTATAAGAATTATGTCACCACTCATTATATTCATAATAATTGATATATAATCTTAAATCATAAAAAATAGTTTAATAATTAATTAATAATATGAAAAATAATATTTTTTTTAATATATTAGAGTGGAAGGTGGACCTGTGATGGCTCAAGTGGGCATAACAAGCAGTGTAATGCCGCCGCTATAGTCATTGGTCAAACCCCAATTTCAACTTTTATTTCTCCCCAATCTAGGCCAAACCTACTTGCTATTGTATTCGTTCCTAATTATTTATCTATTTTTAAATTCATAAATTCATTAAAAAAATTATTTATTTATTTTTAAATTGACACATTCATTAAAGAAATAATAATTGATTTAGTGACTTAAATTTCTTCTTCTATTATTATAAAGTAGATGGATTAAAAATTTAAATTTTCAAAAAGTTTTATTTTTTTTAAAGAATATAATAAATAACAAAATTTATTTTTTTTATTTGTCAAAATAAAGCAAAAGGAACAGATAAAAATGAAAAAAATAGATAAATAATTAAGGATGGAGGGAGTACTACTACAAATTATTATAGTTATTAAATATTATTATCACATTCATTGCAAGGCTCTTTTTTCTATAGTGTCATTCATTACAAGTTGAATGTTTTACTTTCTTTGTCTTAAAAAAATTTGTAAGGTTCACTTAACTATCCAACAGTTTGGACATATGAATCATAAATTGACATGCTTTACTATTTGTAGCAGATTCAATGAACATACAATTCAAAGTCTTAGGTCCTATTTTGATCCATTTGAGAATAGTTTCCTCATTTTCATTTCTCATATGAAATAGACTGTATTGGAAATTGTTAGATCTCATCTTTCAAGAGTTATTGCTTCTATATACTTTAAGGGGCGACAAACAGTTCTCTATCAGGATACAACAAAGTCTGACAAACAAAATTTTTTGTTGCTCCCTTTTTTAAAAAATAAAAGTTTTTTTTTATTTGTTGCTCCCTTTCTTAAAAAACAAAAGTCTTTTTATTTGTTGCTCCCTTTACTGACAAATAAAACTTTTGTTCCTCTCTTTCTGAACAGACAAACTTTTTGTTGTTCTCTTTTCCTGTAATGATAGCACCCCCACAAATTTTGTGCTAAACCTGAACTTATAAGTATGACATTCAACATTTCCTTCAAAGTTCGATTTTTTCCTGTAAACAATTTCATTAGATTGAGGTGAGTATGTGCAGTAATTTGATGGATGATTCCATTTTCCAAATATATTTCTACAAAAGAAGATTCATATTTACCACATCTACCACTTCTAATCATGACAATATTTTTATCCAACTGATTTTCAACTTCAATTTTATATTGCATATATGTTTCTATTGCTTCATCCTTACCATTTTGCAAATACACATAACACTATCTAGTGCAATTGTCAATAAAATTTATGAAACACTTTTTCACACAAAGAGATGATGTTGACTTTATATCACAAATGTCAATGTAAATCAATTATAAGGGATTAAAATTTCTTTCAACAACACAAGTTTTTGCAAGGTTTTGTAATTGACATGTCCCAAGCGTTCATGTCACAAACAATTTGATTCAAGCAAGTAAGAACAAACATAAATATTGAGTTTGAAAAGACCTTCTGTGAGGTAACCTTTTCCTACAAATATTTTGTTATTTACTTTTTATAATTTTGTCAAATACATACATTATTTTAGAATCAGCACCTTGTCATATGTCCTTTTCAGAAGGACATTTCCATAACATTCAATTTGTTATAGAATTACCCATGAACATAGTCTCATCTATCCAATAAGGGCAATATGACCAAAATATTTGTTTTACAACACAAACAATACAAGTCACTTTTCACCAATGTTCATGTCTATACAAATAAATTTATTTTAATAAACATATCTTTTCATGAAAAATCACAATATTTTAAATGACACTTTTTTCATCAAAGAATACAATTCTTTTGAACGAGTAATACAATTTTGTGGTTTTATACTAGTTATATCATATACTAGTAAAGAGAGACTCAACGACCACAATATCAAATATACTTCAAGAATTTTGTGGGTCGACCATAATATAAAAATGTCATTAAATTTCATATCTTGTACTTTCAAATTTAAATTAGATAGTAAGTCTAATTTGTTTTTATCACAAGTAAAGAACCCCCCACATTTTAAATATGTTCTCAAAAATATTTTTCAAGTATTTGAAATTATTTTCCACATTTTTTTCCATGCTTTCAAATTGTATACCATTAAAATACATATTGGCAACACGAAGCCTTCATTTGGAGATTTAATCCATAGAAACACTCATTGCAGGCACAAAAATCACTAATTTTATGTCACTAGTGTTTTTTTCCCTTTCTGTCAGAATTAGACATACCACTTAGTATTTAAAATACTAACAATAAAGTTTTTATATTTTTCAAATCAGTTTCACATTCAGACAGAGTAGTAAATCAAAAAGATTTTAATCTCTAGAAACCTCAAATATAGCACTATTTCTAGCTAACGATGAAGATTTATCTTTTTCAAATCATTTAGCCTTAATATTTCTGACGAATATTTTGTACTTTTCAAGTCAGAACATTCATTTAAACAAAGTATTTAACAAATTGGTCTTCAAATTAATGTACAATCTGATTTGTTCGTGAAGTTCTTATATGCTTCAAACCAAAGGAGTAAAAAATCAGAAGATTTTAGTCTTCAAAAGTCATACACAATCAAATTTCATATGGAGTAGAAGACTACAACAATTTTTTTTCTCCTCTTAATAGACTACACATTAATAATAATAATAAAGATATATTTTGAGATCATCATAAAATGACCATCTATCCTAACATTTATTCTGAAATAAATCTCATAACTTATAAAGAATAGAAAAAACTAATCAAGGGAAATAAAAATAGAACCTGATTTTACCCCCATTGAATCATATTCTATTTGTCAGCAATGATTCCATGCAAGTCACTTTTCTTGCTAATTTTTTTTCTTTCTTTCCCAATTTCCATCATATTCCAATTTTCCTTAGAAGACGTTGAATTTCAACGAGAAACTAAACTCATGTTCAAATATTGTTAGGAGACAACATTTGTTCATTTACTTCTTCTCATAGTTATATAAAACCAAGAATATAGGAAAAATAATTAAAGTACACGTCTTAGCCTTTGTGCACAGCATAACTTTTCTAACTGAAAAGAAAACTAAATGGGTACAATGCTTGAATGCACTTGGGAAGAAAATAAAAATAATCTTACCCATCCAAGGAAAACTTACTACATAAAATATGCTCGAACATATTAAAGTAGTACTAATTCACCCTAAATCTCTTTTATCATATGATAAAATAATTCTCTTTTTCTTTCTTTCTTCCAATAAAAAGAAAACAAAAGTAATTTCTTTACCACTGAAAATACCAATAATTAGATTTCTTAAGCGTTATCTCATGTATTCAGATTAGCAAACAAAAAATAATAAGAGATGAAAAGAAAAACAAAGAACTATCCGAGTCCACAGAACTCACTGTGTGTCCTTAAGAAATTAAATCCCCTCAAGTACTTGAGGTTGCAGATTAATTTCTCCCAAGATAAAACGGATTAATCATAAAAAAAGTAGCAGTACCTCAAACTTCAATAATTTCAACGAACTCAAAAAGACAACAACGAATCACACACAGAGACACGATCAGTCGATTTTGTTTTGTAAGAAACGTATGCAAGAGAAGGAAAGAATTTGATGCAGAAAAATTAGAGAAAGCTTCTCTATTTATAGCCAACAAAGGGTAAATGTCACAATTCTTTGGAAAGAAGACAACCTTTCACAAAGGTCACAACACTTTGGAAAAGGCACAACCTTTCAAACGGTCACAACCCTTTAGAAAGGATACAACCTTTCATAAAGGTCACAATCCTTCGGCGTAGTCACAACCCTTCATGAAAGTCACAACCATTCATATCATGTTCACACCTTTAAAACCCAATAATAACTAGTGGACGCATACATTCCAATAACTTTCAACAACATACTACACTCGATCATGATCAAAATGCTTCAAATGATGACTAGTCGAAAGCAAAAATTGAGAATGCATAAGAAGACTTTTATACGAATTTTCTCTGAAAAATAGGGCACACTTAGGCTGCTATTAGTTTTGCTTTTCACGGCATGCTTAAACAATGTAAGTTGAGCTCATTTAGAAAATCTATTCATTTTTTAAGATTGTAGTTAACCAATGGATTGCTACTGTTACGGTCTGTAAAGAGTGAAACTTTTGAACTATTTGAGTTTGCTCTCTTGATTATTTTTCAATGTGCTGAGAACCCATCAAAATAATTTCCAACGGTACAAGTTACATTTGTTTAAATTATTATAAAGTCATGATCATAATAACTTTTTCTGCGTAGTTAACCAATGGATTGCTACTATTACGGTCCGTAAAGAGTGAAACTTTTGAACTATTTGAGTTTGCTCTCTTGATTATTTTTCAATGTGCTGAGAACCCATCAAAATAATTTCCAACGGTACAAGTTACATTTGTTTAAATTATTATAAAGTTGTGATCATAATAACTTTTTCTGCGTATAATATTAATATTTGAATTCATGTTTTCGACTAGTTTTTTCTTTTTCTCAAGTTGATATTTCCCTTTTAATTCTTTATTATAATGTGAGGGTTGAGTTTGTGGTGGGAAATTATGGGTGTTCTTTGGCGTTTGTAACTGAGGGTGTGTTTGGTATGAAAGAAAATATTTTACAATTTTCTCATATTTAATTGCACATATTTGAATAAAAAATTGCGAAGGAACACATTTCCTCTAATTCCTGGATGATGACTTCCTTAACGATCAAGGGAGTAAGAAAATCACTTATTTTCATTCGGCAATCAAACACCAAAAAATAAGTAAGAAAATCACTTATTTCTAGAAAATATTTTTCCTCCTAATGAATGCATTCTAAATATAATCATTCAATAGTATTTTAAAAAAATTAATATATGTACTTTTATTTCGTCAAATTTAAAGTTTATGTTTCATATTATTGAAAAAAAAAACTCTTATGTTGTTTGGACTCTTAAAAAGTATTGATGGGTGTGTCGAAAGAATGTGATACGAATTGGGAAGAAAGTGATAAAAAAAATGATCATCCGGTTCACTCATCACGATTATTAGAACGGTAGTTTTTAGGTATATTTACATTTTTATTATCATTATTATTGGTGTATGTCATTACTTATTATTTTGTAATGTGTCTTAAGGTACCCACTCGAGTTATTAATTATAGGATCTGCTACGTTAGCTCCACTTGCCACAAGGACAAACATCAAAAACATACCTGCATAGACACCATAACAATGGAGATATTTTAATTGGTATTTCTTGTGTTGAAATTTAATAGCTCAATTGTATAATGTTATTTATATGTTACCACACGCGATAAGTTCTTACATGTGTTATTAAGAGGTTATAAATAGATATTCAATCTGTTATAATTCAATCCTCTCTTTTGTGTCATTTGAACATGTGTAATGATTTTAACCATAACAGAAAATTAATTAGTTGAGGTCCTGAATAGCTTAATGATTCTTTCGGGCAATTTTATGTAACAATGATGTAGTGTTGGGTCCGTGCTGGTACGGACTATACCCCTAGTATACAAAAAAGTGAAAGAAAATAAACATTATTTTTTCTATATCATTACACATATCAAGTTAAGAATTAACTTGGTATGTGGAAGAATTAAGTTCATGTCATTATGTGTCTACATGACATAACAAGCGCTAGGGTTGTCATCACTGAACCACTGAGGGGCATATACATAATGATCAAAGTATGGAATTTCACCTTCCTTGGTTTTTGCCTCTACTTTCTTCACTTCCTTAAATTCAATAATTTTTTCTTCAATATTTACTTTTTCTTTCTTTACTTCCTTCTTTTCCTCTTCTTTCTTCTTTACGATTTCTGCGTGTTTGCCAAATGTTTTTGTTACATATGTCACAAGTTTTTTAGACTCAAGTATTGTCTCAACTGTTATTGTTTGAGCTTTGAAGTTTGTTTTAACACTATATATACCTACACACAATAAACGCATATAAAAATAGATATTATCGAAATAATATATTTCTGAAAACATAAATCTTATTGAACTATATATTTTTACCTTTGTGTTTGAGTAACCTCCTCTCTAGATCAACTTCACACTTGTTGCAATGCATGTAAACTTTCAATGTCGTTGTATTAATAGTTTCCTTCGAGATTCAATAGAAACAAGTCAATTGACGGATCAATTCCTAAGTAAATGTTTGATAAATAAATATTTACGTAAAATAATATTTTACTGTTCAAAATTTTGAAGAAAAAAAAACACTTCTTCTAAAAGCACAATATTCAAAAAAATAAAAAGGATTAAAATGTCTTTAACATATTAGAAATGACTTTAAAATGTCTTTTTTTTTTCCTACTGAATTAAATTTACCTCTCTTTCTACCTATGGTCTCCTTTTAACTTATTGGATCAAGTTTGCTCCTAACATTGTTTTTAAGCTTTAAACTATTCTTCCATTAATGACACAATTATATTCTACTTAACTAAATTTTAATTGACCATATTGCCTTTATTTATTGGTCTACCTAAAATTCTAACCCAACCCATCCATAGCTCAACGTGACACAAAAACCGTTTTAAATTATTAACACATCTAAGGCTTAGATTCTAAGCCATTATTTTTAAATATTAACACATACAAACAATAAGTGATTAGTATGCTCTAACTGCTCTAATAAATCAAAGTACAACCTTCAAATATTGAAAGGTTATGAACAATCCTAGCCAACAATTAGACATTTGGTGAGGATTTTTACCGAAAGGAAATTTTAAAAAAGTCGACGAAAATCAAAACTAAAAACCTGACTTTTGTTGATTTGATTTGATTTGATTTAAAAATTTAAAAAGTCAACACAATTGCTTTGACTTGGTAGTTGAGAAACCTAAATGATCAATAAATAAAGGCCACATAATTGAATAAAAATTAATAAAAAGTAATATAATTATGTCATTGAAGGGACAATTTTAGACCTACAAATAACATTTGAAAAAAAAAAAAAGGATCCACCGAATGGAAGAATGGCAATTTTAAAGCATTTATAAGACGTTAAGAGCATTTCTGATCATGTAGATAAAAAAGGCAATAAATTTGATCTGTTAAATAAAAAGGAGAATGAATTTAATCTAATAGGTAAAATGAATACATTTTTAGACATTTCTAATATGTTCAAAATATTTTTTGTAAAATATTACTATATGGAAGTGTCCACGGAAACTTGAATTAATTATATGGAAAATTTGGATTACTGATATAAAATATAACAAATATTATTTTTTAAAATTATATTGCCATCTGCAATTGCATTAAATGAAGAGAATTAATATTTGATTATAACTTTAATAGATTGATCAATGCATATAAAAGAATTTCCATATTCTCAAATTATTTTTTAAAAAAAATAAAACACAACTATTAATAATTATAAAATAAGAAAGGTGATTTGGTGTTATCATATGAAGCATACCAATGTAAATAGTATTTACATCATGACTTAATGCAATAAAATTTTTATACTGAATTATAATAATTTAACATCATGAATATTAAGTTATAAATAAAAGAAATACCTTTTTGAGTTGGTTTGCGTTTTCAATCTTGGCCTGTGATACTAAGTGGACTTTGTTTTTAGTCCATTTCTGTATACGTTGGTGAATTTTGTTTGCATCAATAGCCCCTTTTACTGTAACCTCATCTTTCTCGAATTTCACATCCACACTATGAACTCCTGACCCATGTGGCTCATATTGAATATCATGAAAATACATAAAATTTATAAACAAATCAAAAGAAATATATAAATGTTGAGTACCTTGAGTTGTCAAGAGTGGTTTTCTAATATCATGTGCACATTTTGGGCAGTGAAGACCAACTTTGTAAACTGCACTCGTTAGTTCTATTTTCTTCTCTTCTTTAGACATGGCATTCAACATTTAATACAAACAAGAGAATCAACAATTTCAGATTAATAAACAACAAAATAGGTTGGTGGGAATAATTAGCTGATGGTGGTTCACTAGTATGTGGAAGCTTCAATTAAGGGAAAACCTCCAAATTTAATATATATATATATATATATATATATATATATATATACATGAAATAATATCTTTGTGAACACCTAATTATTTACCAAACTTATAAAAAAAATCACCATTTTTAATACTTAAATATTATTATTTCTGTAGGTTTATATTTGAAATTAAAAAAAAATAATCTGAAAATTACAACAAATTATATGCTCTCTTTATATTTAAATTTTATCAGTCTAAAATAATAGTCCTGAAAGCAAGAGAATATCCAATGCATGTTGATAGAGATCAAAGAAGAACTATTAGGTGCCTCGCCAATGGTTTCTCACTACTAGAATTTCATTGTTCGCCGACTGCAAAATTGGTCTGAATGTAATCGAAAAATGGAGTTTTCCAATTACTTTTGAGTAGTCGGCAGACTGAGCATCGGAAAATACTTGTCGACTACAGCAGTCGGAATTTGCCGACTACCGTAGTCGCTATATATATATATATTAAAAAACCCAACCATTAAAGTAACTGAATGCTGACTACTGTAGTCGGAACGCTAGAAAAATAATAATTTATTAATTTAAATATTGCTGACTACTGTAGTCGGAAAGCTAGAAAAATAATAATTTATTAATTTAAATATTGTCGACTATAGTAGGAATAAAATAATAATTTATTAATTTAATAATGCCGACTACGGTTGTCGAAATAGTTAATTAATTAAATAATTAATTATATACATTTCAATTACTGGGCATTTATTAATCATTTCGATACTCTTCCCATTACTATAGTCGGTATAAGTAATTAATTTATTAACTATATAGGTGATCTTCCGACTACTGTAGTCGGTATTTTTAATTTTCTATACAAAATTCTAAAAGAAAGCTATATTTTTAATATATAGAAAAATGTTGTTTATTTTGGTACACCACCTGCTAAATTATACTACCATCCATAAAAATTCAACGTAACAATAAATACATTTCTAAACATTCAAATTCCACTTGACTCACAGATTCACAATGGAGTCTAAAAGTCAAGCATCATCAAAATAAAGTCTAATAAGTATTCAGTTGTTATTCAAAACGGAAGTAAATAGTTTAAAACAAGTCTAAATGTCATAGAAATATGTCTAAACAACCAGAACATAATCTACTCTTCATCAGAGTCAGTCTCTTCTTCGCCATCATCAGATTCAACCATATGTTTCTCCATGAACTTCTGCACTTTAGCATAGTTAGCTTCAGATAATTGAAGTAGTTCTGTTAGCATTGAAATCTCTCTTCGCATTGCTTCCATTTCTTCTGAAGTTTGAGAAGTAGAAGCACCAGACAACAACGGTGATGGATGACAAGAGGAAGGCTGTGCTCCAAGCCCGTAAACTCTGCCTTTCTTCACACCTCCTGCCACATTTGTCCATATTGAAGTAATATCATCAGATGTTAGTTGACTTGTGGAAGCAGCCTCAGAAGTAGGTTGTGTTTGGCGCCATCCGTCCAAGCCTCTTTGAAATCCAACCTGAAATAAACGTTAAATAACCAATAACGCCATTTCTTTAAGGCATTATACATAGTTAAGCAAGACAAGATCAATATTGGCAACTTCTCATAGCGAGTAATATTCACTTTTTTGTGCTTTATCTATCAATTGACCAATTATAAATTATCTGCTCACTTTTTGGTATTTGGTATGCCATTGTTGTCAATGGAGCTGCCAGCATCTTTTTTTTTTCTTTCTGCTTCTTGAAATTTATTAGTCTAAGATTCAGACAGTTCCTTTGACATACAGCTTAAAAAAATTCAAAATCCTTGAGTATGTAAATAGTTAGTCAAATATACTAAGAAGCAAAATGTTCATTTGCTGTCATCCAGAATGCCTACAAGACATTTCTCCATTAGGACTTCAGCATTAACCCAAGCATGGTATTTGCTGTCATCCAGAATGCCTACAAGAAGCAATCTTTTCCTACGGCCTTCATCTGCATGTCTACACCTCCTGGGTGAAACTTCAGGTATGGTGTTATATTGTAGACATGCCGTTTAAGAACAGTCCACATTGCTTCTGCATTTTGGTGCTCCTGAACTTCATCTATTGATACAAGTCTCCTGTTGGACTGTCCTTTCAATCCTGCAAGATCAGGATATGTTCTTGTAAGCTTTAGCCAGCCTCTTTCCTTATATTGATTCCATTCGTTTTACTCATCTACAAACAACTCGCACAAAATTCTCCTTTGAGCTCCTCCTTTATGCAAAAAGAGGATTTGGGGTTTACTTTTAAACCAATTGAGTTCACTTTTGGAAGCTTAATTACTACTGCTGCTAATCATGTTAGTTGTGGTTTGCTTTTACTGGAGCAGCTGGAAAACATTGAAAAGTCAACCCAACGGCTATAATCAACACCACAATGGCTCCTTCCAACCAAAACCTATGTTGCTCGGACTCTTCAAAAATGTCAACCGGTGCGTGTCGGATTCGCCAAAAGTAGTGTATTTTTGAAGAATCCGAGACGGGTGCAGCATCAAAAGTGAAGAGTCCGCGCAACTAAGACCAAAACCACCAATCAAACTCCTCTGATTCTGGTGGAGCTACGGTGGCCGGAATATGGGAATACCGGTCCACCCCTGCCAACCAACAATTCTATCCCTCCCTTTCCAAAAGTCTCATCAAATTTTGTTAGGAATTACCGACAAATGAAATTCTTGCACCCCAAGTTCTTAATGACCAGAACTGCACTGATCCAAATCATGATTTTCACCAAATCCAGCCCAATTCTTCTCAAAACATACAACAAACAAACATCCAACAACACAAGATGCATGTTGCTGGAAACAAAAATTCTACTAACAGAGCTACAGAACAATAGATTTGCTGAAATTCAAGTACTGAACAAACTGATGTACATAAGCAGTCTAACAATGGTCACAGTGAGATAAAAAACAACCCATCAATCACAATAATCCCAACAAAGGCATCATTATCCAAGAGCCGTCTGAAGTTAACAATGTTCCTATGTTGAAAGAGGTCCCTGGTAAAGGGGTGAAGATAATAACTGATGTAAAGGTGGATGTGGCCATAATTCTTGATCTGGAAACAGAAGTGGGAAAAGTAATGCACATATCAATCTTACTAGCTCTTGCTGATTATCATGCCAACGTTAGTCGCGGTGCCATAAGGATAGTTCCTCATATCAGGGATTCAATGAAAGATGATGTTGAAGCAGCATCAGGTGGTAATATTCAGCTCTAAGCTTTACCTATGTTAAACTGGCATTATCTTTCTCTCTTTGCTTCAAAAGATTCACTTTTTTCTCTAAGATATTACTTTTCCTATTTTGAAAGAGATGTTCAGACAATTTCTTATAGTCTGATTGTGTATATGCAGCCATATACTTGCTAAAGGATATCCAAGTACAAGCTATCTTTGGGCCACAAATGTCTACACAAACAAATTTTGTGATTGACTTAGGGAACAGAGTAAATCTTAATAGAAGCTAGCATCTGTGCTCTGTTGTTTGAATCATGTGATGAGAGTATATAAAGTTGCCATTTCAGTAAAAGGTAACATGAGATTCTTATGTCCAAAGAGCTACACGACACAAATTTGAACCTTGTTTCTTTCTATTCGATCAAGGACATCACAGATTAATTAAGCAACTAACAACAACAGAACTTAGTTCCTCTGGTCAAAACAACAACATGAGGACTTGGTGCCCGTCTCTAATACATATCATTGTATTTAACAGCATAGCTTTTGATTACTGGAAATAAAAGTGAAGATTCTAAGATTCTAAGATTCTAAGCTTATGTTAAATGAAATAATATTGAAGTGTTGTAACTTACAAATGTCTCCTCTGCACGTGGCTCTATCCATTCTCCCCTTGTACCATCTATATTTCTTTTCTTATGCGTCTCCTCAAACACCTCAACAATAGACACCTCTTCACCTTTTAACTTTGTCTGCAATAAAAGTTATATGAAGTTCAATCGCAATTAGTTAAAAGAGCCACCCTTTATGGAAGCTTGAGCTGCCTTTGCTCGCTCACACTTCTTCTTAAATTCAGGAGTGTTCCATTTCTCCAAAAATTTAACCCATATGTCTTCTCTTAGCCAACCAGGCTTCTAATTACTTTTTCGAGCTTCAAACAACATTTTAGTAACTCTTATACGAGCATTCTTCTCAAAAATGGAATTTATTTTGACTAAACAAACTAGCAACAATTCAATCAAGAACACATCTATAAATGAATCTTAAAAATGGAGATTTTCAACAACATAATATGACAAATTGTTCATATTTGGCATAAAATTGTTTAAGAAAATAAGAGAACACCACATATTATAACACTTTTCAAGACATAATCTTGATTGTTAAGTAATAAAGATGTGCAGTTTAACAATTATATGTATATATAGTACATACGTTATAACTAAGGAGTGGTGGATCTGATCAATACAAACAAATTAACTGACACTTTCTCTATATCTTGCTTCTGGTCTGCCATAATCTGTAACCATTATATTCCTCCCTGCTAATCCGTTGCTAGCTGCTCTCCTCCCCATTACTCATTCTCTCCTATATAAACCTCTCATCACTTTAATTCTCCCACCTAACTCCCCCTCACTCCCAGTAGAAGAATATCATAGTAGCTACTTAAACCCTCTTTCAGTATACACTTTCTTCTGATAATGGTTTCCACAAATAGGATCTCTACTGCCTCTATCCTTCTTTTTTCCTCTAAACAGGTACAATCATTCTCATCTTCTTTGTTGAGATCTTTATACTTGTGATATTTTTCTTATATGTAGGGATCTACTTAAAGTTGTGATCTTTAACAATTTTTTGGTCTATTGAGGTGTTAATGCAAGTGCGGTTAAAAGGAAGAAGGGTAAATCTGTTGCAGGACAAGAAATTCAACAATAAGGCTTCAAATAGCCGATTAGTAGTAAGGGCGAATCCTAATGATATTGCATTTGACCAGAAATCAAAAGTTGTTTTTCATAGTATAGTTAATAAAGTAAAAATGCAATGAAGTTGTACACTTTAAAAAATGTATGTATACATATAGTACGTACAACCTAACTAAGGAGTGATGGAGCTGATACATACAATCAGTTTAGTTTGTAAGTTCTAGTTTGTTTCAGCTTTGCCTTTTATATATAGTTATGTTTTCCAATTTACTGTACTAATTATGCTATCAATAGCTAACTGTGTTTTTTCTCCCTATTATGTAAGTTCTAAATTGTGTTGATGACCTCTTTTTTGGGTGTTCACTACATGAATTTGCATAATCACATTAGGAGGTGAAACCTTAATGTAATAACCCAAGTGCGGTGGAACAGAAAGTATTTTCGAAGCATTGAGCAGACACAGCTAAGAAGTTTCATATTCTTTGCTATATACATATCAAAATATTTAGTATGACTATATAAGGGTAGAATTTTAAGTTTACGGGCACATATCACAGGTTAAAGTAACTAAAATAAACACAAACATGCAATCTTTATTCACAAAAGTAAAAAAAATCTACAAATAAAGAGAGGAAAATCAAAGAAGCTAAGTGGCATATTCAAAGCAAGCAGAAGAAATAAACAAAACAACAATTAAGAGACAAACAAATCCAAAAAATAAAAGCCAAGCAGAAGAGCAACACTTACCAAAGTCAAGGAGGCTGAACTCACATGTACCATTAGAGTGAATTTCAAACAAAAAAATTCCACTGATGCCCCGATTTGACCTTTAACACAATCAGAAAACGATCAAATAGGCTAGCGAGCAGGTATCCTATAGTTTCTTTCTCAATATTGCTAGCTATTTCTTAAACCCTACCCACTCAAAGGAAAAGAAAACTTCCGCACTACTTCAATGGAATTGAAATTAAAACCCTACCCACTCAAAAGGAAAGGAGAGCTTCCACATTACTCCAATGGAATTGAAAGTAAAACCTTTGTCATATCTAAATCCAAAAGGAGAAAGTTTTCATACCTTTGCCAAATCTAACTCCAAAGCTTACAAACAGAGAGAGACGATGTAATCTCTCTGAGAGAGAGAGAGAGAGAACTACTTTTCCTATTTTCTAATAAAAAAAGAGTTCTGATTTTAAAGTAATAAGAATTGTAAATTAACTTTTGTGAAAATAATATATTATATAACTTTTGTGAAAAAAGAGCAATTACAAACTCTTGCTTTCAAAATATATTATTAACTTTAAATAAAAAAAATTACTATAAAATGGCCGACTACAGTAGTCACCATTTGATAATATTTTTAAAATTATTTTAATAAGTTTCCGACTACGGCAATCGATAACTAGTCAATTATTTTATTGACTATATTTCGCAAAATTTTATGATTTCAGTAGTCGAAATCACGGTCGCAAAAAAATAAAAATATATAAATCTTAATTTGTCGATTATAATAGTCGAAAAAATATCTAAAATACCGATTGCATATTTGTAGTCGGCAGTTGTAATCGAAAAATAGCTTATTTCTAGTAGTGTCTTCTTGAGTGGCGAGATCTTATATAAAAGGACTCCATATTTGAATCTATTGCGATCTGTGAATATCCAAGAAGTAGATAATTATGAAAGGTGCATTCAGGGGTATGTGGCCCACACATGAATGGTTATGTTCTAGCAAAAAAGATTATTCGGGCAGGGTACTATTGGTTGACCATGGAGCGAGATTGCTTCCGCTTTGTTTGCAGGTGTCATCAATGCCAGATTCATAGCGACTTGATTCACTCACACCCTTTAGAGTTGCACCCTATGTTTGCTCCATGGCCTTTTTTTGCTTAGGGAATGGACGTTATTGGGCCAATCGAGCCGAAAGCTTCTAACGGACATAGACTTATTCTAGTTGTGAACGATTACTTCACCAAATGGGTGGAAGTTGTTACTTTCAAATTAGTCACCAAGAAAGCAGTGGTGGACATTGTTCAATCGAACATCATATGTCATTTCAGCATAAAGAAAATCATTATTACTATAAGATCCCGTACTTTTTTCTCTATTCTTGCATAATATATGTGGCGTAGTATGGCATGGTTATATGAGGTGTATATGACTTGGTATCGTATGTTGGAGATTAAGATTGAAAATGAATGGCAATATCAAGGAACTAAACTAAAGTTTTAGGTCAAAGGTACCCCTCAAACAAAGTTCGGAATTAAGGAAATGGCTCGAGTAGCACTTTGCCCGTTTGAAAGGTTTAAATTATCCCATACCTTGGGGATAAGCCTATGAGTGTCTAACATGCTAAGAATAGTGAGTTACGAGGTATTATAATAGCACAAGGTTCGTATGTTAAGTTTTGAAATCAAGAAAATTAGTGAAACTAAGGTCAACAAAAGTTATCGAAGTTTCTCCAATAATATTTTCTTAACTTTGGGTGAAATGTCTTAGATGTTTTCTTCCAATATATAAAGAGTTACAAGACCCATAACCTATAAAATTTAAGGCCTACAAATCTAGTTTACAAAGTACAAAACCCCGTATCCAACCGACATCAGAGTAAAAAGTTATGAGGATTTTACTGCGGACTGCCTGGGCGGAATCCGAATTGCGAACCGCGTCGGGTCAAAATATGGTTTGTAGGTTTATTCGACATTTTAACCCATAAAAGCTTCTCTTTTCACTTCCTGACAAGAAACAAAACTGAAGTGAATGTTCTAATGGAGTTATTTCATGATGAAGGTTAGTTTTTAGCGATTTCTACCATTAAAGGTTGCCCCTGTGCCTAGAAACATGATCTCTACACGTGGCAATCATTTTCGCTGCGTTTGGAGCTAGTTTTTGAAGATATAAATTGGTAGTTAGTGCTTTTTATTCAAGTTTTACACTTGGTTTGCTAAGTTAATCATCTTCAGACTCTTTTATGATTGTTTTTACGAAGTTCTACGGACATTTCGTAAAGTTGGGGTCATATGGAAAATTGATACGCTCAAATTACACCTCCCTAAAGAAGTATAAGCGATCACTATCAAGTAAAGAACCCAACTTGGAGGTTGGGGTCGATCCCACGAGGAATATGATTTAGACTTAAACTTAACTTACAATTATATTCATTTAGTCAATGCATTTCCAAAACAAGTAAGTAAAAGGGAGGGGGAGGGGGGGGGGGGGGGGGGTTGTGAAACAAGTAATTGATTGTTGTCAAGTAACAAGTGAGCAAGATTCAAACTTTGTTGTCATCAATGAGAGAAAGTAACTAGGGTGTACGTGTTCTTCATAAGCTCATAACGCGGTAATCCTAGTAATAGTAATTCTTTCCTAGTGTATTACATGCAAAATGATAAGTTAGGTATCTCTAATTCCTTGGTCTGGCAACTAGAGAATTTCACCCCGCACCTTGGTCTGGCTACATGTGTATAGTTTACAAATCCTTACCTTTACCTCATATTAGACATCATATCAATGTATGTCTTAGTTTTCACTCTCGCAGCAATTGACATTAGACTATTAGATAGTATCACACTAAATCTATGTTGATAATTCTTTACTTATTAACTACCTCCTTGGTCCGACAAGTAGCAACAAGGCGAGTTGTAACACGTGCACTCGTTAAAAAGACTTCTAAATGAAAAAATTATTAATGCATGCAATAACACTAATCAGGAATTACTTAATTACTATTCATACTTTGTTAATCGTTCATGGTTCCCACAACCCTAGTTGTGGATTTAGTTACCCATAATAGCAAGAACACAATCATACTTTTAGATGAAGAAATCATGAACTTACGTAATAAGTAGAAGAAACCCAGAATCTTAACTTTAATTTCAAAGTCAAAATCTTCAAAATGAATTTAGGAAATCAAGAATTGCTAAAATTGTAAGTCAATCTCCAAAGCCAAAAACTAGAACTAAAATAATAAGGTCTAACCCACCCAAAAACGAGGTTTACATGCCTTATATATAGAAACACAAGTCCCAACTAAAACAGAAACGAAATAAGGAAATAAAGTTTCTTGATGCAGTTTCGATCTACGACACTGACCTACGGACTGTGGACTGGTCTACGGTCTGTAGGTCCCTTCCGTGGTTTAGAACTTAGGCAATTTTCCAACTTCAAAATCTCTAGCTCTCAGTTGCATTTGACGGACCAGCAGGACGGACCGTGGGTCCTCCTCCATAGTTCCATACTTAGTCTTTTGAAATCAGGTACTGGAACCCCCTTTTTTGAATCATTTGACGGAGCTGCAGGACGTCCCGTAGGTCGACCTACGGTTCGTGATTTGTAGTCATGGTTCCATACTTAATCAAGAATTCCCTAATTTTTCTTCAAGCTTTGCCTGTCCATCTACGTTCACCATCTACAGAACATGACTGGACCTACGGTCTGTAGGTCACTTCCGTAGATGCCATTTTCTGCACAATTCTTTAGCTGTGTCTCTATACTTCCACATTCGAACTTATTTCCCGCAAACATGATAAAAACACATTAATACCAATACAAAATGGCCCTAGACACACACAATTCTTAAGTGAAATGTATTAAAAATACTGTAAACTCACGGTATATCAACACCTTCAACTTAAATTCGTTGTTTCTCCTCAAGCGATGCATTATAACTCTAAACGACACTTGTATAGAAGCAAACATTCAAGCTCAAACAATCACATGGCTTTCTATCCTGACTCCCTTTTCAAGTGCAAATCGTTTCTCTTAGACTCAACAAGCTAATTCATGCGGATCAAGATATGACAAAGATCGACCAATCAAAACACAACATACACTGTTTTGCTATCACCAAGGTACCAACTCTCCGACAATGTAACTTGTGCCCTTACCTCAAACAAAATCCCTTTTTCACACAATGAATATGATTTTGAGTACAAGGATTCATTCAACACTCACGCTCAGAAATAATTTCAAGTACAGTTAGTGCTCAATATCATAGGCTCGCCCTTATTTTCACTGCTTAGAATCTCCCACTAGTTGCTAGGATCACGATATGACTTTACTTAGCTTGTAACGTAGGCTCAGGGTCAGGTGTGGTACATTTAGGTACTTTTTAGTGACTTTCCGCCCTCCTTGACATTACATTGGCTATTAACCTTTTCCTTAACCTATTCTTGGCAACTTTTCATCTCAATTTCTTTCCCTTAATTCTTTTCAACCAAGGATGTGACTTTTGATTTTTTAGACTCTTATTTCTCACTTTCTTTTTCTTTTATTTCTTTGAACACTTTTCTTTTGCTTCTTTTGCACAAAGTCACATCCTTTTTCATACTTTTTCTCTTGTCAACACTAAACTCTTTTCATACCTCTTTTCCATTTGGTTTCCTTTTTCATAGCCACCCTCAACTTATGCATTTTGCGTTGGTTGAGGTGCACAATGTCCGATGTTGGACTAGGGCCAAGATCAAGGTAACTTTTGGGCTTAGCCACCCTCAACGTAGGCTTTTGGCCTAAGTCAATGTGCACATGTCCAAGGAGGGACCGGGGTCAAGACAATGTTTTTAAGGGAAGGTGAGTTAGGTGAATTAAAAGAATTGGTCAATTTTAGGCTCAAATATTTGGATCAAAAGGGAATAATGCTACCATTTGGTTAGATCATTTTAGGCTTAAGTGGACTAATTTGAACAATGACCTATGATCACTTCCTAACTTCTAGCATAGATTAGCCCAGCAGGACCAATAGAGCAAGTTTTAGATTGGCACAACACTGTCTAAACAATCAGCTATTCTCACACACTCTTGGCACATCATTTTATTATCAGATAATTAGTTACCCAATTCAAGTTTTAGCATAAGTCATGTGGTCAAGTTGGTTCATTATCATGTCATATTAAGAGCCAACACATTCAACTCATTCTAGCCTACAGATTTTAGTACATATCACAATTTTTGGATGGGTATTTTTTTTTATTCTTGACTCTGCCATCATGCTTCATTCTTTCTCATGCTTCTACACATACAATCCTAACACATGTCGGTTCAACAGAAATTAAAAGCAGTCTCTTGGGGAAAAATAACACTGGCAAGAAAACCCCAAGAGAGGATTTTGAGTTGGGTTACTCAGACTTCACCCCATCACTCGCAATTAATTTACCCCACCCACACCAAAATAGAGTGCAATTGTCCTCAATGTACAAAAATAAGCAATAAAGAGTAGGGTGAAGGTGAAGCAAACTTGTGGCGCAAATGTGCCGAAGAACTCAACAAGTGGGTAGGTCCGGTTTCCCGGAGCCTGCTGGATCAACTTGGGGAACACCATCAGTAGCGCTCCCATCTACCTTCTCAACACCATTAGTAGTGCTCACATCCTCTCTCACAGTAGCAACAACCTCAGTAGCGAGCGTAGAACTCGAATCCCCAAGAGTATCCTCACGAACCCTCTACTGGTGCAACTCCTCGTCCACCATGGAGGCCCTCCTAGTATGCATAGTCTATTGGCGCTCCCTCTTCTTTGCCTGCGCATCCTCAGCGGCATCAGAGGAGTGGCTAGAATAATGCATATTTCCTCGGGAAGGTGTGGGCTCAGGCTGCGGCATGTCCTCATTGAAAAGAGCCTCTAACACCGTATCTCCAGCCTGTGTAGTAAGTGCGACTTTGGTGCATCCCTGGATGGGGCTAGGATGACATCAAGATCGGCTCGTAAACGATCCAACTCAGTCCAAAAAGAAGAGATATCTGCGGTGGGGGTTGGTCTCTTTAGGACTCTCAACTCGAAAGCATCCAGGCACTTATTAACGACCTGGACCCTCAGATCCATCATGTGCTCCGTCCTTCTCTCCATTCTGGCCTCAGACTCTGAAATAGACCGTTGCATCTAAGGCTTCACCTGATAAAGCAACGTGGCCATCTGTGCCTCCAATTTCTGAACACGAGCTAGGGGCACTACAACGGATCCTGATGAAAGGGTGGCTTTAGATGAGCTAGGGGCCCGACTGGCAGCCTAAGACGGGGAGCCCAATGTATCATCAGTATAGGCTGAAGAGGTAGGGTCTTCACCCTGTATCTGCTCCTAATGGTGGCACATCAATCTGTGGACCACGTAGTGGGGAAGCTATATTGGCCGCATCCTGAATAAGGCTGATGTCAAGGGTCCCAGTCACCGGTACCAATTTGTCACAATGCCAGATAGTCACCCCAGCATCCCTGCACAACTGAAAGATCATGCACGGAAAGGGTAGAGTAGTGGTAGACCTGAACACCCTCTTATGGATCTTTGCCAACAACATGCAGGCAAAGTCGATCTTGAACCCAGCTACCAAAGTCGCAACGATCTGTAAACGATCCAACTCAGTCTAAAAAGAAGAGATATTTACGGTGGGGGTTGGTCGCTCCAGGACTCTCAACTTTAAGGCGTCCAGGCCCTTATTAACGGCCTGGACCTTCAAATCCATCATGTTCTCCATCCTTCTCTCCATTCTGGCCTCAAACTCTGAAATAGACCGCTGCATCTAAGGCTTCACATGATGAAGCAACGTGGCCATCTGTGCCTCCAATTTCTGAACACGAGCCAGGGGCACTACAGCGGATCCTGATGAAGGGGTGGCTCTGGATGAGCTAGGGGCCCGACTGGCAGCCTGAGACGGGGAGCCCAATGCATCATCAGTGTGGGCTGAAGGGGCAGGGTCTTCACCCTGTATTTGCTTCACATCAGCTACTAAATCTGCTCCTAATGGCAGCATATCAATCTGTGGACCACATAGTGGGGCAACTATGTTGGCCGGATCCTGAATAAGGCTGATGTCAAGGGTCCCGGTCACCGGTACCAATTTGTCACAATGCCAGATAGTCACCCCAGCATCCCTGCATAACTGAAAGATCATGCACGGAAAGGGTAGAGTAGTGGTAGACTTGAACACCCTCTCATGGATCTCTTCCAACAACATGCGGGCAAAGTCGATCTCGAACCCAGCTACCAAAGCCGCAACCATCACTGCTCTATCCCAAGTGAGTGCATTATTGGCCTTAGTGGGTGATACATTAAAGATAAAAATATGTTATTTTTATTTTGATTAAAAAAATAAATATAAATTAAAATAGACAGAATGCCAAATAATTTTTTTAAAAAAGTTAAGTCTCGAAAATATATATATACTATTTCTTTTTTTTTATTGTTGTTTTTTTTGTTAACACGTCTCTTTTTAGTTAAGTGTGGCAAACACATTTAAATTATCATTTTTTTAGTTTCATACCTAAACTATTCAAAGTATGAGAAACACGCCTCAATGTTGATTGGACCAAACATATTTGTACATACACTTAGGCACGTCTAACCTTGAATTTTCATCCATGTGGCCTTTTAATTTGTTGACACATTTTCTTTTAAATATTTTCAATTGATTTTTAAAAAGTGAAGTTATGTATTTTGATTTATATTTTCGGTCAAGATTGTTACATGTGTTAGTTATGTTTTGCTACTTTTTGTTACCGTAGAATTGACTTCTATGGGACATTTTTTTTAAAGAGTGTAATACCATATCATTACATATTACTTGAGGTGTTTTATCAAATTTATGAGTGACAGTTAAGATATGTTTCTTATACTCTAAATATTTCAGATAAAAATTCAAAAAAATTGAGTAGTTTAAATATGTTTGTGACCTTTTACTCATAATAAAACAAAAGGAATACTTCTGGAAAAAAAAAAAAGAGAGAGAGAGAATATTTACTGTGATGGCACATGTTCTCTTTATATTGATGCTTGCATATGTAATGACACAACCCAGGTATATTTTAATAAAAATATAACCAAAAGTATACTTGTTTTAAAATCTTGTGCATAGAGTGTTGTATCTTGTGTTTAAGTCATATAACCAAATTTAACCTTTTGAAAAGTTTGTGAATGCATATATATATATACTAGATATTAATTGAATATAATTGTCGGTTAAAGTAAAGTCTAAATCATTTTCCTTGTGGGATCGACTCCACCTACAAGTTGGGTTCTTTATTTGATAACGAGGCAATCAACAAGAACTTCAGAAGGGGAAGTTATTTGAACGTATTAAATTTTGGCTCCGCCGATTAGGGAATTTTGGCTTTTAGAGTAATTTTAACTACATTATTGAACGTTAGTCAAATATTTCCGTATTTTACTTTTTCTTTTTGTTTTTGTCTCTCTCGAGTTCTACCTCTAGTATGCCAAGTACATGGAGTTAGGGTGAACCCTTACTCCTTACGATCAGAGCTAATCCTAACTTATCACGAAGAATGAATAATCCAAAAGGTCAAATTAATCCTATCGGAGGAAATCTGGATGATGTAGAGGATTTACAACAACAGAGGGTAGGAAGTGGTGACAACCAGGCTCCAGCTGAAAATCGATTGGGAGATCCACTGAGGGCGCAAGATCCACTAGGCCCACGACAATATGAAAACTATCGGGGCGACTTGAACATAGAAAAACTCGATGGACCCATTGTCCTACCTCCTTTACCTCCAACCTACAGTTGCACACATTTGTGGTGGTGAGCGGTTTGATGCGGGGAATTTTGCTTTTAGAGTTATTTTAACTACATTATTGAAGAGGCTTATTCTCGGGTTTACCGTCGGAGGACCCACATGCTCACCTAGCCAAAAGCAAATTAATCCTAAGGGTAGTTTGCAAAAATTGTGTGGGTAGACCGATTGGACTAGATATGG
Organism: Solanum commersonii; assembly: GCA_029007595.1. Lineage (NCBI taxonomy): Eukaryota > Viridiplantae > Streptophyta > Magnoliopsida > Solanales > Solanaceae > Solanum > Solanum commersonii. Next base: position 919,477 of record JAJTWQ010000162.1, on the reverse strand, counting down.
ACGTCAAAACTATCGGGCGCTTGAGTGTTTCCTCATTGTCTCAATCACCTCCGGGGGACACATTTGTGGTGACGAGCGGTTGATGCGGTGCTACGAGCTTCCTTATAACCCAATATTTACATGGGACTAATTGGCGGAGGTGTTCAAAGCAAAGTACTATCCGGTGTCAAAAGCTCAATCACAAAGATAGGGTCAACAATTTTATAGCATTACTATCCGGAGAATGCTCCAGATGATATTCGTGAGGAGATGGCTTAGATGAGAACAGAGTTGGGGTTGGTACTGAAGCATGTGAGCGGAGGAGCAAAAAAGGTAAATGCTGTGAACTACTTGACAAGAACTCCACCACCAATTGAGGAGTGTTACTATGAAGAGGACACTTATGCGGTGAATGATCAGACGGGGGGTTTCCGACCAAATGCTCAAGGATCCAACACGAAAAATTGGCGCCAAGGTCAAGGAAACCAAGGTCGGAACTATGGAAATTACAACCGAGAGGGTCATTATGTCCGGAATGGGAACTTCAATTGCGACAACAACTATAACAGGAACAACTATGGCAACAGAAACGATCGGGTTAGACCCTATATTCCCCCTCAAAATCGGGAATCTGGTGCTAGGGAAGCTGGAGGTAATTTGGCGCGGATTGAAGATATGATGCAGAAGATGAGGATAAGGTTTGATGCAACTGATGAGAATGTGAAGGAGATGAGAAACGACTTATGCGGCATTGGTCAAAAGGTTGATGCTCATGCGGTGTCAATAAAGCATCGGGAGCGAGCGGATGACTCGGTTGTCTACTATAGTGAACCCACGTCAACCGACACTCTTCCTAGCAATACCATCAAGGAATCCCAAGAATAATGGTCATTGCATGGCAATCACTACTCGAGGAGGTAAGCAAACCATAGATCCACCTATAGATGATGCGGTGAAAGTTAGAGAGGAGTCTGATACTGCGACAGAACAAGAAATTGAGATACCTCAGAAAGTGGTCCTCATACCTAGACCGCCACCACCTTTTCCACAGAGATTAGTGAAGAAGACTGAAGATGGTAAATATCCCAGGTTTATCACTATGTTGAAGCAGCTTTCTATCAATGTCCCTCTGATAAAAGCATTGGAGCAAATGCCTGGGTATGCCAAGTTTATGAAAGATCTGGTGACAAAGAAAAGGTCTCGTGAGTTTTGAAGATGACGACGATTGCGGCATTGTAGTGCTATTGCTACAAGATCTCTGGTGCGAGGAAGAAGGAAGATCCTGGTGCTTTCACTATCCACTTGTACTATAGGGTTGTTACACTTTGCTAAGGCATTGTGTGATCTTGGTGCTAGTATCAACCTCATGCCTTTGTCTATTTACAAGAAGTTAGGTGCAGGGGACCCAAAGCCCCTTGCAATGAGGTTACTAATGGCTGATCGGATGTGAAGAGGCCCATAGGTGTGCTCCATGATGTGCTCGTGAAAGTGGAGTCCTTCATCTTTTCGGCGGATTTTGTGATTCTTGAGCGTGAGGTTGATTTTGAGGTTCCCATCATCCTTGGGGAGACCATTTCTTGCTACGGGGCGCGTATTGGTTGATATGGAAAAGGGACAGATGAAATTCAGATTAAACAATGAAGAAGTAACTTTCAACATCTGTAGGTCCATGAAGCAGAATGGGGAGCTCCAAACAGTATCTACTATCACTTACAGAGTGGAGAGTGGGTCAGAAGTACAGATTGAAGAGCGACTAGGTGTCGAGGCACTTGCAGCGGTTATGATGAATTTCGATAGCGATGGTATTGAAGAATATAATGAGTTGGTGGCTGCACTTGATAAACATGAATACCGGTCCAAACCAAAGAAGTATGAGCTAGACATGAAGAATCGCGAGTCCCCACCCACAAGACCATCTATTGAGGAGGCACCAAAACTGGAGCTTAAGGCTCTACCACCGCACTTGAGGTATGTATACTTAGGCGAAGAGAATACTTTGCGGGTCATCATTGCAGGAGAAGTGAATACAAGTCAAGAAGAGTGTTTGGTGACGGTCTTAAACAGGTTCAGCGAGCTGTGGGTGGACTATTGCGAGATATTATTAGGATTTCCACAGTATTTGCTCTCATAAAATCCAACTCATGCCGAGCATAAGCCCGGTATTGAGCACCAAGAAGATTAAATCCACCTATGCAAGAGGTAGTTAAAAGGAGATAATAAAGTGGTGGATGTGGGAGTCATCTATCCCATTGCGAGATAGTAGTTAGGTATGCCACAGTGCGGTGTGTGCCAAGAAGGGAGGCATGACTGTTGTTCCAAATAAAAAGAATGAGCTTGTTCCAATGAGGGCTGTTCTTTGGATGGAGAGTTTGCATGGATTATCGAAAGTTGAATGCATGGACTGAAAAAGATCACTTTCCCATGCCATTCATGGACCAGATGTTGGATAAACTTGCAGGAAAGGGTTGATATTGTTTTCTGGATGGGTATTCTGGCTACAATCAAATTTCCATAGCTCCAGAAGACCAAGAGAAGACCACCTTCACTTGTCCATATGGAACTTTTGCTTTCAAACGGATGCCTTTTGGGTTGTGTAATGCTCCAGCAACCTTCCAGCGGTGTATGATGTCGATATTTTCAGATATGGTGGAGGATGCTATTGAAGTGTTCATGGATGATTTTCGGTTGTAGGTGATTCCTTTGACCATTGTCTAGATAATCTGTCTAAGGTGCTTAAAAGATGTGAAGGCGCAACTTGGTTCGGAATTGGGAGAAGTGTCATTTCATGGTGAAAGAAGGTATAGTGTTGGGTCATCGCATTTACGAGAAAGGTATTGAGGTTGATAGAGCTAAAGTTGAGGTAATAGAAAAGCTTCCACCACCTATCTCGTAAAAGGTGTTAGAAGTTTTCTTGGGCATGCGAGTTTTTATAGAAGATTCGTCAAAGACTTCTCCAAAATTGCACATCCGTTATGTAAATTGCTTGAGAAAGAGTGTAAGTTTTATTTTGATGATGACTTTGTCTTAGAGCATTTGAAGAGTTGAAGAAAAGTTAGTTACGGACACCAATCATTATTTCACCGGATTGGGGACAAGCTGTCGAGTGATGTGCGATGCGAGTGGATTGGCTCTTGGTGTAGTATTGGGTCAAAGGCGAGAAAATTCTTCACCCTATTTACTATGCCGGTAAAGCTCTAAATATGGCTCAAAAAAAAAACTATCGTGACTGAACAAGAGCTTCTTCTGATGGTTTTTGCATTCGAGAAATTTCGATCATACTTGCTTGGTACTAAGGTCATAGTGCATACGGCCATTACGTTACGGTATCGATGGCGAAAAAGGATGCAAAACCGAGATTGATTAGATGGGTATTCTTCTTCAAGAGTTTGATTTTATAGTAAAGACAAAAGGGACCGAAAATCAAGTCGCCGACCACTTGTCAAGATTAGAGGAAGAGGCTATGCTAAAGCTTGGAGATAGGGCTGAAATCAATGATGCTTTTCCGGATGAAAAGGTATTGGCTGCTTCTCATGATTTGATTCCTTGGTTCGCCGACTTTGCTAATTATTTGGCAAGCGACATTGTGCCCCCGATTTGTCTTTTCACCAAAAAGAAAATTTATGCATGATGTGAAGAGATTATTTTGGGATGAACCTTACTTGTATCGTAGTTGTCTTGATGGGATTATTTGTCGTGCGTGCACGAGGTGGAGATGTTGAGTGTACTTGAAGCATGCCATTCATCACTGTTGGTGGGCATCATAGTGGTATTCGGACTGCACATAAGATTTTGCAATGTGGGTACTATTGGCCCACCATTCACCAAGATTCTCATGACTTCGCCAAATCTTGTAATAGTTGCCAAAGAGAAGGAGGGATTTCAAAGAGGCAAGAGCTCCCAATGAATCCTATATTGGTGATAGAGTTGTTTGATGTATGGGACATTGATTTTATGGGTCCATTTGTGAGTTCATATGGGATAAAGTATATTCTTGTTGCGGTTGATTATGTATCGAAATGGGTAGAAGCCGGTTTGCACTCTCTGACAATGAAGGTAAAAGTGTCACGCATCTTAAAATATTTTCTCGGTTTGAGTACATCGGGAGCCATAATTAGCGATGGAGGTTCTCACTTACGTAATAGGTTCTTCAAGGCCTTTGCTTGAGAAATATGGTGTCAGTCACAATGTAGTCACTCCTTACCATCCACGGACTAATGGTCAAGTTGAAGTATCCAACGAGAGATCAAACGGATATTGGCAAAGATTGTGAATGCTAATAGAACAGATTGGTCAAGGAAGCTTGATGATGCTCTATGGGCATATCGCACTGCATACAAGACCCTCATAGGTATGTCTCCTTACCAACTTATATATGGGAAGTCTTGTCATCTTCCGGTAGAGCTAGAGCATAAGGCTATGTGGGTAATGAAGAAGTTAAATTTGGATTGGAGCGCCACATCTAACCAAAGGATGAATGACTTAAATATGCTCGATGAGTTTCGCCTACAAGCTTATGAAAGTTCAGCCTTGTACAAAGAAAAGATGAAGAGGTATCATGACCAAAGAATTGAAAGGCGAGAATTTGTGGTTGGTGATCTTGTCTTGTTATTCAACTCTAGGCTTGCGCTTATTTCGGGCAAACTCAAGTCCAAGTGGACAGGGCCATATTTGCTCACAAAAGTGCTCTCGCACGGAGCGGTTGAACTTGAGAAAAAGGATGGAACAAGGTTCATGGTAAACGGGCAAAGGATTAAGATTTATCTGGGAAATGTTAAAACTGTGCAAGAAGTGATTGAGGCCTACAATCTTGATGAAGTCTGAGTAATCAAGACACCTGCGTCGTGCGCGACGTTAAATCAAGCGCTTGGGAGGCAACCCAAGATGTACAATCTAGCTAATGATAGGGTTAAATTTTTCTAATTAGTAGTTTAGTTTGCCTTTGTTTACTTGCATTTTTGTATTAATTTAGTTCTTAGTGTTGGCTAGAATTAGTATAGGGTGGAGTGTCAAAAAGTGTTAAGAAAATGTACAAAAAGAATAGCCTAATGGTTGCTACATGTGCGGTACACCACTGATGAATCTGCGAAATTGTTACGTGCACGTGCTACGGATACCATCGACGGTCGACCCGTCGATTGATCCACGGACCGTCAATAGTGTCCGTAGATCCAAGGTAAGTCCCTAAAATTTTCCAACTGTAGAAGTGATCTACGGTCCCCATCTACAAACCGTAGATCGACTCACGGACCGTAGACGGGTGAGTCCAAACCCTAAGACTGGCGGACCCGGCCCGGACCCCCTATTTAAATAACCCCTTATTTTAAAACTCTTTCCCATTCCCTCCATTTACTCCATAACCGTTTCCCTCACCCTTTTCAACTCCCTAATTCATTCCATAACCACCATACATCACACTCCTTCCTTATATTACCACGATCACTTAAATTTAGTTTACTCCTATCCCGTATTTCACTCTTTACGGTTCGGTGTTGGGTTGATAGCGCTAGAGGTGTTTCAATTGTCGTGCTAAGACGTGTCATCACACAATCCCCACTCCTCGTAAACTTGCAAGGTAATGAATTTGCCCCTCACTTTGAATTTCGATTCATAGCATGAATATAGTAAGTCGGGGAATTGGGTCTTAACCTAGGGTTATTGTTTGATGTAATTACATGATTAATTTACAAGATTCTGGTACCCTTGGAATGATAGATAGTGATTGTGTAGTTTGAGTGTATGCGATTGTAAGCCTTTATGTAAGTTTCGACTTAGGGTTCCAGAATCTATCTAAATTATGTGCTAAAATAACCAATCGGAATCGTACGAATGAAGAACTAGCATAATTGAGTGTTGAAATGCATGATGAGGCTTGTTAATGTTGAAATTTAGGACCTTGCATGCCTAATTAGCAAGATAGGGTAAAATATGGGCACTAATGGCATCCACGATACCCTGTCTACGGGCCCGTAGATCCATCTACGGACCGTAGAAGAGGTTCAATCGTGGATGCATACACGAAAAATTAACCAAGTGTAAAACCACGGAAGTGGACTACGGTCCGTAGATTGATCTACGGACCATTACTACATCCGTGGTTTCCATCTCGCAACCTATTTTCTGGTCCCGATCCACGAAGAGTTCCACGGACCGTAGCTCGCCCCACGGACCGTAGATACCTCCGTGGATGACCACTGTAGTCTGTTTTCTGCAATTTTTTTCTTGACTTTGTTATTATTTGTTTATCATTTTACATTTTCGTAGTATAGTTTTGGTTAGTTTTGGACACTAAAATCGTTCCCGCAGGTACAATGGCACCCAAGAAGATGGTCACCTACTCAAAAAGGGGCAAGTCCAAATCGGTTGCCCTTAGTTTCCGATTGATTGATGAGGACACAGACACCGACACTGATCTAGCGTACGTGCCTCTCAACACTAGGACTTCTCGCGCCGGGAGGCACACCCGGAAGGTGATTCCCAGACGTAGTCACTTTGTCTCCCGATCGATGAGGAGCACACATTGATCGGAGTCACCAACGAAATTGCTGCCGGGTTCGGAGTGCGCATCGGGATCGGGATCTGACCGTACTTCGGAGCTCCCGGTTAGCCTGTCGTCTGTCGACTCTGCCCCGAGGCTACGGGTCCCATGCTAAATCTTCCAGGTGGGAGAAAGGATCAAGCGGCCTCATCGACGAAGCTACTAGTTTGGAGTCCATGCCGTACCCCAGAATGATGTTTCCACTCCTGTGGCGGCGAGCAAAATAGGTGGTGTGTCGAGGGCCAATGGCAAATATACGGGGATGCTAAGATGGTAAATGATAAACGAGAAAATGGCCCGACTGATCGCGAAGAGCGGAGAGTTCTCATGGGGAGCTTGCACACGGTTCCAGGACATTCGCGGTTGTTCTTCCTGAAGTGTGACTGGATGGCTCGAGAACCGAGGACGCGTACGTGAGGAGATTGTGCGGGAGTTCTATGCTTTTTATGCGGCCACTCTCAGAGGCTCCATTTCTAAGAGGTCAAAACCCTTAGCTCGGGACCCGACTTCCACGTTGGTCCGAGGGTGCCCGGTAGACATATCCCCCACCATCCGACCCGGTTTCTCTATGGTCCCCCTTGCGGGTCATTCTTGGTCCCTCAATACGGCGGAGTTTGACTACGAGATGGGACATTGTGCGGAGCGGTGCCTTTCGGAGGAATTACGACGGCGAGAGGCTGTGATACAGTTACTGGCCAAATACATTGTTGTAGATGGCGGCGTGCGAATGGGTTCTTTGCCCAGCGTTTGGGCATCGGGAAGGCGACATTGACTTTTGTGGCCAAGTTCTTGATTCTTGGTGCGTAATGGGTGTCGGCGACTAAAGTGGATAATCAAGTCACGTGGGACGGAAGCGGGTCATGGTAGCGGCATTGGTAGCGGGAGTAGAGATCGACTTTGCCCGCATCTTTGGGCGAGAGATCCACGAGAGGGCATTCAGGACCTCATTACTTACCCCTTTCCTTGCCTTATTTTTCAGTTGTGCGGGGACTCAGGTGCCGTGCCGTCGGCATTGTGACAGACTAGTCCACCCTACAGGCGCATTGGACATCGGCCTCATTTGAGATGAGGCGAATGTAGCAACATCTCGCAGAGAGCCTCAGGTTGAGGTACCTCCTTTAGGTACCGATCTTGCAGACACAGGGGGGCAGGCATAGGGCAATGACTTCAGCGCCCCCGTCCTGCAGAAAATGTCTGGGCTCCTCTTCTCGGGCAGCATGGGCCCTAGTTCGTCCGGTCCACACCCGGTTGGCGGCTAACATTGTTCCCCTTAGCCGAGTTCGAAGCTAGAGGCTCGATGGCCACATTGCTACACCACATTCAGCCACTGGATGCAAAAGTCGATCGTTGAGTCCGAGAGGCTAGAGTGGAGCGCGGGATGGAGGATATGATGGACCGGAAGGTCCAGTGTCAACAATCGCCTAGACGCCTTCGGCCGAGAGTCCTCGGCGACCACGGCCCGGCCATTGACCTATCCGCTGCCGGGGCCGATAGCTAACCTCGGTATGTTGAGGCCATTCTTCAGCTGCACACTGCGGTTGAGCCCCGAGGTTGCCCCCACCGCCCGGGGCGATGATACGGTGCTCGACGCCCTATTCGAGTGGGACCCGCGAGGAGGGACTTACACACACGGGCCAAAGGCAAGCGGCACCGCTCTCACCATGCGAGGAGGAGAAAGCCCTTAAGAAGCGTAAAGCGGGGAGAAAGAGGCTAGGAGGGCGTTGATAGTCGATGAGGAGTTGCGCCGGCGGGAGCGTGAGCGAGTAGCGGGCGTCGAGCTCTACCCCCGGTTGTAGCGGCCCAAACTGTTTCGGGGGAGACGAGAGGCGGTAGATGGCACTGCGGGGGTGCCGATGTGGGTACTGCGAGGTGCACCCGGAGTTCTAGCGGGTTTCGAACAGCCGGATCCCCCCTTGCTGTTGAGGATTCGCGGCGCTTTGCGCCACGGGTTTGCTTTACCCAATCCATTTTCTTTTACTATTTCTATATGCATTGGGGACAAGCTGTCTATTTTGAAAAAAATGATACCCGTCAAATTTTAAGATGTATGCTAGATGTTATAAGCTATGATTAGTTGATTGTGTTGATTCTGAATATGACATAATAAATCAACTTGATGGCATGACTTGAGCTGAAACTTGAACTAAGTAATCTAATGATCTGATAATGAAACTATGTGCCAAGAGTGGGTGAGAATTGTTGTGTTCAAACAGTTTTGTGCAAAACTAGAACTTACTAGGTTAGTCCTGCTAAGACAACTCAATCTAGAGGTTAGGAAGTGATCATAGGCAATTGTTCTGAAAAGTCAGCAAATTGCCTAGAAGGATTCAACCAAATAAAATAACTGTTCCCTTTGATCTAGCTTTGAGCCTAAAATAAACCATTTCTTTCTAATACTCCAAACTCACCTTCCCATAATCCAATATGTTGGCCCTGGCCCCTCCTTGGACATGTGCACTTCGATTTAGGCCAAAAGCCTAAGTTGAAGGTGGCTAATGTAAAAGTAACTTCAAAACTTGGCCCTGATCCGACAACGGGTATTGCGCACCTCAACTAATGAAAAAAATCCATAAGTTGAGGGTGGCTATGAAAGAAGATACTGAGAGAAAAATGGGTATGAAAAGAGTGAGGTGAAGAAGAGAGAAAACGTGTGGAAAGGATGTGATTGGTTGAAAGCTAAAAATATAAAAATATAAAAAAAAAAACAAAAAACAAAAAACAAAAAAAAAGAAAAGAAAACAAAGATGAATGAGAAGAAAATAAGTGTTACAAATTTCGAATTCACATCCTTGGTTGAAGGAAATCAAGCGAAAAAAGTAAAACTGTGTGATGCCAGAAAAAGGGCAAAAAAGAGGTTAAAAGCCAAAGTGTAATGTCAAGGAGGGTAGAAAGTCACTAATCAGTACCCAAATGTACCACACCTGACCCTGAGCCCACGTTACAAGCCAATAAAGTCCTATAGTGATCCTAGAATCTAGTTTGGAGAGTCCAAGCAGTGAAAATAAGGGCAAGCTTATGGTATAAAGCACTAACTGTATTTGAAATTACCTCTGAGCGTGAGTGTTGAATAACTCCTTACACCATAAATAACATTCAATTTTTGCGAAGGGAAGGATTTCGTTTGAAGTAAGGGCACAAGTTACATTGTCGGAAAGTTGGTGTCTTGGTGATAGTGATAAGGTGCAGGTTGTGTGCTAGTTGGTCGATTTGTGTCATAGTTTGATCTGCATTAATTAGCTTGTCGAGTCTAAAATAACGAAGTTGCATCTAAAAAGTAAGGGGGGGGGGGTAGAGAGCCATGTGATTGCTTGGGTTTGAAATGCTTGCTTCTACACAAGAGTCGTTTAGAGTTGTATTGCATCGCTTGAGGACAAACAACGAATTTAAGTTGAGGGTGTTGATATACCGTGAGTTTACGGTATTTCTAATATATTTAACTTACAAGTTGTGTGTGTCTAGGGCCTTATCGTATTAGTTTTATGTATTTTATTGTGTTTTGCGGGAAAGATGTTCGGGCGTAAAAGTATTGAGACAATTGATCAAATTGCGGAAAAGAGCATTCACGGAGCCTATCTGCGGACCGTAGGTTAGGATCGTAGATCGGCTGCCAAGGGACGAATGACAAATCGGAAATCGACCAAGTGTGGAACCACGGTGTAAATCGACGGTCCGTAGATCGGTATACGGACCGTCTTGTCAAACCGTAGAAAGAGGCTGAGGGTTCCGATTACGATTTTGAAGATTCTAAGTATGGAGCTACGGAGGGGATTGACGGACCGTAGATCAATCTACGGATCGTACTGCCATTCCGTCATTTGTGTCAGAGAGGTTGAGTTTTGGGGGCTAAAATATTTTCTAAGTCCTGGCTTACGGAAGGGACTTACGGACCGTAGATCCATCGACGGTCCGTAAGTAAGTCTCGTGGATTGAAGACGCGTACACAGAGCAGACTTTCCTTAAATTGTTTTCTTTTTTAAATTAGGATTTGTTTTTCTATAAATAGGGCATGTAAACCTCGTTTTTGGGGGTTAGACATTGTTATTCTAGTTTTACTTTTGACTTTGGAGATTGAATTACAATTTTTGCAATTATTAATTTTACAAGTTCGTTTTGAAGATTTTTGGGCTTCACAACTCAAGTTGAATTTCTGGATTTATTATTCTCTTTACGTAAGTTCATGATTTCTTTATCTAAAATTATGAATTGTGTTCTTGCTAATATGAGTAACTAAATCCACAACTAGGGTTGTACTAACCATGAGCGATTAACAAAATATGAATAGTAAATAAGCAATTCATGAATAGTGTTTTGCATGTATTGATAATTCTTTCGTTTAGAAATCTTTTTAACGGTGGCCAACGTTAGAACTCGCCTTGTTGCTACTTGCCGGATCAAGGAGGCAATCAACAAGAAAAGAATTATCAACATAGATTTAGTGTGATACTATCTAATAGACTAGTGTCGATTGGTGCGAAGTAATAACTAAGCCAAACATCGATTATGATGTCTAATATGAGGTAAAGGTAAGGGTTAGTAAAGTATACACACGTAGCCGGATCAAGGTGCGGGGTGAAATTCTCTAGATGCCGAATCAAAGATTTAGAGATACCTAACTTATCACTTTGCATGTAATACACTAAGAAGGGATTGCTGTTACTAGGATTATTACGTTATGAGCTTATGGGGAACATGTATGCCCTAGTTATTTCTCTCATCTTGATAACAACCAAAACTTGATTTTTGTCTGATTACTGATTCGTTTACTAAATTCTTATTATTTGTTTCATACACACAAACCCCCCCCCCCCCCTTTAATTATCTGTTTCTGGAAGTTCTTTGACTAATTGAATATAATTGTCGGTTAAAGTAAAGTCTAAACCATTTTTCCTTGTGGGATCGACCCCAACCTACAAGTTGGGTTCTTTACTTGAAAACGATCGCTTATACTTCTGTAAGGAAGTGTAATTTGAGCGTATCAATGGCACATGTTCTCTTTATATTGATGCTTGCGTATGTAATGACACAACCCAGGTATATTTTAATAAAAATATAACCAAAAGTATACTTGTTTTAAAATCTTGTGCATAGAGTGTTGTATCTTGTGTTTAAGTCATATAACCAAATTTAACCTTTTGAAAAGTTTGTGAATGCATATATATATATACTAGATATTAGGTGCCTGCGCCAGCGTGGGCCCAACGTATATTAGTTTTTTTTCTCCTAATTTATGTAACATGAATGAAATTTGAAAAAGTCAACTAATTTTTTTGTATGTGTTTTTTTTAAAAATATTTTAAATTGTTAATTTATAGTACCTTCTATGTCATTTTCGAATAATATATGTTACTCCATCTGTTCCAATTTATGTGATACAAATGATTTTAGGAAAGTCAACGAAATTTCTTATATGATTCTCACATATTTTTAGTAGTCATTTTACTGTGATTCATAGTACTTTTTACGTTATTTTCAAGCAATATATGTAACTTTTTTTTTTGGTTCGATAAAAATAACAGAGTCAACCAAATTTCATTATGGTTTTTAACTATGTTTTTCTAAAAATATCTTAAATTGTTACATTGTGATTTTAAGCTTCTTTTTTTTTTTTTTGTAATTTTCAAATATGTAACAAATTAAAAATTAAAACAAAGAATTAAAGTTTTCAAATCATTATTTTTCAATATTAAAATGTTCAAATCTTTAAAACTCCACATATATGCACAAATTAATAGAAGGAAGACAGAAGAAATTTTTTTAAAAATATATATAAAAGCTCATTCTAATAATAACACATATATATTTCATTTTTAATATATGACTCCCGCCGTTTCGATTTATATGAACTTATTTTTTTTATTTCATTTCAAAAAGAAAATAACTTTTGAATTTTAATTTTTTTATATAGCATATTTAAGATCACAAAATTAAAAAATATTTTAATACACAAAATTTAAGTATACATATAAATTTAAATTTTAATTTTGATTGATTCCACCTAATATTATACTTGATATATAATTATTAAGAGCTAAGTGTAATCATAATTTATTTACTTTCATATAATAAAGCGCATCATTTATGAATATATCCACCAGAAGGGTGAGACTCTAATTACTGGGAAAATGATTTTTAAAATTTAAATTTACAAAAAGAATAAATTAATTTGGAATTACTTATGCAAATTATGTGGGCTGTTAATATTTTGTATTGGTTGATGCTTGAGTTATAGTTTTATTGGAGTTTTATTTTTCAGTTAGAGAAAAAGGTAAGGAAAAATGAAATGATATATCAAAGTAATGATGGGGTCCATAGGCATTAAAGCCAAGAACAAATGCTCCTCAAATTTCTCTTATATAATAAGAAGCAACCGAGAGGAGAGTAAAGTCGGCAAGCAGCACGACCCGAAGCTCCTCTTGGTTGCCTCTTATTATATAAGAGAATATGTGTGTGGTGATATTGTCACAAGTTAAATTTCGAAAGTTTATAAATTTACCATCAAAGGATTGAGAAGAGATGGTTAAAATCCTCCTCACTTTTAATTTTAAATTTTAAGGTTGAACTCTGAAGCTTAATGATAACTTTTTGATTAACAAACTATGATTTCCTTCAATGAATATTATGAATTCGAATTAATTGAGCTAATGAATATTAAATATCGGATGCTTGTGTCTATATAGAAAAGACCTAAAACATTGCACTTGCCTAAGTTATATTTAACCTAAAATATGTCTCCTCCATAGACCAGATTCATATGTACTATGCTTCATTTAGTTGTTGAACATGTTGTGTCCTTTCGATGGTCGTATTTTTCTTTTAAAAATAGGGATGACAATGGTACGGGTGCGGGGAACACCTGCATAAACCCGCAATGAATTTCCCCACTCCGCATAACATAATTTTTTATTCCCCCCCCCCCCCCGCATATATCCACCCCGCAAAATTTCAACATAGCAGTGCATGTGCTTAATTTTTACTGCGGGAGATAGCCACAGCAAGATGAGAATTGAGAATTGAGATTAAGCTTTTTGCCTCCGCAGTTTTTGACTTAATTTCCCAATTTAGTTTAATTTCGAAAGAAAAAAACACCCTAACCTGCACCGCTCCACCCCACAAGTTAAAAAAATATTTTGTACCGCACTGCCCCGCAGGGACTATAACCCACTTCGCTTTGCAACCGCCTTCGCCCCATTTCCATCCCTACTTAAAAATTTAAAAGCACAAGTGATCAGTTGCCGGCTCTGTCCTCGTGTGGTTGGAGGAATAATGTGGTACAACAAATTACTATAGAGCGTTTTCACTTGAATAGTATTTAGGTAACATAACTTTCAATTAATTAGATTTCAATATAAATATAGGAGAAAATAGTCAAATGCCCCCTAATCTATTATCGAATTTCCAACTACACAACTATATTTCATAGGGGTGCTATTACCTCCTACCCATTTTTAAAATGGAATATATAATCTCCTAAAAAGTCACATCCAGATTTGTGTTAAATAGTGAATGCATGCGACTTCTACTTTATTCTTTTGCAGAAATACTTTTAGTTCTTTCTGTTTCAAGGGCTGGTTTAGCCCTCGATTGTTTCATGTTAAGATAAGGCGAAATGGTCTAATGGACCCTTGTATTTGTCTGAGTTTGTATTATGAATCCTTCTAATTAACTCTTTACCAATTGAATCCCTTAAACTCAGTAAAACACAATATATCAAACTTCTCTAATCATTGACTAAGCATATGCTTTATTAAAATGACACAAGCAGCCATGATGGTGAAGTATCCTCACCTCTTTCCTTTTGATCTTGTTTCAGCTTGAGGTAATATTTCTTCTCCAATATCTCAGTTTACTCTTGCGCAATTCAGTCTCAACCTCTTATTCCCTCAGTTATCATTGCATTCCAGCATATTTGCATGTTCATGAAACTTAGTTCAGTTAGATATCATTTTCTAATAATCAATTGGTAGGGATTTCAGCTCTTCCCTCCAAACTCAGCTTATTTAGTCTTCAATTAAGGATGAAAGATCTCAAGGGGGGAGATATTGTAGCACTTTAGAAATCTACCTTAAGATTGGACAAGAGAAAAAAGGTGAACCACGGAGGGGTTCAAGAGAGTACGACATGTCACCCTTGTTGTGGTCCACATCTAGCCAGGCATGGAGGACCACTAACCCCTTCACTAGCTGTGAAATCCACACGGTCCGTCAAGTGGCCTGTGAAATAGACCCAGTACAACCCCAACTCACGTTGAAGAACCACTGTGGCCTACACGACCCGTGGTGCTCCACATGGTCCATGAAGTGGACCGTTAGTGGGGTAATTTAGCTTTTAAGTTTAGGGTCAACTTTAAATAGTCATATCTTTTAGCACGAAATGAATTATCTATCCCATGACCTATCAAATTAAAGATAACTGATTCCTCTTCAGGCACCACCGAATTTGCTAAAATCCAAGCTCAGAGTAAAATGTTATGCACATTTTAGTGAAACCCTATCGGGCAGGGAATCTTTACGTGCTGCTAGACGGGCCTTGGTCAAATTGACGGACCGTGGAGCCTGTCTTGAAGTCACTTCGGCAACAATTAAGTCAGGGTCTCATTGGTATCCTGAGCACTTTATCTACGTCATTTTACTCAGTCTAAGCCTAATAATCTAGTCAAACAATACCCAGAACGCTCATTCTCCAAAAATCGCCAATCCCTCATTATAATTCATTATAATTATATTGAATTATAATCAATTTATGCATAACAAGATCAATCATGAAGAAAAAATCAAAATTCAACAAGAACCCATAAGAAATTATAAATCCCTAAATTTGAGAAATTAAGGTTCTTTGGTACTCAATGGATGAAGAAGGACCCATTGATGAAGTTTACACATAACTTGATGAAACCCAAGGTGAAATCCTTCAATATAGACTTGAGATCTTGGAACCCTAGATTATTTGAGGGAGAAGACTTGAGAGAGGGAATTGGAATTTGAGAGAATAAGAGTGAATGTGGTGGTTAAAGGTCTTAGGAATCAGTTAAACTACCCTAAATAAGCCTAAAATGATATAATACAGGTATTAAAAGAGTGAAAAGAAAATCCAGTTAACCCTTATTAAAAATTATCAAACAGGTACCACGAGATAGTATACGAAAGATAGATCCCTTTATGGGTCGTAGAAACTTATTCTTAGAAATCAGCTGAAATTCCTGAGTTTTAGAACTTGAACCATGAAACCTCTTTTATGACCCGCAATGTCCTCCACGACCCATATTGTCCATTCGTGGAATCCAACTACTGAAATTAATCAACTCTCAGAAGAATGAACTACGAACCATTTCCTCGACTCGTAGGCATTAGTACAACTTATAGTAACCTCTCATAAACGTCAATATAATGAAAATTCTCCAACCCAAAATTTGAATTCATGAGACTAACTACAATTCATAGTTCATTGTACGAGTCATTTTTGTTGCTTGTACTTAACATCATAAAGTTCTGAATTTCTGAAGTTTCATGACTTGTTTCTACAAGCCTATCCACAACTCGTAGGTTCAATCATGACCCGTGTAAACTCCTCATAGTCATTGAACCAAATTCTAAAATCCTAAGTATGAATTAAAAGCCCTTCCATGAGCCATAGAAACTTGTACAACCCGTAACACACACTTATAAACCACAAAAATCTGTAGACTTCTGATCTTTTCTACAGCAGTTTTCCCTTGTCTATACTAAAGGACTTCCGAGGTGTTGGAACTACTAGGAAATTTTCAAAGTACATGATTTATATTATTCTTTGTATTTTATGGTTATTACTTTTGCTCGGTTGGTTTATTGATACCTACTGAGTATATCTGGTTGTACTTATACTACTATTGCTGCATAATTTTTTATGAAGATCCCGACATTAGCTATCCTCACATATCCTAATCTGGCAGGGACAATCATTTATTCGAAGTTATAGGGAGCTTTTTGTGTCCGAAGACTTGGCCAATCTTCGTCTATGTTTCAAATATTTCTTTCTACTTGTTAGACAAATAAATTTACTATACATGATATTTTGTTTTGTTTAGGAAAGCTCTTGTAACACTGGGTCTTGGGATAGTTATATTTTAATATTCTTGCTTTATTATGAACGATTCAGGCTATTGAGGATTATTTTTATTATTATTTAATTACTTGCACATTTAATTTATGTTTCTGTGTATTTTTTGGAAGGGTTGGCTTAGCTACATAGGTGTTGAGGGTGTTAAAAGAATAAGTAATTCGAATAAAAAAATATATTAATACATAACTTAAGTTCTGGGAGGGTCAAGCACGGTCACAAAATAACTATGATAGGTTTTCAACAACACCCAAAAATCTCTATCTTTTATATTTTTGTCTTTTAGTTTTCTCGTATAGTATAGTACTTTTAGGATCACTTTTCTATATTTTAGAAGATCATACCCATATTAATAAGCCTTTGGTGTTATAGTTGTTTTCCACATTCTAATTGAAGTTAGTGTTAAGTTTTGTGTAAGACTTATTTTTCGCTTACATTTAATTTATATTATATAATGTTTGTTAAATGATTGGTAAGTGAATAATTACCTTGCCAATCTGTGGTATTAGGATTGCTGTAATCTTGACCCCATTTGGTTCATGAGAAAAATGTAATTCCTGATTGAATAAGCATGTCAGTAGAATATTTTTGATCCTATTTATTTTATTGAATTTTAAAAATTGTCAAGCTAATCAATAGATGAAGATTTAGGTAATCTACTATACATCTACTTTGAAGATGAAAATTAAGGCAATATATACAAGCTATGCATAATTGTACTCACCTCCAATCTAACTTTAAAATTATGTTGGTATCCCTCTTATGAAAATTTTATTGCAATGATACCTCATTAGAAGATGGTTGATGGAAAAAGGGGAAACAAATTCCTTAATTAATTAAAATTTCTTTTTAAAACAAATAACAATAAAATTGCCTAAAAAATTCAAAGTAATTGACAACCAATTGTATAGAATACCAAACCTTTATAATTATTTTGTAATTCAATTCTATATGATGATATTGCCTTGTAGTTTAGTTTGTTTTTCCGCTTATTTTATACAAAAACTTCTTTATTAGAATAGTTTCCATTGAAAATGTTTTTTCCTTGTCTCTTTTTCTGTTATTTTTATTAGATTTACAAGACATAAGTAAATTTAAAAATTAATAAAATATATAATGAGTATGTATGATGATTTATATTAGTAACGATAAATTTGAGTAATTTGTATACTTTTTCAAGACTTCAATATTTTCGATAATTTTCATTTGAAAAAAAGTAAAGAGGAGGTAACTTTATGCCATCAAACTATAAGGGAGTCTTTCATAAATTGTGCATCTTGATTCCGTCAGGGAATAAATACTAGAATTTAAAAGTCAACTAACAGAAGAAAGTTTCTATAAATTTGAAGGTTTGGGTTGAGCATATACTCATTCTAGTTCGAGTTTCTTGTACACATTGAGCAAGAAATTATTGTATCTTTTCATTTCCTTTTGTTGTAAACATGGAATCAAAGAATTCCAATGTTGATTTAGCACTTGCAAAAGAAAAATGTGTTGAGGGTGTTAAAATCTCTTAGATGCAAAAATCACTAATTAAGAAAGCAAAAGAGCTTTCCATTTTATGTGGAATCCAAATAGCTGTTATTATTTTCTCAATCGACGGTCAACCAATTTTATTTGGAACGCCCGATATGGAAACGGTTGTCCAGCAATTTGTTCAAACTAATCATCCAACCGCACCTCGATTTTATATGAAAATGAAAAGGAGTGAAGAAGAAAAGAAGGAGACAGAAAAATCTATTGAGGATTATATCACACATCGGCCATCAGAAGATTTTGAGTCTCCTTATTTGGGAAGTCTTTTGAAGTTGTACCAAGGGCTCACAGAATTTGAAGATCTATTGAATAAGGAGATTGATCTCACACAATTGAATCAAGAGATCGAGAAACATGAAAATCCAAAAAATGTACCTAAAATGAATGTGGCTAGTTCTTCGGGTATACCAGCTGATATGCTTATTCCTTAAATAAAAGCTTTTATAAAGCATATCCCAAAAATAACTATTAAGTATGTTGTTTCTTCATTATAATATATCATAAGCAATGAACTTTTAAAGTATGATTGTTTGTTGTTGTGTAATGACCTATCCGTCATCTTGATTAATAGAACTTTTTTGTCTAAAATAATATTTTTCGTAAGTTAATTATATATTTTATAACTTGTTGGGATGAGTGACATGATCTCTTGGGGATTAAAATTAGTTTCAGAGAAGACATTTGAAAACTTTGTTATTGACTCATATAGCCTAGGGTAGTTATCTTGGGATGATTTCTCAAGTGGAAAAAAATATCTTTGCAAATGTGTTTGATGTGGATACTTTTATATTATATCCTAAATTTCTAGTAAATCTTCATTCAATAACTAATGTAACTCTAATGTATGATACTGAAGCTTGTCCATTTTGATGTGTTTCCTTCCCTTTGATTCCATCTCCTAGAATCCATAGAATATGTCATCTCCTTTATCTAATGATTAATTAGCTAGGGAGTCATCTAGCTTGTTCCCTTCCCTTAGAATGTTCTAAATTTGTGCTTGTCTATTTGCTAAAATTATTTAAATTTTTGTATCTATGTTGCAATATTCCATAGGGGTTTCCAAACCTCTTCTATTACTTGTTTATGAAGCATAAAGTCAGTCTTATAATTACTTTCATATGTTGGGCTTGTTGTCAGCGTCTGCATGCTTCTAAAATAGCTTTAGCTTCAACCTCAATATGTGTAGTAGAATTTTTGTTTCTTCTGTTTAAAAAAATTTCCCTGGAAATGTGTCATGATCAAAGTCTACACCTAGGTGTGACCGACACTTAAGATCAATACCGAACATTCTATATAATGCGAGTGGAAGTTGAAACATAACTAAATAAAGAGATGCTTAAATATAAGACATAATACAACAACTGCAAATCCATTGAAGACTACTGAATAACTAATGTTTGAATTTAAGGTTATGCTAACTAAAATGAAATGGACACTACCGCAAATAAAACAAAAAGAAAAAGAAAATAATAGCAGAAAACTAGAAACTAAAGATAAAATTCTAGTATGTAAACATACAGAGCGAGGTAACAAGGAATCTTCACTAAGCGCCCAGTCAGCGAGATAATAAACTAGTCACGGAATGATTCGGCAATGCGCCCAAGGGGCGGCATCTCGCTCTTATTTCCAGTGTATGACACTCTCAGAATGGGCAAGTAAGCGGAGATACAGAAGGTCGCCAAACATATTGGCGAATCACATAATGGATTTGGAACATCACCGAACAATTACTGAGTTATGTTGCCAGCGCTGAAGTAGAAAGGGCGAGAAAAATTGGGTCACCTAAGCACATTGGCGATTCGCCGAATGATACAGGTATCTCGCCAAATATTCCAATATCTCAACTACTTATTTGCAATCCATAAGCCGGGCGAGGTCGTACTCACCAAATGGCTTCGGCGAATCGCTGATAGCATATTCTTCTCGCACAATATCCTTTACCTGCAAAATCAACACACATTATTTAAAACACTAATACTTGGGTTGCCTCCCAAGAAACACCTTATTTAACGTCGTGGCACAATGTGGAAATGCTCTCAAGCATCTTCCAAGTACACCACCTCAATCAGAGAGATCTCTTGGCACTCGCTAAAGTATAACTTCAAACGTTGCCCATTCACCTTAAAAGTAGGTCCTTCTTGACCTTCAACTTCGATGACACCATTTGTGAACACTCGTGTCACTTTAAATGGTCATTTGGACTTGAGCTTTCCTGGAAAGAGTCAAAGTTGAGAATTGTATAGTAACACCCAATCTCCCACTCTGAACTCCTTCCTAAGGATTTTAGCATCATGTCATTTCTTCATCTTTTCCTTGTAAAGGTCTAAACTTTTGTAAGCTTTGAACCTGAATTCGTCCAACTCATTTAACTGCTCTATTATCTCTTTTGAAGCCTTTGTCTAGTCTAGATTTAGAGCCTTTAATGCCCACAATGCTTTGTGTTCCAATTCAACAGGTAGATGGCAAGACTTACCAAAAACTAGTTGATATGCAGACATACCGATTGTTATTTTGCATGCGATACGGTACGCCAATGGTGCGTCATCAAGCTTTCGAGACTAATCAGTCCTATGAGTATTCACTGTGTTGGTCAAGATGCTCTTAATCTCTTGATTTGACACTTCAACTTGGCCGCTTATTTGGGGGTGATACGGAGTTTCCACTTTGTGTTTCACTCCATACTTACTCAATGCGGCTGAGAACCACTTATTGCAAAAGTGGGATCCACCATCACTAATGATAGCTCGAGGAGTACCAAATCTGGCAAAGATGTAGCATTTCAGGAATTGAACCACACTTTTCCCTTCATCGTTCAGAAGTGCAACAACTTCCACCCATATAGAAACATAATCTACAACCACCAAGATATATTTATTACCAAACGAACTCACAAATGGACCCATGAAATATATTCCCTAAACATTAAATAGTTCAACTTCTAAAATGGGGGTAAAGGGTAACTCGTGTCTTTTGGACACTCCACCTTGCTTTTGACACTGAGTGTACTTCTTAACAAATTCATGCGCATCTTTGTAGAGAGATGGCCAGTAGTAGCCACTTTGGAGAACTTTAGAAGTTGTACGCACACCACTATGATGACCCCCAACCGGTGAAGCATGATAAGCATAGAGAATTTCTATGGCTTCTTCTTCCAAAACACACCTTCTAATGATATGGTCTGCACACTCTCTGAATAAATATGGTTCATCCCAAAAGTATTTTTTAACATCAAACATGAACCTTTTTTGTTAGTAGAAGTTCAGTTCATCCGGCATTATTCCACATACTACGTAATTGGCAAAATTAGCATACCAAGGAGGTTGTTTGAGAGTTACTGTGAACACTTGTTCATCGGGAAGAGAATCATTTATGTCAATCTCAAGCTCATCATTTTCCTTGCCTTTTAATCTTGATAAGTGGTCAGCCACCTGCTTTTCACAACCTGTCCTATCTTTGACCTCAAAGTCAAATTCTTGACACAGTAGCACCCACCTTATCAATCTTAGCTTGGCATCCTTCTTTTCCATTAGGTTACGTAGTGCAGCATGATCAGTGTGAACAACCACTTTAGTACCTAGCAAGTATGCCCAGAATTTATCAAACGCATAGACTACCACAAACAATTCTTGTTCAGTAACGGTATAGTTACGTTGAGCATTGTATAGAGTCTTGCTCGCGTAGTAAATTAGGTGAAATAGTTTGTTGCATTTTTTCCCCAGCACCACACCCAATATCGTTCCATTTGTATCACACATTACGAAATATTGTGACCAAAGAGGACTAATGATGGCCGGGGTGGATACCAATTTCTCCTTCAAACACCTGAAAGCCACTATACAAGCATCATCAAATTGGAATTTCACCTCTTTCTGTAAGAGTTTGCATAGAGGATGTGAAATATTTGAGAAGTCTTTGATGAACCTTTGGTAAAAATCGGCATGTCCCAAGAAACTATGAACCCCCTTTATCGAAATTAGTGGAGGTAATTTCTTAATCACTTCAATGTTCGGTTTATCAACCTTCATCCCCTTTTGCAACACTTTGTGACCAAGTACTATACCTTATTTAACCATGAAATGACATTTTTCCCAATTAAGGACCAAGTTTGTCTCCACACATCTTTGGAGAACTTGTCATAAGTGCTCTAAACATGCCTCAAAGGTGTCACCCACAATCGAGAAGTCATAAATACCTCCATTGAATCATCCACCATATCAGAAAAAATAGATAACATGCAACGTTGGAATGTTGCTGGAGCATTGCATAACCTGAATGGCATCCTTTTAAAGGCAAAGTCCCATAAGGGCATATGAAGGTGGTTTTCTCTTGGTCTTTCGGAGCAATAGAGATTTGGTTATAACTGGAATACCCATCCAAAAAACAATACCAACCTCTCTCTGAGAGTCGATCAAGCATTTGATCCATAAAGGGCATGGGAAAATGATCTTTTTCAGTCCACGAATTTAACTTTCGATAATCCATGCATACTCTCCATCCGATCACCAGTCTCATAGATACAATCTCCCCTTTTTCATTTGGGACTATCGTGATGCCTTTCTTTTTTGGTACACATTGTATCAGACTTACCCATTTGCTATTCACAATAGGGTAGATCACACTTGCGTCCAACCACTTTATTATCTCCTTTTTCACCACTTCTTTTATTGGTGGGTTTAATCTTCGCTGATGTTCAACACTTGGCTTACAATCACTATCAAGCTGAATTTTGAGAGTGCAAATGTCGGGAGGAATACCCACTATGTCAGTGATATTCCACCTTATAGCTTTGATATGCCTTCTCAACACCTCAAGGAGTAATTTTATCTACCAATTAAGCAAATCAGCTGCAATGATCACTGGTAAAGTGTTATTTCCCCCAAGAAAGCATATTGGAGAGGGAAGTACTTTCAACCCTAGATTTAGTGGTTCTTCTATTGATGGTTTTGAGGGAGGACTTTTTCGATTTTTTAAATCAATGTCCAACTTCAACAGAGTTTTTGAATACCCCTCCCCCAAACCTGATAGAGTCGCTACTACCTCTTCATACCCTTGAATTTTGAACTCATCATAATTAGCAAGCACGACTTCAAGTGGCTCACTCATACACATCAAATAGCTCAAACTAGCCACTGCCTCATCAATAACATCAACAGTGGAAACCACGTGAATATCATTTGGGTGTTTCATTGACTTACACACATTAAAGATTACTTCATCTTCATTCATCCAAAACTTCAATTCTCTGCTCTCAACATCCACCAACGCTTTTCCGTTTGCCAAGAATGGTCTTCCCAAAATGATGGGAATTTCATCATCTATTTCACAATCTAGAATGAAAAAATCAGCCAGGAAAATAAATCAGTCAACCTTTACCAAGATGTCATATAGTATCCCCACATGATGTTTAATTGATCGGCCGGCCATCAAGAGTCTCATTGTTGTGGCTTTTGGTTCCCTCAATCCAAGTTATTTATAGATCGCATATGGAGTCAAGTTGATGCTTGCTCCCAAATCGCATAGGACTTTAGAAAATTGGAGCATGCCAATGGTGCAATGGATGGTGAACGCTTCGGGATCTTCTCTCTTTTTTATCAGCTCCTTAATCATAATTGTACTACAACTATGGGAGGCTTCGATTGCTTCTAAATCCAAACTCCTTTTCTTTGTGACTAACTCCTTCATAAATTTGGTGTACCCCAACATTTCCAACAATGCTTCCACTAGAGGAAGATTAATTGATAATGTCTTGAACATCGATAAAAACTTCTTAAACTTCTCATCCTCATTCTTCATCATTAGACGTTGAGGAAACGGAGGAGCTATTTTGGGTAAAGGTTGCATAACTTTTGGGCTTTTATTGTGTTTTTCCATATCCTTTTGTGGTCCTTTGGCAATGCTTTAATGGATAGGTGCCTATTCTTCCTCCATCCCTTTGTCTTCTTCATGTATTTGAGCTTCTTCATTTCCCTTCACATCATTTATTGCTACTTTTCCACTTCGAGTCACCATAGCCAGCTCTCTATCATCATCTTTCATTATCATTTTTGGTTTCAATAGTGCTGAAAGTGAACTCAACTAACCTTCAAGTATCTTGATTACATCTGCGTGAGAGTTCACTTTATTGTTCAATGACGAAAAGTCAACTTTTATCCCTTTCAACAAGTCATCCGAACCTTCAACTTTATCAAGGATACGTGACATCAAATCATTCACCCTCGGACTACTTTCACTCCCTCTCGATTTAGGGCTCTCACTTGACTGAGTGTGGTCATCTTCATGATCTTTCTCCCTTTTCCAATAGTCACTTTGTTCGGCCCAATATTGATAGTATCTTTTTTGCTTTTCTTCATTGTGATAGTTCCAACCTTGATTCCCACCCCGCTGTAGATAGCGTGGGTGGAAACCCTCTTCGTATCTCTTAGAGTTCCAACCTAAGAGATTCTCCCTCGGCCTTGAGTAAACGGAGGAAGAACCCTCCTCAACTCTAAACACTCCACATGTCCCCTTCATATGCCCTTGTAGAAATTCCATTTGGGTCAACATATTCTTGATGTTTTCATCCCTCTCTCTCATTATCAAGTTGTTCTTGTGTTAATTTAAAACAAAATGGATAGACTTGATCCTCTTGGGTGTACCATACTTGATTTATTTTAGTCATGTCATCAAGAAGAAACGAAGCCACCTCAAATGATTGCAACATTATTCCCCATCGTACCAATTGTTCAGCCACCCCTTTATTAACCGAATCAAGACTTTAGTAAAAATATTGGAGTAGTAAATCGTTTGGTAACCCGTGAGTTGGGCATTTAAGTAAGAGTTTCTTAAACCTCATCCACGTTTCGTGGATGGGTTCACCCTCCCATCACTTAAAACCTTGAATGTCGTCTCTAAGCTTCATCATCTTTTATAGGGGAAAGAATCTTGTATTGAACGCTATAATTAACTCATCCCATGATGTGGTGGAGTTTTTTGGTAACTTGGCCAACCACTTGCTAGCCTTCCAATCCAAGATAGCGGAAATAATCGAAGTCGGATTGACTCTTATGACACATTCTTAAATGACAACGGGCTGCACACCTCTATAAAACTCTTTACATGCTCATGTGTGTCTTCATGTTCTAGCCCTCCATAGAGTCCTCTCATTTGGAGGAGATGAAGAGTCGTGCCAGAGACTTCAAATATTGCATTCCCATCAGCTTGTGGTATGCAAATTGAACCCATTTTCCCTGCATGAGATGGGTTGTAAACACTATTGATATCATCGATACCGTCCCGATGACCTGGTTGACTACCATTCACCTTTTCCTCCCTCATTTTTACTTCTATGTAGTCCAACAAACACTACACAATGCAGCCTAAGCCAATTCAACTACAGCTAAACAATTCACAAATCAAATCTTCAATCAAAGAATTCTAAGTAATGCTACTCCCCGACAGCGACACCATTTTTATTAACGTTTCAAAGACACTTCATCCAGTTCTAAGAGTCAATAATCGCTACTCAATATATAACCCAACTAAATGAGTTGGGGTCAATCCCACGTAGAGTAGATTTTCCTTGGAATTCAATTATAAAAGTATGACAACAATCTCTTCAACTGAACACTTACTGCGCCTTTTTGATTTAAACTCCGAATTTCAAGAAAATTAACTACAATCTTCTCTATTACAAAATCTCAATGAAAAGCCTTCTTCAAAATCACTTGAAATCCACAATGGTAGTGTTTTTACTCTCAATCTTGTGTTCCTCACATTTTTGAATGTTTTCTCTCTCTAGAAAAATTCATTTTAAACAAGTCTGATGTGTGGTTGTTTAAGACCAATCGCGAGGTAAGTCAGGCTTCGCCAACAGTTTGGAGATTCGTCGATTGTCCTTTCTCTCACCTTCATTTTTCACTTCTTCTTGGTCCAGCTATTGTAATTTTAGGCGATCAAGATCGGGATCACTGGATGATTCCGTGAGTCCGCCCTTTCACCTTTTATCACTCCCATCAGCACTTGTTTGAATCTCCCTCAGCACTTTCGGCGACCTGGTCATCCCTCGCCGAATCAATCGACGACACGCCGAATGGAACTGCTGCTCACCGAAGTTACCCCCAGTTCAGCTCTAACATTCTGTAAATTTAGGCGGTAGAGTGGCCACTTGGCGATTCGCCAGCCCTTCATTTCTTCTTTAGCTCGCTTCATTCCTTTTTGCACATTAGTGTTCATGCTTTATTCCTAGATCCAAATATCTGGAAATCAAGGATTTTACATTAGTTATTAGCACAAAATAAGCATTTGAGGACACTAAATCTGTCCAAATAAAACCCTAAATGAGTCCAAATCGTGGACTCATCAGAATACTTGTTTGGCATTTCTCTTCTTGTCCCTGGAGTATCCTTCTCAACTGGATGTTGTTTCTAGTGAACCTTTACTGATTTGATCTCCATTTTCCTCAGACATCCAGATCAAATATCACACCAAGTTCCTTTTCATATCGCAAGTCCTTGTCCAACACGATTGAGTCTCATTTAATGATGTAGTTTCCATCCCCATGGTACTTCTTTAATATAGACACACGAAACACTAAATAAAACCTAGAAAAGTTTGGAGGCAGTGCTAACCTATAAGCCACTGGCCTCACACCTTTAAGAACCTAAAATAGACCAATGTAATGAGGGGGTAAGCTTACCCTTTTTACAAAACCTCATGTCTTCTTTCATAGGTGACACCTTCCATAAAACTTGTTTACCAACTTGAACAACCATGTATTTTACCTTGCAATCCACAAACTCTTTCTGCCTACTTTGGGTTGCCAATAACTTAGCTTGAATCCCCCAACCCTTTCTTGAGCTTCCCAAAACAAATCAACACCCAAAGGTTTCACATCTCCAGGTTCAAACCAAACAATGGGATATCTACATCCTTATGATAAAGTGCTTCAAATAGTGTTACATCACTGCTGGAATGATAATTATTATAATAGAAGAACTCATATAAGGGTAGAAACTGATCTCGATGGACCCCAAAATCAATTACACATGCCCTAAACACATCTTCTAATACCTGAATAGTCCTTTCTTATTGGTTGTTAGTCCGTGGGTGGAAAACTGTACTGAAAGTGAATTAAGTGCCCAATGCCTCATGCAACTTACCCCAAACCATAAAATTAAATTTAGTGTCGCAGTTTGAGATGAGGGGGCACCCGTGCAACCTCACTCTCTCCTTGACAAAAATCTTCACCAACAATTAGGATTTGTAGTCCACTCTGACTGAAATAAAGTGGGCTGATTTAGTCAACATGTCAACAATAACCCAAATGGAATCATATTTCCCCAAAGTCTTGGGTAGCCCTACATGTCAACAATAACCCAAATGGAATCATATTTCCCCAAAGTCTTGGGTAGTCCTACAATGAAATCCATGACTATCCTCGCCAACTTCCATTTAGGAATGAGCATCCTATGAAGCATACCTTTATACCTTTGGTGTTCATAATTTACATATTGATAATTTTGGCACCTGGAAGCATATTCTGCAATGTTCTTCTTCATATTATTCACAAATGAAGTAGCCTCAATCCCTATACATCTTGATCACACCTAGATAAATAAAATAGTGTGAACCATGAGCCTCTGCCAACATACTTTGGATCAAGTCACCAACTCGAGAAACACAAATCCTTCATCTAAACTTGAACACCCCATAAATATTGAGAGTGTCATCTTGGGTTTCTTTATACACCACCTTAACTTTGAGCTTGGCCAACTTTTCAACCTCAAATTATTTAGTCATGATTTTCTCTTTGAAGGTGGGTCTAACCTCAATATTGGCTAGCACCCCACTATTCTCAAAGATGCCCAACCACATAAACTTAGACCCCAAAGTCTGAATTTCCCTAGCTAAAGGTCCTTTTGATATCCCCAAGCAAGCTAAACTGCCCATGCTAACTGTCTTCTAGCTCAATATGTCTTCCATCATATTAGTTGTACCCAGATGATACTGGACGGTCAAATCATAACCCTTGAGAAACTCCATCCATCTTCTCTATCTGAAGTTTAGATCATTCTGAGTGAACATATTATCACTCCCCAAAGCTACCCCAGGACGCAGACACGGGACCTAGGATCACGAGTTACCCCAAGCTAACCATGCTGGCTATCATAAGCATACTAAATAAACTGAGGTAAGAAAATACTGTGCGGAAGCTAATCATAAGATGAACTGAAATGATGGGAAATACCCATAAACTATCTGAATATATAAAAACTGGGAGTTTAACAACAACTGAAAGGTAAAACTAAAATGCTAAAGTTGAATCTAACTATGTCTGAAAATAAGCGTCTAATTGACTAAAAGTGTTGGGACATGCCCTAACTAAATCTAGCAAAAATTAAAACTAAGACTAAAAGCAAAAAAAACATGTATATCATCCTCGGAGAATGAGGACTCACCACTAATACTGCTGAGCTGAAGATTGGGAAATGATCTATGTGTGATATGAAAGTTGAGGACCTGAACCTACATCACGAAAAGATGTAGCGCAGAGTATGTGTCAGTACTTTAAAGGTACTGAGAATGCAGGATAAAGTAAAGCTGAACAATATACATAACTAAACAAAGCATATAACTGAGCAATGATATGAGATGAACATGATACTATACTGAGAATATTGAGCATGAACTAATTGAATGCTATGACCAAGTTTATAACATGCTGAGACTGAAATCTGACTGTAACTGATAACATGGTCAATGCAATAAAATCTGACTGTAAAAGAGCTGCTAATAACCGACATAAAACCACATAAGCTAAATGTGGAGTCCGATGTGTACGCCTTATCGAGAGGATCCAATATACCCTGCCAGAGGTATAAAGGCATGACTAGCGAGATCACTAAAATGTAATTCACATAGAGGGGACTTATAAACCTACGGGGGCACGTAGTTCTGGGACTATTCGGGTATGTTGAACCCAAGTCCACTCGGTATTAAGCTACTTCCATTTAAAATGTATATAAGCAACATTATGACTGAAATGTTGAAGTACTGGATAGCTCAATTACTGACATGTAAACTCTGAGAATACAACAATTATAACTGATAATGTGACATTCATAAACTAAAAAATGTATATATGAAATAACTGACCTAGCATGTGTAATTTATGAACTAAAAAAACTACATAACTAGGGTTCTAAATTTATGAAAGAATCTATGCAAAACAATACTAAAATCATGATAATCTGATTAGGAACATTAAAGTAACTAATTCATAATAATTTACTGACATTCTAGAAATCTCGGGTCTAGATAATATTAAGGGAATAAGGATTTGGATTGAAATCTAGGGACCTAATGGGTGAAAAGAACCCACTAGTGAAATCCCACATACCCGGTGACAAAATTTACAAAGAAATCTTTCGATTTCGGGGGTGGAACTGATGAGAACTTGTTGTGTTCTTGAACTAGGGCTGCTCGACTTCTTCCTCTATTTTGCTCTAAGTTTGATGAATTTTAGGTGAATAATTGATTAGGTTAGGATCTAATTAGTTTACTAGGCTAAAACTGACCAAAACTACGTAGTGTAGGGGTCCAGTGCATGAGGAAAAGACCAAACGACCCCTAACTTAAAGTCAGTTGAAGCCACCGACAGGACTGATTAACGGTTCATTGACTGACCCACGGTCCGTCCGTCAGTTCATCAATCTAATTTAGAGGATTGGTTTTGGGTTGTCCTTAGGGTCTAAACCTACGGACTGATCGACGGTCCGTGGACTGATCCATGATCCGTTCTGTCAGTCCTTCGATCGAATTCAGAGACTAGGTTCTAAGGGGTTCTGAGGGTCTCGACCTATGGACTGATCGACGATCCGTTGATTGATCCACAATCCGTCCAGTTAGTCCGTCAATCGACTTTAGAGGATGGTTTTTGGGGAGGGCTGCAGGTGGCCATCCACGGACCACCAGGACAGACTGTGGGTCACCCTACGGTCCATGGCTGGAAACCGTGGGTTGTACCTGGAACTTTTGGTAATTTGTTTGTTCGATCTTTTTCGAATATGTGGTGTTACATTATCTGCCCCTTGGGAACATTCGTCTTCGAATGAAGTCTAAACTAATTGGATAGGTAGGGAAAGAGCTGCAAACCCTGCTACTGATTTCTAAAAATTGATTCCTGACTGAATGAAGTTCCAAGGACATGCAAATATGCTGAAAGTGCAAGTACAAACTGAAGAAACATGATACTAAGACTGAATATGCACATGAATGACTGAAAAACGGAAGAGGAACTATTGCCTCAAGTTGGAATGGAATCGGAAGGAAAGAGATGAGGATACTTGGCCTTCATAGCTGCTTCTGCTACCCAAGTAGCTCCCTCTACGGACTGACTCCTCCACAAAACCTTAACTGAAATGACTTCTTTGTTTCTCAACCTTCGAACCTGACTATCAAAAATTTTAACTGGTACCTCATCATAAGTGAGACTATCCTTCACATCCACACTTTCTAAAGGTATAATAGATGTTGGATCATCCACACACTTCTTCAACAACGAAATGTGAAAAATCGAATTCACTGCTGCTAGTTCTGCTAACAACTCTAACTCATAAGCCACTTTACTAGCTCTTTTCAAGATCTTGTAAGGGGCAACATATCTAGGACTGAGCTTCCCTTTCTTGCCAAATCTCATCACCCCCTTCATAGGTGACACTTTCAGGAAAACCCAATCATCAACTCGGAACACTAATTCCCTTTTCCTTACATTTGCATAGGACTTCTGGCGACTCTGGGTTGTCTTAAGTCTATCTTTAATGAGTTGCACTTACTCCATAGCATCATGACATAAATTTGGCCATATCAAGGCTGATTCACCTACTTCAAACAAACCAACTGGAGATCTACATCTATACCCATTTAATGCCTCATAAGGGGCCATCTGAATATTGAAATGGTAGCTATTATTGTAGGCAAACTCTCTAAGAGGAAGGTGATCATCCCAACTACCCTTTAAATTGATCACGCAAGCTCTCAACATGTCCATTAAGGTCTGAATGGTTTGCTCCGCCTGACCATTTATCTGTGGATGAAATATTGTGCTAAGGTTAACCTAAGTACCAAGACTTTTCTAAAATGACTTCCAGAAATTAGAGGTAAACTAAGGACCACTATCTGAAATAATAGACAAAGGAACCCCATGCAAATTGACTATCTCATTAATGTAAAGCTTGTCGTAGTCCTTCGTCAAATTTGTAGTCTTAACAGCTAAAAAGCGCGCCAACTTAGTGACTTTATCAACTATCACCCAAATGGAGTCATGTTGTCTGCGAGTACGAGGTAAACCTGTAATGAAGTCCATGTTGATCACTTCCCACGTCCAAGTAGGCATGTTAATCTCTTGAGTCATACCTCCTGGTTTCTGATGTTCTACCTTCACTTGCTGGTAATTAGGGCACTAAGCCACAAAATTCGCTACATCCCTTTTCATACTATTACACCAAAAGACTTTCCGCAGATCACAATACATCTTACTAGCACCTGGATGAATAGAATATCTGGAATCATGGGTTTCTACAAGAATCTGCTGTCTTAACTCACCCACCTTAGGAACACATAATCGACCCTGATAGCGAAGCACACCATCTCCCCCTTTGGAGAAAACCTCAGTTCTCTGCTGATGGACTGCACCCTTTAGTTGAAGCAATATTGAATCACTTTCTTGATTTTCCTTAACCTCTGCTACCAATAAAGATTCTGACCAATTCTGAATTGTTACACCACCATCTGATATGCTCATAAGACGAACTCCTAAGCGAGCAAGTATGTGAACATCCTTCGCTAGTTCTTTTCTTTCTTCCTCAACATGTCCTACACAACCCATAGATAGTCTACTAAGAGCATTTGCTACTGCATTGGCCTTACCAGGATGGTAATGCACACTTATATCATAATCCTTGAGGAAATCAAGCCATCTCCTATGGCAAAAATTCAAATCTTTCTAGGTGAACACATGGTGAAGGCTCTTATGGTCTATGAACACATCTACATGAACACCATACAAGTAATGTCTCCAAATCTTAAGTGCAAACACCACTACTGCAAGATCGAGGTCATGAGTTTGATAGTTCTTTTCATACACCTTTAGTTGTGTAGAAGAATATGTTATAACCTTACCTTGCTGCATCAACACACAACCTAGGCCAACTTTAGATGCATCACAATAGATAACTTAACCGTCTGAACCCTCTGGTAGAGTCAAAACGGGAGATGTAGTCAACCTAGTTTTTAGTTCTGCAAAGCTCTTCTCACAATCATCTGACCACTGAAACTTAACCTTTTTTCTGAGTTAACTTAGTCAATGGAGAGGCTATGGTTAAAAATCCTTCCACGAACCTTCTATAATAACCAGCCAAACCCAAGAAACTTCTAATATTTATAGGAGAGGTAGGTCTGGGCCATTGTTTCACTGCTTCTATTTTTTGAAAATCCACTCGGATCCCTTCACTAGACACAATATGACCAAGGAAAGCAACTGATTGCAACCAAAACTCACATTTGCTAAACTTAGCGAATAACTGGCTATCTTTGAGAGTTTGCAGGACAACCGTCAAATGATTTGCATGTTTTTCCTCATTTCTAGAGTAGATGAGAATATTATCAAAAAAGACAATAACGAACAAGCCCAAATACTACTTGAACACTCTGTTCATCAAATCTATGAAAGCTACAGGACCATTGGTTAGTCCAAATGACATAACTACAAATACATAATGACCATATTGAGGTTTGAAGGTTGTTTTTGAGATGTCGTTCTCTCTGACTCTGAGCTGATAATAACTGGATCTGAGTTCTATCTTTGAGAAATGACTAGTACCTTGAAGTTGGTCAAACAAGTCATCAATCTTGGGGATATGAACCATTTTTGATTTTGACTTTGTTTAACAACCTATAGTAAATGCACATTATGAGAGAATCATTTTTCTTTTTCACGAACAACACTGGTGCACCCCATGGGGAAATACTAGGCCTGATGAAGCCCTTATCTAAAAGTTCTTTCAATTCCTTAAGCTCAGCTAGAGCCATTTTGTAAGGAGGAATAGAAATGGGCTAGGTATTTGGAAGGAAATCAATTTCAAAGTCTATTTCCCTTTCAGGAGGAACTCTGGGAAGATCTTCTGGAAACACTTCTGGAACTCATTAACTACTAGAACTGACTCAAGAGTTGGGGTTTCAGATCTTGAATCCTTCACCCGAACTAGATGATAGAGATAACCTTTAGAGATCATTTTTCTAGCTTTAAGGTAAGAAATGAATTGACCCATAGGTGCTAAGCTACTACCCTTCCATTCTAAGATTGGTTCGTCTGGAAACTGAAAACGAGCTATCCTAGTTCTACAATCGACTGAGGCATAACAAGAATGTAACCAATCCATGCCTAGAATGATATCAAAGACTACTATTTCTAGCTTTACAAGGTCTGCTGAGGTGACTTTCTGAGTACCGAGAAACTTATGTATACCTGTCTAGCTATAATACGGTCACCGACTGGAGTAGAGACTGAGAAGGGTTCTGAGAGAGTTTCTGGACTGACACTAAAGTTGACTACTATATAAGGAGTTACAAAAGAAATAATAGCCCATGGATCTAACAAAGTATAAACATCTAAGTTAAAAACTTGTAACGTACTAGTGACTATATCAGGAGAATCTTCCTGATCCTGGCGATCCTAAAGAGCATATAATTTGTTTTGGCGCTGACCGCCACCTGTACCAGATGAGTTGCCCTGCTGACTCGGGTGACCTGCTGGTGCTGTCAAAGTTATGGACTGAGCTCTACCATTATTGCCTCCTTGAACCTGTTTAGATGAAGGACAATCTCTCGATCTGTGACCAGATTGACCACACCCAAAACATCATTTCTTTTCTGGAAATCACTCGCTCGGATGGTTCTTACCACACATTGTACAAGTTGGGTAGGTTCTAGTGCCTGAAACACTCCCTTGAGACTTAGAGCCTGATGTCCTACCTTTCTGATCCTGTCAGAACTTGGAGGATGGAACACTAGATGATGAGGTGCTGAAGCTGAAGACTTTTGCTGAAACTGCGAGTGATTTCCACCACCCAATTTTTGTTGAGAATACTCATAGTTTCCTGTTCTAGCCTTCTTATTATCCTTAGCATGTTCCCTAAGTTTATCTCTCTCAACCTGCTGAGCATGAGTCATGAGTCATGAGCCTAGAGATGTTTATATTTTCCAGAAACATAGCATTCCTACACTCTGTCTTCACTAGGTCGTATACCCCATATAGAAACATTTCATTTGAGCCCTAGAATCGGCAACCATATGAGGAGCATACCTGGAGAGTTGGGTGAACTTTAGTCCACACTTTTGGACTGTCATGGAACCTGCATTAAATTCATAAATCCTGAGCTTTTGCCTCCATTAACTCTCTTGGGAAGAACCTGTCCAGAAAAGTCTCACTAAAGCATCCCAAGTGATAGGAGCTGCATCCGTACCCTTGTTCTCCTTCCATTGAGTACACCAGATATGAGTTACATCCCTAACCTGATAGGATGCCCACTCTGCCCTATTTTTACCAGTTAGTTGCATCACTCCAAAGATCTTCTTGACTTCATCTATGAAGTTTTGGGGATCCTCACCAATGTGCAATCCTAACAACTCAGGCGAATTCATCCTAACAAAATTGTGAACTCTGGCTGCCACTGATCCACCACTAGCATTTGCGGGAACTGCCACTGATTTGGGACAGGAGGAGCTGCATTAGCATTTCATGCATTCACATTCCTTCCATAAGCTCTACGAGGAGGCATGAAATGAAAGAGCATAAAGCCGAGTAAGAAATGAGGAATTAGATCATACCTTACGCACGATACGAGTAACAAGAAAATGAATTTTTCCTAAAACACTTTGCAGCCTCCTTCTCATTATATGTGGTGCATTTTATACCCATGAAAAGAACTCTACTTAGTGTGGCTTTTCAGATATACTAGGACTCTTAAACCTAGTTCTCTGATACCAAGTTTGTCATGCCCTGAAGCTATCCCTAGGATGCGAACACATGACCTAGGATCACGAGTGACTGACCCCAAGCTAACCCTGCTGGCATATCATAAACACTAAATAAACTGAGGTAAGAAAATACAGTGTGGAAGCTAAATCATATGATAAACTGAAATGTTGGGGAATACCCATAAACTATCTGAATATATAAAACTGAGAGTTTAACAACAACGAAAAGGTCAAACTTAAATGCTAAAGCTGAATCTAACTATGTCTGAAAATAGGCCTCTAACTGACTAAAAGTACTAGGACAAGCCCCAGCTAAATCTAGCAAAAACTAAAACTAAGACTAAAAGCAAAAGAAACATGTATGTCGTCCTCGGAGAATGAGGACTCACCACTGATACTGCTGAGCTAAAGATCAGGAACCGATCTATACGTGATCTGAAAGCTAAGGGCTTGAACCTACATCACGATATGATGTAGCACAGAGTATGTGTCAATACTTGAAAGGTACTAAGCATGCAAGATAGAGTAAAGCTAAACAATATAATTAACTGAACAAAGCATATAACTGAGCAATGATATGAGATAAGCATGATACTATACTAAGAATATTGAACATGAACTAACTGAATGCAATGACCAAGTTTGTAACATACTGAGACTGAAATCTGATTGTAACTGATAACATGGTCAATGCAATAGAATTTGACTATAAGGGAGCTACTAATAACCGACATAAAACCATATAAGGTAAATATGGAGTCCAATGTATACGCCCTATCGAGAGGATCCAATATACCCTGCCAGAGGTATAGAGGTATGACTGGCGTGATCACTAAAATATAATGCCCACAAAAGGGACTCAAAAATCTATGGAGGCACATAGTTCTAAGACTATTTGGGTATTCTAAACCCTAGTGCACTCGGTATTAAGCTACTCCTAATTAGAATGTATATAAGCAATATTATGACTGAAATGCTGAAGTACTAGATAGCTTAGTTACTGACATGCAAACTTTGAGAAGGCAACAATTATAACTGATATTGTGACATTCGTAAACTGATGCATGTATATCTAAAATAACTGACCTATCATGTGTAATACATGAACTAAAAGAACTACATAGCTAGGGTTCTGAATTTATGAAAGAATCTACGCAAAATAATACTAAAATCATCATAATTTGATTAGGAACATTAAAGTAACTAATTCATAATAATCTACTGAAATTCTAGAAACTCTGGGTCTAGATACTATTAAGGGAATCAAGATTCTGACTGAAATCTAGGGATCTAATGGATGAAAGGAATCCACTAGTGAAATCCCACATACCTGGGAATGAAATTCATGGAGAAATCGTTCGATTTTGGGGTTGGAACTGACTAGAACTCACTGCGTTCTTGAACTAGGGTTTCTCGACTTCATCCTCTATTTTGCTCTAAGTTTGATGATTTTTAAGAGAATAATTGATTATGTTAGGTTCTAATTAGTTTACTAGGCTAAAACTGAACAAAACTACGTAGTTTAGGGGTTAAACGACGTAGTTTAGGGGTCCAACGCTTGAGGAAAAGACCAAATGACCCCTGACTTAAAATTTGTAGAAGCCACTGATACGACTGATTGACCGTCCATGGATTGACCCACGGTCCGTCCTACCAATCCGTCGATCAACTTCAGAGGATGCGTTATGGGTGGTCCTAAGGGTCACAACCTACAGACTGATCGATGGTCTGTGGACTAATCCATGATCCGTTCTGTCAATCCATCAATCGACTTCAAAGACTAGGTCCTGAGGGGTCCTGAGGGTATCGACCTACAGAATGATCAACGGTCTGTGGATTGATCCACGATCCGTTTTGTCAGTCTGTCTATCAACTTCAGAGGATGGGTTTTGGGGAGGGCTGCAGGTGGCCATCCACGAACCACCGGGACAGACCATGGGTCACCCTACGGTCCGTGGATAGCAACTGTGGGTTGCACCTGCAATTTCTGGAAATCTGCTGGTTCGGTCTATTTTCGTATACAAGGTGTTACACATATGCTGAAGACTACTATGATCGGTGAATACCTCAAACTTAACCCCATACATTTAATGTTGCCTGATCTTGAGATAAAACACCATTGCCACCAACACCAAGTCATGGGTGGGGTAGTTCCTCTCATAAAGTTTCAATTGTCTGGAATCATAAGTTATGACATTCTTTTCCAAGATCAATGCAACACCCAAATCCTAATGTGAAGCATCATAATAAATAGTGGAATATTTGCCTTCTATTGACAAGGTCAAGATTGGCACTATAGTCAAAATATCCTTGAGCTTTTGAAAGCTCCCTTCACATTTATTTGACCACTCGAAAGATACCTCTTTTTTAGTCAACCTAGTCAAGTGCGTAGATATAGAAGCAAATTTCTTCACAAACCTGCGATAATTGCTATCAAGCCCCACAAAACTTCTCACCTTACTAGGACGAACTCAATTCTTAACATCTTCTATCTTTTGGGATATACCATCACCCCTTCTTTTGAAACCACATACGTAAGAAAGCAAGCGAAGGCAACCATAATTCATAGTTATAAAATTTAGCGTACAATTTATGTTTCCAAGGATACCCAGAACAATACAAAGATTGTCTGCATATTCCTCCTCTCTCTTGAAGTAAATCAAAATATCATCGATAAAAACAATAAAAAGGAATCCAAGAATGTCTTAAACACTTTATTCATCAAACTCATAAAGGTTGTAGACGCATTAGTCAACCCATACCGGGTCCAAAAAGATGACTTAGGTATGTCCTCATGCCTAATCTTTAATTAATGGTACCCTGACCTCAAATCAATCTTAGAAAAGATAGACGCACCATACAACTGGTCAAAAAAACATCCATGTAAGGCAAAACATACTTATTCCGAATGGTAACCTTATTCATTGTCAGTAGCCTATACACATCCTCATGCTACTATAATTCTTCTTTACAAACAAGACAAGAGCATCCCAAGGAGAAGCACTAGGATGAAAAAACCCCTTATCAAGAAATTCCTAAAGCTAAGTCTTAATCTCTCTCAACTCTACCGGAGCCATGTGATAGGGAGGAATAGAGATTGGCTGAGTGTCTGGCTCCAAGTCAATATAGAAGTTTATATCCCTATTCGGAGGCATGCTAGGAAGATTGATAGGAAACACCTCAAGAAACTCAGAAACCATAGGATAGACTCAATGGAAGAAGACTCTGCACTAACATCTCAAATATGAGACAAATAGCCCAACCCACCCTACCCTACTTAGTTTGCTAGCCCGAAGAAATGATATAATATCTCAATGGCTTAAGCATGTACACCCCTTCCCACTCCAATCTTTCCCTCTTTGGCATCTTTAGAGTCATTGTCTTAGAATTATAATTTAGCATATCAAAATAAAGAGACAACTAAGTCATACCCAAGATCACATCAAAGTCTAGCATATCTAAAATGACTAAATCTACTCGAGTTTGTAGGCCCATAAATAACACAGAACAATCATGATACGCATGGGTTACTACTACCGACTTTCAAACATGGGTAACAACATATATAGGGGCATGTAGGGTATGTCAAATCAAAACCTAGTGCAAATTTCATAGATACATAAGAATAAGTAGAACCCGAATCAAACAACACATTAGCAGGAAATTTTATTCTGTGAGAGGCATAGATATTAGGTGGCAGAAAATACTTGTATGAGGTGCTTTTGTTCTTTGTCAAGTGGATTTTGGGACCCACTTGCAAGAAAAATGGCCTAAAGGTCCCTTTTGTTTCTCTAATCTCTCACCTCCTTAGTCCCAATTTTCTTCTAATGCTATTTAAAATTTGCTAACGTACTTTTTGTTATTTTTGGGTTATTTGGTAGTCGTTTTTTTTAATAGAAAATATGATAATATAACAATAATAATTAATTAACAAATACAAAAAAAAAAAAAGAACATAAAATGCACTTCTGACATTATCAAAATAAAAATATAAGTCAAATTAGAAAATAAATACAAAAAAATCTAATTATTATAAAGACAAACACATGAATATGAATCAAGAGTTCAAAAGATTAATATATATCATAGTATTTTTATTTTTTTTAAATGCGTATTTATATAGTTCATGTGAATCAAAGTGGTGAATTGTTCACGGACAATTTAATAGTAAATAATAGAGTGAAAATTTATATTATAATAAATCAATGTATCATCTTCTATAAGCGAACACAAAAATAAAAAATAAAAATATAATCTAATCTATATATCATTTATAAAATACTTTTAAAAAAACATTTTATGAAATTAAGACACAAGATTTTAAAATACTAACATTTTGTAGTTTCACTTTCTTCAATTCCTTAAAACTTATCCAAAAAATTAATTTTTTCGACACACCCACTTTGGTTTTTTTCCTCAAATAAATGATGGGGCAGAAGATGTTGTTGTTTCTCGCTTAACTAGAGGTCTCGAGTTTAAGCTTTGAGTATGAAAAATTTTTGGTAAGCACTATATCACTTCGAACAAAGCTCTACACAATGCAGATCTTAAATAGTCGTGTTTTAATTCATATACCGAATATTAAATAAAAAATAAAAAAAAACATCATACAAAAATAAATTTAGTTAAGAGTTAACAAGTACTAATAGAAAAAAAATGGGATTTAGCTCCCCTTCATTACACTTTCCATCCATTTCGTCAAGTACACTTCTAGATGATAGACATGTGTCTTATTTAATTTTTAAAGGTCAAGATTATAGTTTATTAATAAGTATTATAACCATAGTTAAGTCAACAATTTTTTGGAAAACTATTCTCCAAATTTGGTAAGAACAAAATATTGCCCACAAAATATTGCACGTTAAGCTCATTCGGGAGAGGTTGCTAAGAGCTCAAAGCCGACAGAAGTCATACTCGATGTGCGATGAAGGGACTTAGAGTTTTTTTTGGATGACTGGGTATTCTTAAAAGTCTCGCCTAGGAAGGGTGTTCTGAGATTTGGCAAGAAAGGCAAGCTTAGTCCAAGATTCATTGGGCTATACTGAATCCTTTGGAGGGTAGGACGAGTGGCTTATGAGTTGGAATTACCTTCGGATCTAGAATTTGTTCATCCAATTTCTATGTATCGATGCTACGAAAGTGCGTAGGAGACCCTTCTCGGGTTGTCACAGTTGATGATGTTCAGATCACAGAGGAGTTATCGTACGAAGAAACTCCAGTTGCCATATTAGATCGACAGGTCCATAAATTGAGGACCAAAGAGGTGGATTTGGTTAAAGTATTGTGGAGAAACAAGAATAGAGAAGAGGTGACCTGGGAAGCTGAGGATGACATAAGGTCCAAATATCCTCACTTCTTTCATACCCAAGGGTGATGATATATCATTTTATATTAGTACAGTGAGGTAAGATGCCTATCTAATTTTTTATATTATTGCTTATTATTATGGTTGTTATCATTGTATTTTTGCTCGCACTTTTATTGTAGAGCTATAGTGCTTAGCTATTTATGTCGTCCTGTAAGACGCCTAGGTTAGAATATCTGCGTTTCAGGTTCCTGGATAGTCACATTTACAAAGGATACTCTGCCTAAATTTTAGCAACTCCTAAGGACTTAACCACGTGACTTAAAGTTTTCATTCAAGGACGAATGTTTCTAAGAGGGAAAGGATGTAACACCGGGACTTTTCGAAACGTCTAAATTAACTTGTACCTTTGTGGAAAGACAAAGAGGGTGAGTAATAATTTAAGAATGATGTGGTATGTCATATTTTAAGTGTTCAAGAATTGTATCTCAAGTTTTGAAGTTAGGTAAGACGTAAAATAAAAGTTGGCGAAAGTTATCGTAAGTTCCTTTTTAAAGATTTCTCTGAAATTTGGGTCAAATGTATCGGAGGTTTTCTCCCAATCTATAAATAGTTATGGGACCCACGACCCATCAAATCAAAGGTATACGAGTCTAGTTTCTAATGCATCAAACCATTTGTTCATACGACTTCAGAATAGAGAGATATTTGTGTTTTTGCGAGACTGTGCAAGCAGGCACGTGAGGTGGGTCCCCTAGGTCGGTGGAACTTTTTATATATCTTCTTCTTCAACTTTTTCTTCATTTTTTTAAGTTAATAACCTAAAACTCAGAAAACCCATTTCTAGGATCAACCAAATTATAGATTTTCTCGACTTAAGTCCTTGACGAAAGTTGTTCTACACGTTGAGCTCGTCATCATGGTATAATTTATTTTATCGATTTCGTAGCATATCATACTTTGTTGTTGGGACATCAATGGTTTGGACATATTTTAAGGTTTTGAGGTGTATTACGAACTTAAGATTAAGGTAAGACCCTTCTTTCATCGACTCTAGCTTTGATAAGCCACAAATAGAAATTTATGATGAAAATACATATCTTTTATCAAATTATCATGGTATTTTCTATTCTTGT
The DNA here is from genome assembly GCA_029007595.1 of Solanum commersonii. Taxonomy (NCBI): domain Eukaryota; kingdom Viridiplantae; phylum Streptophyta; class Magnoliopsida; order Solanales; family Solanaceae; genus Solanum; species Solanum commersonii. The sequence continues at coordinate 877,881 of JAJTWQ010000162.1, read as the reverse complement.
GTGTTGATTATGGTCCTGCCTTGTTGTAGTATCGAGGGGGGTTATGAGTAAAAGTCGTTAGGCCACGTGAATTCAGCGAAAAAGGTATGTTAAGGTACTCCATTCTTATGGCATGTTTTCTTAAAGCTTAGGATCAATGTAATTGGGTTGCTATTGTTATTATACTTGTAGCCATTATTGTTGATTATTGGTTGCTCAAACTGATATAATCCTCTCTTATCGAGATTCTTATTCAGTTAGTAGCATCTCTATGTTGGAAATGACATCGAGGATATTCGTATAGGTTGCTTATAGCTAATTTGCTCGCTTTTAGCCTATTGAATTGATATTTTTTCCCTTGGGGCTATTATGGTTACTGCAGGAATGTAATCTATGCCTAGAAGGGTTATGTTCTGACTGCGGGGGTTGCCCACAGGGCTATATTTATGCCAAAGAGTGTTATGTGTTGCTTACAGGGTAATTTTGATGCCAAAGAAGGTTATGTGTTGCCTACAGGGCTATGCGCAACCCACAGAGCTATGATGTTGCCTAAGAGAAATATGCGCAGCCTACGGGGTTATATTGTTGTCAAAAAGGGCTATGTGACTTCATACAAAGACAAGGGGCTACTGATATGGGTATGTAGATTGATTTGGCACCTTCTGGGCTTATGGGGGCCTAGGCAGGTGGTATGTTTTTTGTACCTGTCGATCTTATAGGGGTTTGGTTAGGCTGTTGTTTGATCATTTTTGTATTTTTAGATTCAGTAGTTGGTTAGCATGCTTATCTAAGTTTTGATTTCCTTACCTGATTGTTTTTGGTATATTATGATACTTGCTCATTTAGTCTATAACCTTTCATACTCTGTACATTATTTCGTACTAGCGCTCCATTGCCTAGGGGGCTACATTCATGCCTACAGGTCCCGACAGATGACCCAGTAGACCTCCTCAGCAGCATCATTGACTTCTATTCGGTTGGCTAGCCCCATTCCTCCGGAGCTTCCAGAGTTTGGGAGGCTTGTTAACTTTTGTTGTATATATTTTTATGGGTAGGCTGGGGCCTGTCCCACCAATATTTACTACTCTTAGAGACTTGCAGACTGGTGTGTGGGATGTATAGCTATGTTATGGCCATGTTGGCCTAGTTTGTTGGTTTGTTGGTTTGTTGAAGCTTGTGGGCTGTTTGATGTATTGTTTTTATATATACCTCATGTTTTCAGTTTTGGTATAGAGATCATGGTGGCCTCGACGGCCCAATCAAGACTTTTGTGCTAGTTGGCTATTTCTTTACATGAACTCTTGGGAGTAGCTGTTTCTTTTATAGATCTATTGACAGGGGTCTTGCTGGCCGAGGGCTTAATTTTAAGCCGAGATATACTTGTTTGTTTTCTTGATTATGTGTGGATGTCATGCGCTAGTAGCAAATGGTTCAGCAGGGTCATCTCGGGCCTGAGTTTTGGCATTAGGAGCCAGTTGCGCCCCTTGAGTTTGGGGCGTGACAATAATTCTGAAGCTTAGGCTATATAGAACCCTCATTTACTCGGTGATATGTACTACTCCCAATACATACTATCTATATAGTTCATAACATATCTATTAAGCTTATATAGAAGCTTATCATGAGTCTTGCTCAAAAATCTCTCTATAATATATCTTGTTGTGAGACTATACTCAAATCTATGAGACAAATCTCAAATATTTCTTTCTAAAATCATATGTAAAATCTCTTTATAAAACATATCTTTCAAATTATGAGAAAATTTTCAGAACATGCATAACTTGTAGATTCTCAACATAGTTTTCAAATTAACATAAAGGCTCTAAAATCATGTTTCAAAATATAATCTTTAAGAATCATAGACAAAATCAAGAACTAAAAAGTTGACTATGAAAAATCTTGCAAAGAATAAAAAAGAAATGCAATAGTTAAAATACATAAATCATGAGTAAGTAATTCAAGAAATCATCCACTTGGGTCATAAAAAGGGTTAATCTGAAAGTGGGGGCTAGAAACCCTAACTATAGAATTTAAATTCATAAAATATTGAGGATTTTTGAACATAAGGATGAAAGAAATATTTCATTGAAGTTTTGCATACCCTAAACCCTCCATAAATCTTGGTGGAAAACTCTAACAAGAAGAAAAAGGTCCAAGAATTCAGTTCTTGAAATCTTGATTGAGCTTTTGTTGAAAATCCTAGATTTCTGGTGTAGGATTTCATTAATAATCTGAAAAAAGATGATTGAAATACTTGAAATTATTTAGAATTGGGAGAAACTCGCCTTAGAGATGAAGGATAAGGAAAGGAAAGAATACAAGCCCTAGACTTTAACTGCTATCAAAATAATGAAGTTTTCGAATGAAGAAAAAGACTTAAATAGAGATTTCCATCGATGCCATGTCCTGGACGAGGTGCCCTCCGCACTTAGCATTGTGCAAAATGCACAATATGATGTGCAAATTTATCACCACCCAATCCACTAGGTCGTGCGGTCACCTACTCTAACACCTAGATAGGAGAACCCTTACCATCCAATTTGGATTAAAACATAACATGCGAAAAAAAATTATTTACTACAAAAATTTCATTAACATCACAACTTGAAGGAAAACACCACTTTAGTAAAACATTTTTACAATAGACTGGAAAAGACATCCTCCCCCCCCCAAGGATCTAGTCTAAACAGGTACAAGACCTACTAAGAGAGCATAGTTTATACACAAAAATGAGACAACACTCTCACCATAAGAAAGTGAAAGTGAAAGCTATTGGAGATCATCATCGTCCTCACCTATGAAATGTCACTGACCTTGCAACCAAACTATATCAAGTGGCATAGACAGAATAGTATCACTACAAACAACACAAACTGGTAGGCATCATCTGTCGACCCAAACCTATCACATAATATAATGTATATAATCAAAAATAACCATGCAATAAGGAACCTACACCACCCCATTTATCTATTCACATACTATTACCCTTCCCGGGTAAATGTCATAACTAATTCATCTTGATCCCATGCCTCTTAATAACACCATCCTGACGCCTAATCATAGCTTAACCTTTCTACCATATTAGTATCCATGAATATCAGGTCATCACTAGCCTTATCCACTAACAATTTATCCTTTCTTCATTTCTCATGCCTACTCACTGACCCCCTTTGAAAAAGTACATAAAACTGGTGCCTTAAACCTACTCATCCTACCAATTAAACCCAAAAGCATCTATATAATAAAGTTCATGATAAATAGAAAGATAGTTTAAAAAGAACTAAGAATTGAGTCCTCATAAAATCAACATCATAATTATAACAATTATGCAAAAACCACCCTAGGAATTAAGTTTGTCAATAAACAAATAACATACCTCAACCATCACAAGCAACCAATAGCCTAGACTCCCAGTAACCGAGACAACTCAAGGATCTAACATGCAACAATTATATCATGAAGAAGTAAATCAAGTTCACTCGTGGAACCATAAACACATACTTGGTCCTCTCATGGAACTCAAACTCAAATTGTCAGTGTACCGGTGTGGTACTTAAGCCATCAGTTGTTAGTGTACCAGTGTAGTACCCAAGTCAATCATATGTGGATATCCTCATACCATGCATGGTACACGATCCAAGCATTAGTATATATCAGGTGTGGTACCCGAACCAATCGTTAGAATATACCAAACGTGGTACCCGAACCAATCGTTAGAATATACCAAACGTGGTACCCGAGTAAATCATTAGTATATACCAGGTGTGGTATCTAAGCCAACCATTGGGATATCTTATACCAGTTGTGGTACTGTTACAGTCCGAAAATTTCTAAGTTAAGACCCCAACTATTCTTCATTTATATATAAGGTCGCGCCAAGTGATACTTAATTGTTCTTAGGTGCTAAGGTCAATTCTTTAGTGTGAGAATGACTTTTAATATCAATTAAGGTCACTAGAATCTCCTAGCGCAAGAATTAGATTTTGAATGGAATTCCTTTTATCCATAATCTTTCCGTGTCATTAACTTTGTCTTTCTTGTTCCTCAAAAGTCCCCAAACTGATTTTACTGTGAATTTACCATTACTAATTTCAGTCCACCAAGCAATATCAACTTTATTACTGAGATACGCAGGATGCAAATTCTCCTGAACATGGTCCACCATATATTCAAGCACAAAATCTCTCATTTTTGTATAGACAGATCCCTCCTTTTTTGAAAATTCAACAGTATCTTTCATGGTAACAAGTTTGCACATCTGAAACATGTATATGTTGGGATCCAAGTTAGACCAGTTGTCATACCATATAGCAGAAGTGTCTCCTCTAGGTTCCCACCAGATATGTTTTTTTTTTCAAAAGATCTCTATTTTCCAGCATGTGCTTCCATATTTGGAAGCCTCCTTTCCATTGAACTAGTGCAGAAATTTGCTTCTTACAATACTTAATCCACATAAAGTTAGACCATATTATATTTTATGTTCTGAAATTCCATCAAAGTTTTATATACATAGCCTTCGATACATCAAAAATAAACTTAAATCCTAGACCTCCTTCATTTTTAGGAAGACAAAATATCTATCCATTTGAATCATTGTTTAAAGATACTACACTATGAAAAACTATAAGACAAAAGAAAAAAAAGAAAAAAATTGTGTGCTACTAAAACAACAATCATGACCATTCTCTGATTTTTCACTTCTTTTACCATGGTTGATCCTCCCCCATAACTTAAACATCTAATCTTATTATATTTTTTTCGCTACTATTTGCTTTTTTCTTCTTTATTATTTTTCCACTCTTTTATTTTTACCAGATTTTCGATACGTGTGTTGCACATGATTATCAATTCAGAAAATTTAAGTGAAGATTTGAATAATAAGTTTTGCACTAAATAATATTGCAGATTCTTTTGTGATTGTTCAATGTGGATCGTCATATTTATGTGTTATTCACACGAACCTATGAAGATGGTCAATGAAAAATTTATTAGTTAAATGCAATAATGTATATATTTATTCAATTTGATGAGGTTCAATCATGTAATTAGTCGTATCTCACTAATATTACCTTATAGACGATATTTGTTGTGTATATTTCTTATCATCCAACCAGATGTCTGCACATGTATTCCACTTAATCTATTTAGATGTCATATGAACATGTGGAGAACAACTACATTTTATTTTTTAGAACTATTTTCGTATATTAATTTTTATTTTATAAGTTATAACATAATAGATGACGTTCTTTTTGTTGACTCTCATATTTGACTTCTCGATTGTATGTGTACATAAATCAAAGATAGATATCTGGTTGTCCATAGTTAACTGAGCAATGTTTCCTTTTTTTTATCGAAAAAATAAAATTAATTAAAGAATATATTTTATCTGTGAAATCATATATATAATCACATGTTTATCTTACACCCAACAAAGATATAGTTCATATACTTGTAAACTGTTTTCAATTTATTCAATCAAGCATGATTTGTCCAAAGAAAAATAACAACACCATGTTATCACATATATAGAGGTGGTATAATAATATGAAAAATTATTGGTCAAAAGTTAATATAAGGAAAGACGAAAGATAGAAATAACTAATGTAATAACTATGAGAATTCATAATATTATAACTAAAGAATGTAAAAGAGACATTTGCAATAATTAGTAATAACTAAGAGAATTTATATGTTATAACTAAAGAATTAATGTGCAATAGATGAATTTATAATTAATTTTATACTTACATAAATAAATAGGACTTTTAATTAATGTTACTATTTTTTATAGTTATTAGTTTTTAATTTAGTTTACAGATAAAATGAAAATGTTTATTTCATATTACTGAATATAAAATTTATTTTGTTAATGATAAATTTTAAATGATTCATATATATTCAGATATTTTCACATTTTTTGTGAGTTTTTTCTTACAAAAAAAAACGAACTCAGAAAGTTTTAAAAAATATATATTTTGATGTTAGAAGATCTTGTTAACTTGATAATACATTTGTGACATATATAAATATATACCTATATATATATATGTGTGTGTGTGTGTATGTATGTATGTATGCATTAATGAAAATATATATCCCATAAAAATTAGCTATTAAATAAATAATAAAAATTAAACTAATAGAGACTTCAACTGGCGTTATTAGAAGTCATATGAAGTGTTCTTTGTCGAAAATACTGATATGTATTAAGAAATAGTAAATTAGTAAAACAAAAGAGCAATGTTTACATAGTAATAACAATTTTTAAGTAAACTTCCTGGCAATCTAAATTACATAAGTAGCATTGATAAATAAAGTCATTCTTTTGTCTTGAGAACAAAAAAAAAAATCGTGATAATTCTCTAACTCTTGAGAAGTTAATTATTTTGGAAAAAGATATTCAAAAACATATATCTAAATCAGAAGAGAAATTGTTAACAAAAACAAATGAATTTAGAATACAATAAAAAATAAACTAATACAAACTTCCACTGGCATTATTACAAGTCATATGAACTTTTCTTCGTCGAAAATATTGAAATATTAAGAAATAGTAAATCAGTAAAACAAAAGGGCAATAATAACTATTTTGAAGCAAATTTTCTAACAATCTAAATCGCATAAGAAGCATTGATAAATAAATTCATTCTTTTGTCTTGGGCATCAATAAAAAATAAATTGTGACAATTCTCAAACTCTTGAAAAGTTTAATAATTTTGGAAAAAAATATTCAAAAGCATATATCTACATCACAAGAGAATTTGTTAACAAAAATAAATGAATTTAGACTAAAATAAAAATTAAACTAATACAAATTTCAACTGACGTTATTACAAATCATATACACTTTTCTTTGTCAAAAATACTTAAATATTAAAAACATAGTAAATCAATAAAACAAAAGGGCAATGTTTATATAGTAATAACTATTTTGAAGCAAACTTCCTGACAATCGAAATCACATAAGTAGCATTGATAAATAAAGTCATTCTTTTGTCTTGAGCATAAAAAAAAAATCATGACAATTTACTAACTCTTGATAAGTTTAATAACTTTTCAAAAAGATATTCAGAAGCATATATCTACATCACAGTAGAAATTGTTAACAAAAAAAATGAATTTCGACTAAATCATGTTAACTCATAAATTGGAACATTGCATATTAATGTATAAACTAAGCAAAAAATTAATTATTATATCATCAAAATTATTTTCCTCAAGTACTCGAGGTTAAGGAATATACCTCTTAGGATAGAACAATTTACTTTATCAGAATAATGGTACCTCATATTCCGCTAAACTTTGAACTCACTCAACGACAATTAATCACACAAAAAATTTTAAAATACAAGAAGAAGAAGAAGAGTAGAAGATTAAAAAAAAAATTGTAGTTGAAAATGAGAGGAAACCCCTATATTTATAGGCAAACAGATGATAGTATAAACAAATGTTTTTTGTGTCTTATCTGAAAAGTCATGACCTTTCCGAAAAGTCACAACTCTTTTGAAAAGGCACAACTTATAGAAACAGTCACAACTCTTTGAAAAAGTCACAACTCTTTGGAAAAGGCACAACACTTTGGAAAAGTCACAACTCATCGAAAAATCACTACCCTTTGAAAAAAATCACAACTTATCAGAAAAGTCACAACTCATCAAAAAAGTCACAACCTAAGCTAGGGATATTATAGTAATTTACATTCAAGTTAGGATTTCATGCTTTTAAGGTAATATAGATTTATCATTTAAACTATGTAGTTCATTCTTTTAAGGTAGTATAGATAAAAGAGGAATATATAGATTTGTCTAATTTTTCAAAAATAAAGAAGAATATTAATCTGAGGATATTTAGAATATATAAATATGTCTTTTAACTTTGTGTTCTTAAAGATGTCCCCCCCACCCCCAAGAAAAAAAGAACATTCTATATTAAATTGAATAAAAATAAAAGTCCAACAAATCAATTTAAAACGGAGGAGTACCTATTAAATCTAGTTTGGACTCTTCAAACATGTTTTTGATCAAATCATTTTTCTTCAACAATTTGAGTCTTTACATTGCTTGAACACCAAGTTGTAGTTTTTGTGGAACAGAAAATCATTGAACTTTTTATCAAGTAGAAGTTGTTGCAAAAGTATATTTATGTTATGAAACTGAGTACCTATTAATTATCTACATAGTTCTCGTTTGAAGTTGAGTATTTCTATTCTCGTTGTTGCATCAACTTTTGTTTATCTATCTAGTTTACCCACAATAAAAATTGTAATTGCATAAGTGAAGAACTCTCGCAATCTTCCTTGTTTTAAGAAGAAGAACAAAAAACTTACAAAACTTGTAGTTTAAAAGTATAAGGAAATCTCTCTATTTATAGACAAGGAAGGATAGTATGAGAAGGTGATTAGCGTGTCTTATCAGATAAATTACAATTCTTCAGAAAAATCACAACTTTTTGGACATGTCATAACTCATCGAAAAAGTCACAATCCTTCGAAAAAGTTATTTCACTTCAATGTGAAAAGGTGTTTGCGTATAATATAATATAGAATAAATAAATAAATAAATATAATATAATATAAAATATTGGATAATAAATTGGGTGTTTTAAGTTGGGGGTATTATAGTAATTTAACATTTAAGTTAAGGAGTTCATGCTTTTGAGGTAGTATAGAAGATTAGTAAGCTTCTAGGACAAATAGTCCTTAATAGCAATTTTATGTTAAATAAAGTGTGCACTCATAATTTTCAAATTAGGGTTTTAAAATCAAATCGTAACCGATAAGTCAATCGCAAAATGGTTTATTGACTTATTGATAATAGGTTATCGAATAAATGGTTGGGAAACGGATCAAAATTTTATAATTAACAGCTTATTGGTGTGGGGACGAATTATTCAATTTCCTTATTAGGTAAACCGTTAGCCCGTTAAGAATTACCATAGTTACATTTTTATTCTAGGTATATTGGCCTCATTTAATATTTTACAATAATATATAAGAGTAATTATATATTGTTTTTTTCTTATTCCTAACTCCTAAAGGCTAAAGCCGTAAAGCCACGAAATCTATTTACTTTTCTATAATTATCTATTTTTCTTTAAAGAATAGAGCACGAATCAGCAAACTCAAAAAAGTACTGAGGATATATACATAAAAAGTATGCAACAATTTATCGAGTCATTGGCAAAGATGCTTCAATTAGACAATGAAAATGTGATAACCAGTCAAAATTCTAGATTAATTTATCCATTTTATCTTGTTACTGTATAAAAGTCATCCTTTTAGTAAAGTGCGTTCATTGGAAAAAAAAAAAAAAAGAATATCATAGAGATTAGAGGTTAACTGATACACTGCTAATCTGAAACCAAACTAACCGATATCTTATAAGTTGACTAACGAGTTATTAAATTTAAAAACTGATATCCAATAAGCAAAACTATTAAGTGAAATTATCCGCCCGATCCGTCTTATAAATAGCCACCTTCAAATCCTGAATCCCATTTCTTCAATCTCAAATAAAAAAGAAAAAAAAATTTGTATATAGTGGAACATTCATGCAAGTGCTGCTTAATTTCTAGTTTCTAACATATACTTTGCGCACACTAAAAAATCATAAACAAATCTCCTAACTGAAATTAAATTATTGATACAATGAATAAGCAAATTCAGAATGTATCAACAATAATTATCTGCTCGTTGCTGCTATTGATTGATACTGAAATTGGAAATTTTTACCGATTTGTCGATGGAGCACAGCGGACGATTCAAGTTTCCGACGATCTAGACGACGTAGTTGACGATGAAGAAGACGAGGCATGGAGAGAATGGGGAAGGAAGAAATCGACTAGCTCCGATTTCGATCCGCCGCCGCCGGATTTTGGTACGATGAGTCCGTCGGAAATTCAAGTGGAAATGATGAAGCGGCAGCTGGGTCCGGTTTTTGGGTTTGTTAAACTCCGACTTGGAACTCGGCGGACTCAGGTTTCTCTTGCTTTACCTTCTTTTTTTATGTGTTGATTCCGATTAATGTGATGAGTAATGATGCGCTAAATTGATTTTCCTGACTAATAGCATTGAATCTAGTGAAATAGTTGTCTTGCTGAAAGAGTAATCTACCAATTGCCGTTCAATTTCAAGCTAGTTATACCCATTTTGCAGTGGCGGATGCATAGTGACCAACAGATTTATATATGAAAATTTCTGAAAATTAGAATATATTTTGTGTTTTGAACCCATATTTACATTGAGTTTTGAATCTTTAGAATATATAAGATTAAATGTTAGATCCGCCTCTAATCATTAGGATCTATTCGGGTTATAAGTAGAGTGAGAAAATTAGTTGACAAACTGCAGAATGTGGTAAGATCTGAAAACCTCTCTTTTCTGTGAAGTTTCAGGTCTGTGGTGGATGCAACTTCTTGGTACTGGGTTCATATGAGCCTAGTACTTTTGATGGGGAGTATAAATTTATATGTAAAAATGTTCAATAAAATCGCAATAGTTAATTATATGAACTTAAAAATAATAATTGTTCAATTCACAGCATCTAAAGATGGAACCCCATAAGCTTAAATTCGTGTTCCGCCTTTGATTCTGGTTGACTTTAGAATAGATAAGTCTGAGTTTTACATAACACCTCATCTGTATTAAAAGGCAATCTTTTAGTATTACAATGAAGTGAACCTAGAATCTAGATAGAAGGGAATAAATGTAGAGGATTACTAAAGTTGACCTCAATTGATTTGGATTGAACCATAGTTGACTGAATGGAAGAGTATAAAGTTGACTGAGATTACTTGTTTCCAGGAGAAAGTTACTGAAATAGCGATGAGATGGACCAAACTAGCAAGAACTGGAGCAATTGAGGCAAAGTTCATCAGTGTTGATGTGAGCACAATCATGTTTACTATGGAGAAAGGTCAAGACTCTATAGAGGTTTGTCTTACTTCCAAATTATGGTGTTTTATTCTATAACTACTAGCTTTACCTATTGATCCTTACAACAAAGAGTTGAATATGAGAACACTTGTATAAAGGTCGTTGTGTGTCACCACCTCCCACCTATCCTACACAGTCAATTAAGGTTGTTACTGCAAAGCAACAGCTAAGGTGCACAGGACCTTACTGTCTAGCCTGTTGGTACTCCGTATTTTCATGGAGAATGTCATTTCACCAGGTCCATGTCTGAGACAGCAGGGTAGTCATTACACCATTCATTTCAAGGCTCTAGATTTTTAGCCTTCCAAATGCACCCTTTATCGCATGGTTTTACTTAGTTCAATTCTTCATCCTTTGGGACGATATGTTAGTTGGTATTTGATAGAATCACAAGTTCTGTGTACTAGAAAAATTGAGATTTTATTACTCCATTTTGCAGTTGAAAGAGTTTTTGTTGGACCAACCAGAAGCATATGAGATTAAACTAGGGGACCAACTTTTTCGAAGACCAGGAGATCCTCCTTTTGAAGAAGTATTTGAGAAGATTCAGACGGAGAAAAGCAAAGTCGATCATACCAGCTCAAAGAAGAATAGGCATAATGAGTTGTAATCACCAGAAAAGAAATCTTGACAACTAATTTTGATCACTTATAACATGTATTTTCAGGAAGGCAGGTGTAAATGGCTGGCATCTTACATTATCTTTTTTCGACACACTTGACACTCTGTGCTTACAAGCTATGCATCCAAATAGTCAGTAAATTCTTCTGACGTTCGATCATTGAACATCTTGTGTTGGGAAATATCTTTGTCAGGAGTAATGGCGATTATAAGGGAATGATTTTGTTTAAAGTTTCTCCATGTCTTTCACCAATTATGATTTATGAATGGAGCTAAGGGGCTATCAATAGTACCCTTGTAGAAGAGGACAATTGATATCCTCCATAATGTCCTAAAAACTGGATCTGTTAGATGGTTATATGACATTCCTAAACTGTGTGCTGCTCATCATAAAAGTATTTTAATTCAAACATAATATAAACCATCCCACAAACTAGATTGTGTATACATAGGGATGACCAGAGCAGGCACAATGCTCAAATCCATAATTCTGTAAGAAAAGATGCTCCAATCCATAATTCTGTAAGAAAAGATTATCGATAACGGAGGATACTGCAGTAGACCCTCTCGGCTTTTAAAAAATGCAAGTTAAGTGAAAGAATACAGGATTATTTCAGCTTATTGCTGAAGTCAGAGAGCTCGAGAACACGAATTCTGGAAATGCCAGCAGCTTCCTCCCTCTCCTTTTGAGTATTGTAACCCCAGTCCCCTGCTTCAAGAAATCAGATCAGCAATCACTACAACATTGCAAATCTATAAGAAGCAAAGTGAGTATGATAAGTCACCTAGATACAAGTTCCATCCATCCAACTCGGACTCTTTAATCACATTCTTTAAAGTAGCAAGCCGGTCTTCCACAAAGCTGAGCAATATTCAGAAAAAGTAGACACTTAATTTCACGCAGTAGAAGCCAAATGGCTAATTCAAAAGAAGTTTGAATAGTTCTTATGCTATGAAATCTTACTGTAGTTTCAGACCCTGGTGTTCTGACATTTCCTGAAGTTGCTTAAGCACTTTTATTTTAGGTCTGATTAAAAAGAAGTTTCATGTAAGCTGTAAGCATGAATATGTGCTTGGATAAGTAAACACTAATTGACCATGTCTCTTGATATTGCAGTTAGCTTAATCCAACTTCGCGTGAAGTAAACTTACCCTGTGCCGAGACCAAAGATCCTTTCAGCTGGAATAGTTATCCCAGCAATCCCTTTAAGTAATGCATCTGCAAAGCGGCTCTACAAATGGCAGTGGAGTACAAATATTAGATTCAACGGCTTATCTCAAGACTCTTAAGAATACAATTCCACTTTCATCAAAAACAAGCTAAAGATTTAAAAAATAAAATGTCACTTGTATGCATGGTGAATATTTCAGGATAAATTAGTTCAAAAGATTTTATCTTTAGGTGAATGTGCACATTCTAACAAACCTGCTTCGTAGTGACTATATAAAGCTTTGAACTTGCAAATTTCAGTGCATCAGGTACTCCAGGATAAAACCTGTAAAGAAAGCATAAACTTTTTAGTATTTTTCCAACATAGTATATTCTTTGACGTGATTGAGTACTACCTTTAAACAGCGGCGAATTTATTGTGCAATTTATGAAGCACATGAACTCATAGTCTTTCGCAAAATTAGATATTTTATGTACATATTGTCTTGAATTGATCTAATATTACCTGCTGGCACCCATGCTATTAAAGAGATTAATGATGTACTTGGTTTTACCTAGAAGAACAAGGATCAATTCCCACTTAATTCATTTTCTTTCTATTGTCTTTAGTATGCACTCAAGTTCTTGAAATCTTAGATCTGCCTCTGACCGTAAAGAATAAGTGATTCTAGAGAATGACAATGAGATGAGCACCGACCAACTTATAGGTTGTAGTACTACTCGGAGTCTTAAAAGCTTATCAAGCTAGGAAACTGACAAGCAGATAGATTTAGCTTGTTTTGGAGCACATCATTCGATATAGGTAGTCAGTAGTCTATAGTGTTTGTTTCTCTGTTTCTCTTTAAGTTGGTTCAGTGATTATACATTTGCCAGAGATTAGAGCTAATCAGGACCCTCAAGTGGTTGATTCGATCACACAGGCATAATCAACAGCTACACTTACCTGTTTGCACCTATCCAAGTAGCCAAATCATTGTCCATCCATTCATCTCTAACCTTACCAAAAAGATCTATAAGAAAATCTCTGTCTTCATTCCATTCTGCCATTATAATGGGTTTAATCTTTGCCCAGTTCTCAAGTATTCCCTCAACTGTTAGTCCCTCTGCAACCTATCACATTAAGAAAGATATCACCTCGACGAACTTTATGATACATCAGCTAGAATGAATAGATTTGTGTCATCATATCAAAGACACTTGTATTTGTTTTGTTTACCCACCGAAGACGTGCGAATAGAAGATATTCTCAATTCCAAGAGCAACCTCACAAGTAAGAGATTTTCATATCCAGTTTCCACTACAGGTCTAACCTGCAGAAAGTTTGAAGGTTGATCACTTTCTGCAACAACAACACAACATACCCCATATATTCCCACAAGTGGGGTCTAGGTAGGGTGAGTGTACACGGACCATACCCTACCTTTGGGTAGAGAGGCTGCTTCCAATAGATCGTTGGCTCAAGGAAAATCATTTTTTCAGAAAAATAGTTCGAAAGAAATGCAAGAGTAAAAGTTGTGATGATTAGCACAATTGGCACCCGTATATGGATCTCAAATATCATTGTTATTATAACAGAAAATAGTTCACTCGCTGACAAAGATTTACTCTGACAAGAAGGAGATGACTACGGACAACATTCACTTATTAGAATAGTATCTGTGCAATTATTACCAAATGCTATTCAAAACACTTCTGCTCAAGTTATTAAGGGATGAGAAATCAGTTCATCCCTTAGTAGGAAAATCAGTATTTCCCATATAATGATATTGCAAAACTAGGAAAATCCGAGATTAATCAGTGTAGCAGTTTAGTAGTTGTAACTCCACTCTTAACAACTTTGACGGAAGATTCAACAACAACAACATACCCAGTGTAGTCCCACAAAGTGACGGAACATTCACATATTACCTTATTTCTCTTCCTTCTACTTCCTTTCCCTCCCCTTATTCACAAGGTACCCCACCGAAAAGATAAATAGATCAGAGGAAAACCTGTTGCTGAGAGTCAAAAGCATGGAAGTTTCAGAGCACCATCAGCATTTCAAGAATGACTCATTTATGAGTTTGAAATGCATACTTCGCCTGGTTTTTGCAATTTCATATAACCCAGAGGTCCATTTACTACATCACTGATTTCAACAGTTCACAGGATTATACACACACGACACACCAACACTACTAACCTCAGGGACGGATCTAGAAGCCAACATATGGGTTCAACATAGGTTTAGTTCAAACTCAATAATTTTATTAAGAAAACTCACTAAAAGTACAAAAAAACCCAGTTACTAATACCTAATACCATCCTAGAATTTAGAACCCATAAAGTTCAAATCTCGGCTCCACCTCTGACTAGCCTAGTTCAACCCCAGATGAATATGCTAAGAACATTTAATATATCACTTACGGCAATGACGTTGAACTCAATGTGTGCATTCCAACACCCTTTATAGTAGTGACTTATCTCATGAGAAAAGACTTTGTTTTCTTTCAAAGAAGCATGCTTAACACAACCTATTACATGTATAAGCATTCTACACATATGCAAACTAAATCAGGGGTAAAAGAATGTCCAAATCCACCACTACCACAAATGTATCTCCTTTCACAAGAACAACTTTTCTTTCACTATTTCACCTGTAATTTTACTTTCTAAGGAAACGAACAAAGAAAGCATAATACTTTGACAAGCTAAGACAAAAAGAGAAAAAAAAAAAAAAGAACTTTACCACATGCATCTGATCTACAATCCAATCTTCCAAAGATGAGTCCACCCCATTGAAAAGACTAGGCCATCTCACTTTAGCAGCCTGCAAAACCAACATTTTTTTTCAAAAAAACAAAATTGAATATTGGGAAGCAAAAAGGGGCAAGTAAAGTAATGACCTTAACAGCAGAAAGAGAGCTTTCTCCACAGCTATCGCAGAGAACTCCATCAAAATCCAAGGCATACAAATCCCCCATTTTTGTGCCAGTTATTGGCTTTGAGGTTGTTAAACCGAAGCCTGTGCGATGGAGGGTCTCTTCAATACCCGCCAATCAAATTTGATCAAATACATTTTGACTCAAACTGACAGCTGATTTCTTGTAAGATCATCGTGGGCCTTATTGCCCTTGATCCGACCCGAATGGCATGGCTAACCCGAATTTGGAATTAGGATGTATTGGGTTAATTAATCTGAATTCATGCCGAAAGTTTTATATCAAGTTATTCTCTATTAATCATTGACAACTTTAAAGCAGCATCTTGGTCTTTTTTTTTTTCTAGTGATTTTTTACTTCTAAAAATACTGGCATTAATACTATTTGAAATGACGGTAACAAGAAAATAAAGTTAACGACTACGATAGTTAAAATGATATTTTTTGAATACTTGTTTGAAAGTTTGAGAGTAAAGATAGAGATACAAGTTGTATAGATTCGTCTAGGCGAGAGATGAGAAAGTTCATGATCTAAATCAAGTGAAGTGCATCAAGCACAAGAATGACAAACTTTTGATAAAAGAGGTACACATTAGAGAAGATAGATAATTTTTCATAAATACTTAAATGAAGATTGAAGAGGGGGATAGGGATATTGCATTAAGGAGTTAGAGCACTTTGAGAATCATAGACAATTTGAATATTGTAGATGAAAAAAACTGTAGACGGTGAGGGGGCGATCCATAAGATAAGGAGGGGCAAAGTTATCAAGCCACACGAGATTGTAGTGAAATTTTGAGAAAATATAGGCAAAATAGGTATGAAGTGGTTGACTATATTGTTTGATATAATTCTTAGGAGGACTAGAATGTCAGAAGAATGGAAATGAAGTACAATAATTTTATTGTATAAGAACAAGAGAAATATCCAAAATTGCAATAACTATGGGAGTATCAAGCTACTAAAATACTCTATGAAAGTTTGGGAGAAAAATGATAGAGATAGGGTTGAGGAGGGTGTGATCATCTTCGTGAATCAAATTTGAATTTATGTTGAGGTGATTAACTACAAAAGTAATTCACCTTGTAAAAAGATTGTTGAAGTAATGCAGTGATAGTATGAGAAATTTATAGTGTTTATTGACCTAGAATAACATATAATAAAGTTTCTAGGGAGGTTCAATGGAGATATTTGGAATTTAGAGATGTTCATGTGACTTACACTCTCACAATTCAGGACATATAAGATGGCGTCAAATTCCATGTAAGAATAATGGTAGAAACTCGTAAGACTTTTCGATTGAAATAAGATTGCACACTAAGATTCAACCTTAGCCTGATTTTATTTGCCTTACTATTGGATGAATAGACATTGCGCATCTAATGAGAAATGTCATGGTATGTTTTATTCATAGATGACATTATATTGATTGACAAGATGCACTAAAAAGTTAACGATAAATTAAAAGTTTAGAGGCAGGCCCCAAAGTTTAAAGATTTTAGGTTTAGTAGGACAAAGATTGAATACTTGAATTACAAGTTCCCATAGCGCAATGGACAGAGCTGGAAGTGAAATCGATATACAAGCTATTATCAAGTAGTTTGGGTCTATAATACAAGGTAATGGGGAGATTGAGAAGGATGACATGCATCGTATTGAAGTGGGGTGGATGAAATGGAGACTCACTTATGAGGTTCTATATGATTAACGTAGTATCACCAAGGCTTAAGGGTGAGTTCGACTTAGTGATTGTTAGATGTACCTTGTTATATAGGATAAGGTGTTGACTTGTCAAGAATGCATGTGTTCCGAAGATAAAGCTGATAAGAAAGATGTGAATGTGCATATGGATTTGTGGACATACTAGAATATATATATATTACTATAAGTTTGAAGCTCCAAAGTAAAAAGTTGAATTACCATTTTGCCCCTTTACTATATTAAAATTTGATTAATTATTTAATTAAATACAAATACTTCAATCACATAATGGTAAGAAATTGAAGTTCATAAACCCTTTAATAATTAAATTGTTATTTTCTTGATAAATGAGTACATTGATATTGCTTTTAATCATAATCATAAATCTTATAATAGAAGAATTTGAAAAGTTATGATTGATAAAACAATGTAACCGGAATTTTTTCTTCTGAAATAGCTACATTTTTCCTTCTAAATAGACTATTGTTTATTATTGATGTAAAGAATTTGAGGAGATGTCATCATATATCATCATATGATCATATATCATATCATATATTATTAAAAAGTGGAAAGCTCCAACCTTTAAAGTTGGATTGTCATTTTACCCCTTCATTATATTAAAATGTTATAATTATTTAATTAATTAAATAGTAAAAATAAAATTATAATTCACCCAAGGCTTAATTACATGTTTCAGGTTCAAAACAAAATTCTGCGTGTTTAGATAAACAAAACATCAAAACATTTCAAATTCTTGGCTACGTTAATTTAGAAACAATTAATATTTAAAGGAAGTTGCTTTTTTAATAGCTAAAATAATGATAAGAAATAATGTTGTCATACTAAATGTTAATAATAGCTAAAATAATGATAAGAAATAATAATTTCTCATTTTACAAGCTTTCCAAAATTAGTTTATACATTTTTGGAATGATTATAAATAATTAAAAATAAATAATAGGTATATAATTTAATAAAATAATTACTATAAAAACTTGCAATAGCTTATGACTTTATATGATTTTCTATAGCATTAATATTATAAGTTCAAAAATACTTTAAAGAGATAAAAAATAATTTCAGAAAGAGTCTTTTTCACTATCGCATTAACTACACATACGTACAATGTATGTTATTTAATTATGTCATTTCTAAATTAATAAATTTATATTATCTTGAGCTTGTAGTTATAAAAATTTTGCAAAAATTGAAGAGTTGTCTTTTAATTATTCAATATAGATTATTATATTTTTCAATTTCCACCATATATCAGCTCACACTTTTGCAACACTCTTCTTTTACTCAACATATTTCCTTGTTCATGGTTAGGTAAGTATTATCTACTGATATTTTCTTCTCTTCCGCTTATTACAATTTCACATTTTTCATTCCAATTTATTGATACTATTTTTCCTAAGTTTGTCTTTCCTTTTTTAATAGGAGTTGTTGTGTGCAATCCATATTATAATGGAAAATGGAAAATGGAAAATTGACTTTATAGTGTTTTCAAAAATATAGATATAATTGTTGTTATGCATTTCAAGTTTTCTTTATATATACACGGTTGAATGTTGATGTATGGATTGAAAGTTTCTCAATGAATTGCAGGGATTATTGCAAGGTATGATTGATTAAACTCATTAGAAATACATATTCTTATTATGCTTATAGTTTGAAATTTGAGGGTATCTGTTTTGATTTCTTATCTTATACATATTTTTCAATTTATATTACAATAAATTTTTTTGTATTTATACATAAATTTATAACTATAGACATATATTATGCAACCATATAATATGGAATATACGTGCAACGCACATGTCCAGATACTAGTATATATATATATATATATAAGAATGAAGTTGTGCATGATAAGGTGAGTGGCCTACCTAGAGGACAATATGAGGAAAGCAAGCCTAAATTATTTCAGGCATATAAAGAAATGTGAGTAGATGCATCAAGGTGTAAGAGGTTGACATTAGTTAGATGAGGCACTTTGATACCTTTTGATGAAAGATATGATTCAGAAGAAAATAGGAATCCAAAATTCATTGAGAAAAGAAAGTATATTCACCAGAAAAAAGAAAGTACAATTCGAAAAACGTTAGAATTATTTTGTATAAGATAAAAATAATCAAGACATATGATCATATCTAATCTAAAACTTTGAGGGTACTGAAAATTACCTAAAAAAAAATTAGACAATACACGTGGCCAAGCTATACAATGATGTGTGAGAGGTTATGAAGATAGTGGTGGTACCCTGAAGACTAATGATACAATTCACTCGGTGAGAATAATATAGATCGACCCACCCATGCATGTTGGTTAGTCCATACAGACTTTAAATTTTTATCAATTTGGGTTGATCTATTTTTTTTCTTAAAAAAAGAAATAATATATTTTTAAAATTTAAATTTTAAAATATTAACATAAATATCAACAAGACAATATTATATGGTGTTACTATTTGTTAACCAAGTTTCAAATGCATGAATAAAATAATTTTAATAATCCTTATTACGTTTGACTTCAAGTAAATATTTGGTTGGATGACTTCAATATGAAATCATTGGCATTTTATGTAAATATCTTGGGTATAACTATACAATAACATCAACATATTAAGTGAGATTTACGGATGGTAGAGTATATACAAATCTTATCACTATTTCGTGGAGGTAAAGAAACTGTTTTGCTTAAGACTGTCGACTCAAGTGCATAATACCAAAGTAAAACAAAAGAAGAAAAGAACTGAAGAATCGTACAGAAAAAATATTTTTTATATTTGAATGTTTTAACTTTATAATATTTATATGCATGGTTTCTGACTTTAAAGTTTGGACTTCTCTTATTATTTGTAGTATTCTATATTTTTTTAATTTAATATTTTAAAACTAAAATTAGGTATTAAAAAATTACATATAAAATATTATAAGTTGCATTTTTTATCACATCACTATAATAATTAATATTATTTTAAAAAATTATCGATAATAATATTATCATACTTAGTGTAGTGCCACTCGATTAGATTTGGAGAAGCTTGTGTATATGCATACCTTATGTAACACCTCGCTATTAGAAAGAGTTAAATTTAGAAAAAACTAATTTGGAAAGAGCCAAATTGAGAATTTGGCAAGTTATGCCTAAGTTGTGAGTTTTGGGTAAACTTCGAACGACCATAACTTTCAGTACATGATGAGTTAGGTGGCCCATAAGATATCAAATGAAAGGTTTTTGAATCTCCTTTCCAACGCCATCGAGTTTGCTAGATTTCGAGTTCGAATGAGGGATATATACCCGTTTTAAGTCAGCCTGTTCAGTTAAGGAAATTTACCTAAATTAATAAGGGGTACTTTGGTCTTTTTCTTACCACATCAGCTTTAAACATTTTTAGTAAGGTTTTAGGGGTCTAAACTGATTTGGGTAAGTTTTCGTAATCATAAATACGCTTAGGGTTTTAAAAGAGGGTTCAAGAAGAGAAGAGGAGAAAAGGAAGAACGATCAAGATTTCTTGCAAATCAAGGATTTGTTTCGCCAAATCGAGGTATGTAAGTTTTCATGATAGTGTTGGGTTCGTTCACCACACACCAATCATGTAAATTCCAACCTTAATTTCGTTCTTGAGGTTGAATGATTTGATTCTTGATGGGTGTTCTTGAGGTTTTGTTCTTCATGCTTTGTTTAGGGAGTTTGATGAAATTTGAGGTGAGGATTTCGATTGTTGAGGTTTGTTCTTGAGGCAAAATGAGTAGATTCTTGTGTACTTGTATTGGGTAATTGAATCTAAGGAAAATTTGAGGAAACCAATCAATTCTAGGCGAGTTAGTATCAGAAAATGAGAAGAAAAATTCGTTGGGATTTTCTGGGCTGGGGCTGGCGCACTGGACCAGCAGTGCGCCAGAATTGCGCCTCTGAAGTTCAAGGGTTGGCGCCCCGTGCCACTCAGTGCGCCAGGGTCGCCTGCCCTATCCTATTTTTAGTTGTTTGCTCCGTCTGAGTTCTTTTAAAGTGTACCTTTACTCATTACTGATTCTAACTACTCTAAACTACATCTAAACATAGAGAGATCCTTCATAATATGAATCATAACCCTTGAATTGATAATTCATAATTCATAATTCAAATTCAAAGTAAAGTTAATAGTAAAGTCTTGAAAGTTCTTTCGAGTCATTTTGAGAAGGCTTTTACAATCTTTTAAAACTTGTTTTT
Organism: Solanum commersonii; assembly: GCA_029007595.1. Taxonomy (NCBI): domain Eukaryota; kingdom Viridiplantae; phylum Streptophyta; class Magnoliopsida; order Solanales; family Solanaceae; genus Solanum; species Solanum commersonii. The sequence continues at coordinate 856,329 of JAJTWQ010000162.1, read as the reverse complement.
GAGTACTTGAGTATGAGGATAAGGAGAGTTGAGTTTCATTTTTCAAAATGAATATATGGGAACTAAGTATTCCTAAAGAGTAAATATTTTTACATTTAAAATGAAGGAAAACATCGATTTCCAAATGAGTTCATAGGAGTTTTGAGTACTATCTCTTTTAAGAGAAACCTTTTGAGTAATAATCTCAAAGTTTGAGGATGAGGAAATATTTTTAAACATATGAGCTAAGTTATATTTTGGGAGTAGTATTGAGAACCGATATGGGAACGAGTTCAAATAACTCAAAGTTCTTATAAACCATGTAGCCAACGTGGGTAGAAAGGGTCATACTTTTTAGATGATTCCTTATTGCTTTTTAAGCATAGCTTAGTGGATCCACTTAGCTGAGGATGTCTTATACTTTAGCAAGGTATAAGATAGTTCTGGCAGCGTGGGCGAGACGTTGTATCATCACATAACTCATAGTGATGGTTGTCAGTTACAGAATCTCCCAAATTGAGTTATTTTGTATATTTACATACAAACTGAGTATTTATTGTATTTTAAAATACATTGAATTGTTATCTACTGTTTTAAATGCTTTATATAAACTGCATCTTTATTGTTGTTTTTATACTGTATTGAGTTGAGTATCCATGAGTTGAGGTTGAGTTGATCAGCAGAGTTGAGGTGAGTATGTTTCCTTCTTTCCAAGTTCAAGCTATTATGTTATATTCGGTGTTCCCCTTACACGCTCGTACATTCAATGTACTGATGTCATTTGGCCGGCATCATTTTATGATGCAGATACAGGTAAATCAGGATCATCAACCGGTGCTCCGTTGATCCATACGAGTTCCAGCTAGATTTGGTGAGCCTCCTTGCTTTCCAAAGGGTTTCATATTGAGTTTACATTTCAGTTTTGTTTATTAGGATGTCGTGGGTCTTGTCCCGACGTCCATCTCAGTTAGTAGAGGCTTCATATATAGTAGAGTTTTGAGAAGTCTGTTTCATTTTCATTTTCATTTGTTAATGTTTTAGACTTGAGTTGTCTCTTTTGGCCAGTGAATATTTTAACACATTTATGAGTTATTTATTTTAAGACTATGAGTAAAGATTCTACTTTTGCGTTTATCTATTATATATTGTAAAAGTCTTTCGCTGAGAGTTGAGTCAGGCCAATGGTTCGCTTGGGGTCAATAATGGTTCTCGAGTGTCGGTCACGTCCAGGGTGTAGGCTTGAAGCGTGACACCTTAAACCTACCTCAATTTATTAAAATATATACTTTGAACTTTGAAAAGCAAAATGTAATATAAATTTTGACCACAAAAGGATTAGAAGTCTTTTTATTTCAATTTGTTTGCGTGATTCTAACTTGACACAAAATTTAAGAAAATAAAAAAATAACTTTTAAACTTTGTGATCATGAACTAAAAATATATATATAATATATAAGAATATGATAAAATCTTAGGATTATAAATATGTTATAGAAAAGTAAAACGTAATATAAATTTTGACCACAAAAGGATTAGAACTCTTTTTATTTCAATTTGTTTGCATGATTCTAACTTGACACAAAATTTAAGAAAATAAAAAAATAACTTTTAAACTTTGTGATCATGAACTAAAAATATATATATATAATATATCAGAATATGATATAATCTTAGGATTATAAATATGTTATAGAAAAGTAAAAATTTAAGATTTTTTTATAAAAATAAATTAAAAATAGAAAAATAAAAAAAGAATTGATAGCGTGCCGCACGCTGGATGCTTCTCTCCTCACGCAAGCAAGCAATCAAACAAAAAAAAGAAAAGGAAAAAGGGGGACTAGCGACACGAACGACCGGACCCACAGATTTTTTGTCCAAACTAAGCAAACCAAACGGCGCCGTTTGTTTGAAACAGTTACCGGCTATCCCGGCAGCCTTCTCTTCCCCCAAAAATTGTTTCACTATAATCATGCCCTCTCTCTTCGCTCGTTCTTCGAGACAGTTTCTAAATTTTTTTCTCACAGTAGCAGCACAGTTTATCTTCGTCTCTATCTGCTTATTATCACTTCTGTAAGTATTCCAAAAGAATTCGAATTCCATTTCTTTGTTGTTTGATTGTTTGATTCTTTTTTTCTTATGGTTTGTTGATTGGATTATATGATCATTGACTTATTTATTCAGTTACTTTGCTTTAGCATAAGCATTTCTATTGGATATGGTTTTGGATCTCTTTGCATATCCTGACTAGATGATGATTGAGCAAATTGAATGTTAACGACTTTGTGTACATGTTTTGCATAGATATGAATTGATTTAGAGGCAAAGAGAGAGAGAGTTTTGCTGGTAAACAGTCAGAAAAGAGAGGGATGAATCTAGCTAGTGTCAAGATACCAGATTCATCTGAACTTTTTCTTCTTCTAAAATTTGGGGTTGGAAGGGGCAATGAGGAGGGGATTACAAGTTGGGGGAATTAAACCCTCGCAGACAAGTGAAAGTTCAGGTAGCCAACTAAGCCAACTAAATGAGATATTGATATCCCCGGTTCATTTGAATCCGGTGTTCTCGATGCTGATCATAAATTTATATTTAAATATCCCTAAAATTGTATTAAATACTAGTAGATATGAACCCATGACTTTAAGAATACAATGACTTCAATGTTAAAAAAACTCAAAAGTTGAACATATAAGTTTTAAATTGTGTCTGCCTTTGAGAAAGGGCAAATTTTTGTTGGCTTAATTATAGTCTTTATGTTTTAATTTGTTTGTGTTACTTTCCTTTTTAGTTCTAAAAAGAATGTTGCTTTCCTTTTTGACAATTTTTTAGTTTCAACTTTTCGACATGACATTTTTAGAACCACAAGATTAAAGGACATTTTAATATATTTTACATACCTCTAATGTAAGAACCCAAGAATCAAAATCTCTTTTACCTTCTCAAACTCTGTGTCCAATCAAAATCATATGCTAGCAATGGAGAGCCACGAATTCTAATAGGGATTCAAAAAAATGTTTAAATTGCTATATCTAGAGGAATTGACAGTTTATATATGTACCAAAAATGAATAATTTTTACCCTACTTCAGTGGCAGATTATGTACAAGAAAGGGGTTTGAATCTCCTTCATCGAGAAATTATACTATACAAATAGAATAAATATTAATTTTTTGGTTATATGCTGACTGTTGAATCCCCTTGATATGAAGAAAAGTCTTTCATAGTGGTAAAAAGGGTTCAAAAGTTGTTGTAGGTCATAGCTTTATATCCCAATTATGACATTCTAGAATGTCTATCATTTCACGGCTCCACCACTATCCACCTTGCATAGTATAATTTCATATGTTAGGGATTCGATTTAACCCCTTCCTTACCTTTAGCTCGGCCAGCGGTGGCGAGACCTGAACATAGTATCATTATGTAATACCATCTTGAAGCATGTGACCACTTTATGTAAAGCTAATTAGTGTAGTTTTGGTTTTAGAGGTATAAATATGTTTTTTTTAGCAGGGCAAAGTATTTTCCTTGAAAGTTGAAACTTTAGGTTTTGAAATTTGTCGACTTGCTAGGTAAAGCATCAATTGATGTTAAACTAGTGACTGTATAGGTGTAAAATTTTGCAAATGTAAAGTCTTGGAAATTCTTTTTAACCTTCTATTTTTTATGTTTCTTGGATATATTTGATTTTTGAATGTGGTCTCATGCTTCGTTAGCTCCTAAGTTCTAATCTCTATTCATTTTCTTTTGTTTCCCCTCTCTTTCTCTCTCATGAATGTGAAGTGTACTGAGTTTTAATTACAGAAAATGGAAAATAATAAGGAAGGGGAAGAAACTGCTCCTTCTAGAAATGAGTGGGAAGTCGTATCGCTCACACAGTCGGCATATGCTGCTGCCCCTGATTCAAGACAAGTTAATCTCGTTGATGATAGTAGTGCAGAGTTTGTAGCTGAAACTTCTGATCCAATGATTATGTCGGGGCACTTTGGCTTTCCACCAAATCAGCATGAGAATGCGGCATTGCAACCATCTAATGATGAGATTCTCAATGAGAAGGGAAGTGAAGATGCTACTCCTGAATTTGTTGCTGACAAAGGGGTTGATTCAAATACAGATGAAGTGAGGCCAAAACCTAAAGGAATGAGCACAACGGAATTTCTCGGAGATCAAATGTTTGATGAAAAGGTTAGCATTTTATCCTTAAGTGGTGCAAAATTTGAAGAAGATGCAGTCTTGCAGGGGTCAAGTTTGGTGGACAAAGAGCAGAATTTCTTTAGTTCTACTACGTTTAGTTCTTTCCATAGTGAAGAACCCATGGGTGTGTCAGCATCCACAGAGGAAAGCAATATGCTTGCAGAACCAGTTGAACTCGTTCACCAGGTTATTGATTCTGGCATATCTAATTTGCCAAAGGCTAAAGATGAAGATAATGGTGATGCAGAAAATCTTCCTTGTCAAGCCTGGTGGAAAAGGCGGGCTGTTTCACTTCTTGCCCACGCAAAAGATGCCAACACATTCTGGTCCATTTTCATTGCTGCAGCTGTTATGGGCCTCGTGGTTATTGGTCAGAGATGGCGGCTAGAAAGGTGGCAGGTATTGCAAATGAAGTGGCAGTTTGGAGGCCATGATGAGGTAATTTTACTACAGTTCTACTTGAAAATAGTTCAAACTGGTGTCTTCACTGAGTTGATCATGTTTTACCTTGGGTCTGACATTGTTAGTGCGCTTTAACCAATCAGCTAAGTAGATGATGAAGTGATTAATTAAGAAACTTCTGCTGTAATGCTTTTGATTAGTTCCTCCTGGGGAAAGAGGTGATTTACACCATTTACATAAATCTTTTTCTCCTTCGTGTCCAGGTTCCATGTCATTCATTTCAAATAATAGTGGCCCATGAGATAGTTGCAGACGCCGTATAATAGATACTTTACCTGCTCTTTCACCCTTTTGTTTCTTCCTAAGAGGTTCATCTTTTCTTTTACTGCATTAATCTGTTATTATTGAGAGATGTTATCTTTCATTACCACTATGATTTTGTAATGTTGAGTGGCCCATGAGATAGTTGCAGACGCCGTATAATAGATACTTTACCTGCTCTTTCACCCTTTTGTTTCTTCCTAAGGGGTTCATCTTTTCTTTTACTGCATTAATCTGTTATTATTGAGAGATGTTATCTTTCATTACCACTATGATTTTGTAATGTTGAAATATTTATTCTGCTTTCCCTGGAAGCAGTGCATATTTGTGTTCCCAGGATACGCGTGAGATATGTATTTTACTTTGTCAATCTTTTGACATGACATCCTCTAGTATGGAACACATATCTTTAGAGGTGGGACTGGGAATGGGATGAAATGAAATAAAGGAATTTCTTCACCGGCATATGAGTGGCCTTAGGCGGTGCAAGGGAGTATTGGATGATACAAAAGCGAGACTTTTAGGGTGAGTCTTTTTTTAGAGGGGATCATCTAGAGATGGAATAGGAGGGAGATCAGCAGAAAGTGGGAGATACTAAGGCATCTAAGAAGGTTACTCGGTGCACGTATGAGATGCAATGCTAACAGTAGCTCGTGTAAGGAGTGGGAGATTATCCTACTATATGGCAAATTCACGGTCAACTTCATGAGTAGATTTTTCTTATTGAGCTTGTTTCCTGCGGTATATCAGATAACCTGCTACTTGAAGTTCTTTCTTTGCAGGCTTAAGTTTTTTATTCTTAAGTTGGCTGAAATAAGTCTATTTTACAAAGACATGGAGCCTTAACAAATGAGTGATTTGTTGTGGTTTACTATTAATTTAAATCATATTACTGTATTTCATATCTGCACCTCTATTTATTCTCTGATATAAGCTGCATAGTTGGATTCACCGATTTGTTTTCCTTGCATCAACAGATAATGAACAGGGCATTTATTAGTCCCATATCCCAATTGAAAGAAGTGATAATTGGGAGTGGTCGTCGTGGTTCCTTTATCCGAGGGAATGCTTCAACACAACGTTAAGATGATGATGATGAAAACGAACTTGTCTGTATGCAAGTCATAGCTTAGGTTTGCTTTCCAGTACCTAATATTATTTATGTTTGACAGGGTTTAATGATTGGATATGTTGTTATGATGGAATTGTAATCATGGAATCTACAAGCAAGCACTTGAGGTGACATTATTGGGGAAAAAACAAGTAAATTTTGTCATTCCTCTCTAATATTGATTCCCAGAATTTACAAAAAAATGTGCATAAGATTGAAGCTATCTTTTGGAAATTATCTCCCAATACTTAAAACCTTCTTAAAGACAAATGTTGTAGTATACTGTGTTGTAGTATACTGTGATCCTTAGACTAATGTTGTAGTCAAAACCTTTTGTTCTATTTTAACTTGTCATGGAGTTTAAGAAAATAAAGAAGAATTTTGAATTTTGTGCTTTTAAATTAAAGATATGTTAAACTGGTGTTAAAAATGTTACGTAGAATGTTGGAATTAAAGAGTTGCCAAATAAAAATAAAAGACATTTTAAAACGGATCAAAAAGAAAAGTAGGATAAATGACTTTTCCTATTTTTTGAAGAGCAAATGAACCTCAAAACCTTGCAATTCATGGAGGAACCTATGAGATGACACATTAGATTTTAAAATTGAGAGAGGTTCAGAATTTGAAATGCACATTGAACTTATCCATTTAGGACCACGTACCTCAATTTTCTTTTTTTGGGTACTGCATGAACGTAGATATCAGACAAAAAAATTCAACGCTTTAGTCAGATTTTTTAGAGAAAATTTCAGAAAGCATGACATTATATTCCTGCATTACTATATGAAGCGAAACTTTCGAACACATTGTATACATTGTCCTAGTTTCAAGTTGTATACACTCTATCCCACTCGAAATACTGCATTAAAATATTTGATACCGTGTCGAATCAACTTGAAATCGGAATATTGTTTAAAATTGAAAACAAAGTGAAAGGTTCAAGCACCCTTTGGGATTGCAAGTTAAAAATTTATGGATTCAACTTTAACAATCAATATTAGTGTAGAAGAATATGATTGTTTAGAGGATGTTGAAAAGTTAGATGATATGTTGTGTCAAATAAATTTCTCATGTGTAGCAAAATCGTAGTCTAAGAAAATCTGAATAAGATCAAGAAAAAGAAATAATTGTGGAAAAGTTATTCACAACAAAACCTTGTAAACTTTCAAAAACGTATTTGAAAAAAGTTATTTACCTAAATCTCATAGTGTAAGGAGTAAATTACATCATATTCCTACCTTTTTTCTAATTACAATAATCCCTTAAAATTTGTACCTTCCGGATATATAAGTCACCATCTGGATACATTAATTTTGATACAAGAAGTATCAATCTGTTATGCTAGAATAGGGAATAAAAATTGGAAATCAAATTAAATCTCATAAATTACTACGTTTCTTCTTACTTTCAATCATACAGAGGCAAATTCTAACATAAATAAGAAATTCAAAATTTCAAATTACCTCCCCTTGTTTACCGAAGAAACCTTTCAGATTTGATTCAAAAACTTGTCGAAATTTCGGGTAAGTGATGTGAGTTATGAAGGATACCAAAGTGATGGAATAGTTGTTGGACAAAAGATTTCTTTTGTGAATCTTCAAGTTCATAGAAGGTCCTTTCAATTTTGATTCAAGATTGTTGAAATTTTTTGAGATTCAAAATTTTTCTCCAAGTTCATCGAAGATCCTTTCAATTTTGATTCAAAATTGTTGAAAATTTTGAAATTCAAAATTCTTCTCCTAGTTTATTGAAGATCCTTTCAATTTTGATTCAAAATTATCAAAAAAATTGAGAAGATGCATCATGAATATTTTCATTAGTCTTGTTATTATCATCTTCAGTGGTTTGAAGAAGTACTGGAGCTTTCTCTAAGGGCTCTCATCCTCTCCCTTTGTGCCGATGCCGCCGCCGCCTCTATGGCGTTTTCCTCCTCTATCAACATTGACTATATACTTGTTTACTGAACGCCAAATTTGAATTCTCACTGCTTCTGCAGAGTAAAAGAAATAGGAAAAGTAGAAGAACACAACATTGATAGAGTAACCAGATGGATTTACATGTATCGGTTTTTATGTATTTATATATCATGTCCATAAAATCATGCATGATACATTATTATTTATAACTTTAACTTCAGGGTAAAGAGATCTCATAATGAAATATATGGAATTACATGTATTGTGTTGTGTAGTCAATTTTTTAATTTGTGATCTCGAGATAGATATATTACTCATGATACATTACTATTTCTAAAATATTTAGTAGATTGCTAAGTACTGTATGATATACATTAAAGTAGTAAAGTTTGCATATAAGGTGTTTGGTTTTAGATCGATACATTACCATGTGATAATTGTTACGTATCAAATACATGTAGTGTTAATTTGTATGAATGTATCATGACCGAAAAAGATTTGATTTGTTTTTTCGAGATGAATATTACTCATGATACATTATTATTCCTAAAGTATTTAGTAAATTGCTAAGTACTGCAATCCTATAGATACATAAGAGAAGTAAAGATTGCTTGTAAATTGTTTGGTTTTATATCAAAACATTACTGTGTGATAGATATTAAGTATCAGATACATGTAGTGTTAGTTTGTATGAATATATCATTGCCAAAAAATGATATTTAACAGTAATTTGTGTAAATGTATCATGACCATTAATGTGTATTAGATATGTGTGATACACATTAGTCATTAATATGTATCAGTTATAGTACATTATGATTTATGTACCAAGATTATTATTGGGTAATCTTGATACACAACAAAAGACTGATTTATTACTATTTATATCCTTTTTAAATTAAAAAATATTGAAGATACATTATAAAACTTGATATATTATAAATGATACATTAGACATTAATTATGTATCAAGTACATAAGTATTGAACATGAAACCTACTAGTCGAATATTCAACAATATTAAGGTTATGTATCAATGTAATAAATATATATATATATATATGATACATTGCATAAAACATAATCAATCTATTGTAGCATTGATGTATCAGAAATTTCATACCACTAACAAAGGATAATTTAAGAAACAAAATAAACAAGATACATTGAGAATATGTAACTTCGGTAAAGATGGGCGTGAAGATGAATCCTTCTTCGATTTTGCCTTCACCAACTCAAATTTCTTCATGAATAATGGATAGTTTCTTTTTTAGATCTATTTTCAACAAAATCTTCATCGTTAGAATCAAAGACACAACGTACAATATCTTGAATAGTTAAAACTAATTGGGTAATCCTAATACTAAAAGAAGAAGCACCATCCATAAGTATCAGTAAATTGACGATGAAAAATTAAAAAAACAAAAACAAAGATGAACAGAGAGAAACAAGGAAGACGAACTATCTATTCAAGGAGTTGAAATTGATTTGATTGGAAAGAGAACAATTTTAAATTTCAAATTGTTACGAAAGAATTAACTGATAAGATTGTGGAAGTGAAATAGGGAGACAAGGATGGAGTAAATTAAGGAAGAGAAATGGTTTTGGGAATGTAAGATTATGTATCCGGAAGTTTAGTATTGAGAGTAAAATAAGGAATTTTGGAAATATTTTGAAATTGTAGGGAATAATGAAAATTATGAAAATATAAGATGTGTGTCTAAGTAATTTTTCTATAAAATAATGCAATGTTATCCCTTAGGGAATACTTTAAGCACAAACTGATCCCTCAAATTTCAAAGTTCGTAAGAGTTAGGGAATTTCTAATATTCAAGTGCACTAACATTTATGGTTGAAGTCAAATCCTTAAATTTTAATGCACAATCTCAAAATTATGCGCACAACACAAGGGTTCGTGGTGGAGTGGTATGTACTCTTTCATTCTTAATTAAGAGTTCTTGGGTTTGAGTCCCCTTGGTATGAAGTTGCCTTTGTTAGAAAACGCTTTACCCCTATGTGAGACTTCTCGGCGCGAATCCGAATTTATTTGGACTCTAAAGTGATTACCGGACACTGAATGAAAAATAATAATTAAAAAAAAAAAAAAAACCTTCCGCACACATTCTGATTCATTTTTTTAATTAGTCACTTTATTAACATATTTTAATTTTTCAGTTTTAGGCAAAAAATCAAGCATTATGATTTATGGTGGTATAAATCATCAACACTTAGAGACTCTTCGCAGAAAGTTGCCATTTTCAATAAGCTAAAAGTACTCTTAAAAATAGTTTAGATTTATCAATACATCTTTAATTATGAGATGAAATGAAACTAAATTATTAGTATAAGTACCTATGTGAAATAGTAATCTTGTTAAAGGAATTTTGTTTTCATAGTTATATCTTAAATGATACATTCAAATGAATTGAGTTGATTTTTTTTGGTATTTAAAATCATATTTATCATTGAATAGTCAATTGAAAAATACTATACTCAAAAATTAATATTTTACAGCCGACCAAAAATTATCAAGTTCTACAAGTATTGATTCATAACATATTTGGTGTGATTTAACATTAAAAGATTCGGACCATATTTAATATATTTATTAACAAAAATGTTCATATATATACATATACTAGTTTCACGGCACGTGTGTTGCACATGTATCATATCATATAGCATATGATATTGTAAAATAGAATTAATATTACTAATTTAAAGCTTTTTAGTAAATAATTATAATTGAAAGAACATTGAACACGTGCTTTTAAATGATTAATACAAATTATCATAGAGTTAATTATTTTTTGAGAACAAAATGACCAAATATCATTGAAACATTTCAAAAACATTCAAAATTTAAATATGAGGAGAAAGTGACATTTCTTTAATAGTATTGTTTTTTTCTTTACTCAATTTTGGAAACAAATTGAACCAACAAAATATAAAAAAATAGTATCAAAAAGGTCACCAATAGTCTTTCCTCTTGAGGTTATGACCATAAATAATGGACACCATTTAGATACAATTTTTCTCTTAAATATTCATACTTAAATTTTATTATGTGCATGACACTAATAAAGATTGCCATAAATATTTCAATATTTTATCTTTATAGGTAATATATCTTTTAAAAAATATTATTACTCAATTAATATTTGAGTAAGATTATCATAGACATGTAATTTTATGAAAAAGTGTACTTTTATAGTGAATGTCTACACTGTTATAAGTAAAATGTTATAGAGGCAAAAAAATATAACATCAAAAATTAGTTCTAAAGAAAATTAGGTTGTTACGGTGAAATGTTGTTATAATGAATGATGGTTAAGTAGAGGTTTGAGTGTATGTCAATTATTTAGCTTGACCACAAATTCTTTGTTTTATATATATATATATATATATATATATATATATATATTTCAGTAGCATAATTTAATATTAATATATCAACAATATCACCTATGGTGAAAAGTATTTCATTTTTTTAAGTTTCTACCTTTACTTTGCAGAAGTGTTGTCTTCTCCTCTTTTCTGCCGCATACATATCATATAGTTGTTGCCTAATAAAAGTATCTAGTATCTTATAGAAATTGTATCATGATATAAAATATTAAATTTTTTCAATATAAAAAATTAATAGATGAAACAAATTTAAAGTATTATTTATAGAGCCTTAAATTTGATTTAAGATCGTTTTATGATCAATCACTATTTGTTTATCTATTTTTAATAGTTAGCAAGGAGTGTATCTTGTGATGTAATAGGAAATTCATACTTAAAGAATTGCATACTCAATAGAAATATAAGAAAAAAATAATATATGAAACAATTCATAGTCAATGAAGAAGGAAGACAACAGTACATGTTCATGCTCTTTTCACCATAGTGTTCCATTTGATTGAAATCTCTTGCCACCAACACTTTACTTTCACTGTTAAAAGTATTTAAATTATTATTTTTAGACTTTATATTGTATATAAATCAAAGATAGTTATTTGAATTTCCATTTTTTTCATTGATAAACTAAAAATTAAACATAAAAATTGATTCAATCTATGAAATCATATATATAATCACATGTGTACCTTACACCCAACAAATATATTGTTCATATCGCTATAAATAATTTTTAGTCTATACAATCAGGTAGGGGTGTTCATGGTTTGGATAAAAACCGATCCAAACAGAAAAACCAAACCAAATCGATAAAATAAAACCAATTTCATTTTGGTTTGGTTTTAGATTTTTGAAAACCGGTAGTATTTGGTTTGGTTATGATTTTATTCAAAAAAACCGAAGAAATAACCGAACCGAACCGATAAATTATATACATATATTTTATTAATACACATACTTAATACATTGCTTTTATAAATAATTTTAAAGATCTTATATATGTTTCCATTAAAATTTCTTTAAACTTTACTTATTGAAAGCAAGAATGTCCAAGGTGAAAATATTTTTCTTATTGATTTCATGTATAAAAGGTGTTGATTGATGCTTTAACAATTCTTTTTGGATCAAAAGAATGTGTTTTGTTACTTCCTTCTAGGCCAATATAGTGAGTTTTAAAGCTTTATTGATAGTAAATTCAGTGATTGAAAGTTCGGTAATTTAAGTCATTCTAACTATTTTTTGTTTTAAATGGATTGTTGTCACTTTTTTCACATTTTGAATGAATGAACCAAACCAAACCGAAACCAATAACCACCAAACCGATAAATGTATATTATATTTGGTTTGGTTTGAGTTTGATAATTATAAAACAGATTAAGTTGGTTTGGTTTTGATTTTAACCAATAACCGATTCAAACCGACCTGTGAACACCCCTACAATCAGGCATGATTTGTTCAATGGTCAATAACAACGTTGTGTTATCACGTATATAGGGTGGTATAAGAATGTGAAAAGTTATTTAGCAAAAAGATAATATAAGGAAAGATGAAGATAGAAACAATTAATGTAATAACTAATGAAATTTGGAATAACTAATAACAAGTAAGAGAATTTATAATGCCATAACTAAAGAATTAAAGTGCAACTGCTGAATTTCTTATTAACTCCGCATTGAAATAAATAAATAGGACTTATAATTAATTATATTGTTTATTTAGATAGTTAATTAGATTTTAATTTAGCGTAGGGGGGGAATAGTAATCCAACTTTGCACTTCATAGCTTTCTATGTATTCCACGTTTATTCCATATTACTTAATATAAATTAATTTTGCAAATGATAAATTTTAAACGATTCACATATTTTCATATTTGCTATGAATTTTGTTTTAGAGAAAAAAGAGAAGAAATCAGAACATTTAAAAATGATATATTTTGAAGTTAGAAGGTCTTGTTAACATGATGATACTTTCATGACAAATATAATACTTTAATTTAAATAAAAATACTTACACATACATATATATCTATATATAAAGATTTGCATATAATAAAAATATTTTTGTCATAAAAATTAGTAATTAAATGAACATAAAAATTAAACTAATACACCCTTCAACCCGGCGTCATTCCTGAAAATCTCAATCACATAAGTAACATTGTAAATAAAGTTATTCTTATGTCTTGAGCATCAACAAAAAAGCTCTTGACAATTCTCTTAGTCATAAGAAGTTCAATATTTTTTAAAAAAATATTCAGAAGCATATATTTGCTTCACAGGAGAAATTCTAAACAAAAACAAATAAATTTAGACTATTTCACGTTATCTTCATATATTGAAACATTACGTACTACTATATATATTAAACAAAAAGAAGAAAAACAATTATTGTATCACCAAAAATCATTTCTCTCAAGTACACAAGGTTCTGCAATATATCCTCTTAGGATAGAATGATTTACTTCATCAAAATAGTGGTACCCCAAATTCCCTTGACCTTTAAACTCACTCAACAATAATAAATAACATGAACATTTTTAAAGTATAAGAAGAAGAAGATTAGAAGATTAGAAAGTTTTCCAAAAAGTCACAACCTTTCAAGAGGACATTTGATATTCATATATATATGGGTGTTTTATGTAGGCAGAGGCGGCTCTAAGGCTTGGTCAGTGAGGCCATTGCTTTAGGCCTCAAAAAATTTGAAGGCCCCAATTTTTTTAAAATTATTATATATTAATATAATTTATATAAATAAAATTGTTATTATATATTTTTTATTATTATTTGTTTGAGAGTATTTTTTACCAATAAATTCATAAATTCTCATAGTCTTTTCACTCATTATTTGATATATTTGTTTTAACTTTCAATTTTAAATTTTATCTTTTTTATATAGCAACTAAGTTATATATATTGATAACATAATGCATTTTTTTCAATCTTTTCTTAAACTACGTGAACACAAAAAATTCATGCACAAGTGAAAACATAATTTGTTTTAGATATAACAAAAAAAAAGCGGCTCTCCTAGGTTCATGCACAAGTTTCCTTATTTGATTCTTGTCTTTCAATTTAATATATTATATGAAAACTTTATAAAAGAATAATTTGTTTTTGGGTCGATATCTTACGTATTTCTACTTAAAAAAAAAGGAGGGAGGTTGTGGGGAGAAATGACAAGAAGATATTGGAACATAAATTTGGAAGAGAATGAATTTTGGTCATATAATCATTTAAAAAGAATTATATCATTTAAATTGATCAGAAATTTGGATATTTTTGTTAGTATCCATGCTCAAAACTTCAACTATTAAGTTGTGTATGTTCTTTTCTTTTTCTTATTTGTGATGATAGCCAAATTAAAATTACAATTTGAGTTTTGAAGCTTAACATCGATAATCCATCACTTTTATTTTTTGTACTCTTCTTCCTTTCTTTCTTTTTTCTTTTGTGTGAAATTTGATATTTTTTGTCTTAAATGATTAATTTATTATGTAGAAAATAATTTTCTTGTTAGTGTATAAATTTTATAAAATAAATTTAAGAGCCTCTTAATATGATTTTGCCTTACGCCACGAGATTTGTTGAGCCGCCCCTGTATGTAGGGTATTATAGTAATTTAACATTAAGTTAGGGAGTTCATGCTTTTAAGGTAGTGTGTATATATATATAATTTATTTAATATTTGGGACTATTCGAGAGAAAAACGTTTATTTGAATAATATTCATACATTAGATTTTGTCGATATTTAGATTTAGGTTCAACAACTGGAATACTGCATTAACTTATTAAATAAATATAAATTCTACATGTATTGACGCATACAAAAATATGTTTGATATCATGTGTTTCGGGCCATTGATGTATCAAAATATTTTTACCAAGATGTGAAACTCTATGATTTCCTAGAGGTTTCAAATAGTTACTACATAAATAAAAGTTATTAATATATTTTTGAATTCTTGAAAAGTTTTCTTAAACTTGACGATTTTTTTCGTATATTATAAGTAAGTGAAAATTACAAGAATATACTATTTAAGACTTTAATTAACAATAAATATATATATTCTTTTTATTTACAAAACAAGGTTCTTAATTACAAACATAACAAAATATTTAATTTTTTATTTCTTTTTTAATATATTTGGTATCCGTATTTATTTCCCTTTTTAGGGGAGGGGGTGGTTATGTGCTGATTTTATGGAATTAATAATTATTATTTACTTTTTGACTTTTTGACTTTTCAACCATAATTATACTCTTTTACGTTACTTTATTTGCATATATATTATCTTTCTCTCTCTTAATTTTTTTACTCAATCAAATCATATTATTAATAATAGCCTTCTCTCTCTTTTTTATCGTTATTTTCATCTAGGTAAAAAATATGTAGGTTTCATCAATTAGGCATTGTATTTTCACAAAAAAAAAAAAAAACTATAACTGCATCATAGTTTCACCAAATATGCAACTAGGGGTGTACAAAATCGAACCAAACCGCAAATCGAGTCAACCCGAAAAAAAACCCGACTAGTGATTTGGTTTGACTTGGTTTGGTATTGAAAAAAAAACCCCGACTATATTTGGGTTGGTTTGGTTGTAACTAAAAAAAACCAACCGGAGACCAAACCAACCTGACATTATATATGTAATATTAAAATTTTATTTTATACATAAAAATATTTACTTTGATATAATTTTAAAATATTTCTTATACTGTTTCATAGTTTTTATCTTTTAATATATTATTTCAAGTTTAAAACTTAGAATTCGGATGGTCCAATAAAGATTATAGTTCATAGATGTTGATAATTATAATAAAACTTAAATCAAAATCAAATTAATACTAATGCAAAAAGAAAATCAATTCAACACTAAGAATGACAATAATATTGAATATTTGTTCTTTAGTTTTACATTGGTTTAGACAATTAAAATACATAATCTAATTTTAATTTTCCTTTAATATTTAGTAATGTAACTAATACTTATTAAACTTATTTTAGCATGATTTAGTACTTTTAAATTATGATCATTTTCATTATGACTTTGCAATATTTATTTTATATGATGATTTCATTATTATTTTTTATTGAATATTTTTGTGTCATCAGTACTAATCTGATATTTTATGTTATTTTTTTAAGAAACACCTTAGATAATTGTATTTTGGTTGGACTAAAGAAATATTTGGAGCACAAGTTAATTATATGTTTGTATGCAAACTTTACCGAAAAAATCCAAAAATTTGAAAAAATCCGAGGTTTATTAGTTTGATTTGATTTATAAATTTAAAAATTCGACACAATAGTTTGGTTTGGTATTTGAAAAACCCGAACCAACCCGAGGTTGAAAAACCCGAAAAAATCCGAATTTTATTAGTTTGGTTTGGTTTATAAATTTAAAAAATTTACACAAATGATTTAGTTTGATATTTGAAAAACTCGAACCAACCCGATCATGTACACCCCTATATGCAACCATGAAATATATAAACAATACATACCAATTATATTACCATCATTATACCAATAATTATTAGAATTTTATACCTTTTAAATATACGCCTATATATGAATCTATTCTTATATCATTTTCACCAAAAAGATCATTTTATATTACTAAAGAAAACCAACTTTTTGACAATGATTAAGTTGATATTTCAACACAAGAATAAATATGTATAAAAATGCAATCAACGGTTAAGCTAGTGTTTGTGGGTTCAAATAGAACCATTTATCACTATTCACCAGCAATACTGAAAACTGACATTATTATAAAATATTCAACTGCAAAATAAGTCGTAAAATTTCCACAACTACATATGTCGTAAATCTTTTAGCTCAATCTGTAATTATATAAAGATATTATTAATATATTTAGTACAAAAAAATCATATACAGAGTTCAATTTAACCATTATAAAGTCTTATTCACCAATATATACTCAAATATGCATAAAACACTTTGGTGTATCTAAACTTGGTTTTTTGGTGTATTTTTCGAAACTATGAATCTTTATTGGTGGGGACGGATCAGTCACAACATATTTGAGTTCCAGCTCAAAAATGATCGTGTGCGCAACTAATTGAGAAGTAGTAGTATTAATTAAGCCTTGATAATTGATGTCTATGTCATATATCACTCCTTCAATCTTAAAATTCAAATACTTTCTTGCGTTACATTACAAATACTTGTTATCAAAATTCAAATTTTTTTGGTGGAAGATTACAAAAATACTCATTAACAAAATATTATCTAAAAAAAAAAATGTATAATACACCAACACATTTACCAAAAAAAAAGGTCAATATAATATCTAAAATACAATTACTACACTGTCACATTCACCAATATATATACAAACAGAATGGTTTATACAGTATGATGTATTTATTGAAAAATGTTGACCCTGTCGCAATATAAAATGTTTGTAACTATTAAGATAGTATAACAATTTGGTTGTTATTTTGGTATGAAATACACCAAATTTAAATATCACCAATTTAAACAACATTATTGCTTTACACTTTCAATATGTATACCTCAATCAAACCAAAAACCAAATATGTTATGCAATACCGAGAAATTTAACAAAAATGACGTATGCCACAGACGTATACGCATACACCAAGCAATTTTAATGTTTATAAATTATCTACAATATATTAAATACACCAAAAAATAAAGAAACTAAATATATAAAGTCAAGTTTCGAACTAACAATCATGGAAAAAAAATCATCTTTTAAATTCATTAAGTAAACCAATCAGCAATTCCGCCGTAAAACATATAAATACACCAACCAACACTAACACCATCCATACAACACTACTATTGCCAGATCATAAAAAAGCAATCACAAAAAAAAAACACAAAATATTGTATATCTAATATGTAAACCAATCACCAATTCCATCGTGCTTTATTTACATATATCTTTTACATCCATCGTCTATTGTGTTGAATTAGAATCAAAATCCTGTTCATAATCATAATTGAATAAACTTTCAAAATAGAGGTAACATAGAGTTTGTTTTGGTATAGGAGAGAAGATATCAATTATACATGGAAAGTAAATAAATGAAAATTGGAAAAAAAAAAAAAATGGGAGAAAAACGTGTGACTTCACGTCTCTCATATTGTTTTCCTTTTTTTTCTTCTACTTTTCCCTTTTTTTAAATTTTATTAATATTATTTTCTATTTTTGAAAAAAAACTATTGCTATATTGATGAAAAACAAAACTATTATTATATAGTGGTTATTAAGGTGCTTATTTTGTATATTTATGTTTTTTGCCCTTTTCATAATGAGAATTGATAATCATATTATACAAATACATTTGTTTAAGAGAATACTTTTGAAGTAAAAAGTCTCAAATTCATAACCTTACCCTGCGTGTATTTCATGAAAAACGAACTCATTGATAACCTACTTGATAGAGCCGGCATGGATTGAAGAATGATCAGTTGATTGATAATCGTATTATACAAATACATTTGTTTAAGAAAATACTTTTGAAGTGACAAGTCTCAAATTCAGAACCTTACCCTACGTGAATTTCATGAAAAACGAACTCATCGATAACCTACTTGATAGAGCCGGCATGGATTGAAGAATGATCAGTTGAGCACTCTTTATCGTAAAATTATGAAAATTATAGTGTAAAAAAAAACACTGATCCAGTAACAAGGATACAAAATCATTGGTATCAGCTGCCAAAAGTAAAACTGAACTCTGTTTCTCAAAATAACTGACAAATAATTGGAGAAAAACAACAAAACATTTAAAGAAAAGTATAATTTAACCATGGCCTTGTACAAATTCCATCATAGACATACATTATCTTAACTTTTACATATGTTGTATAAAAACATATTATGATGCTTTTTCACTATAAAGTACTCTAAACGCGCTGCCATATAATGAGGGATTTTACAGCTACGCGTGAAGGCCTTGTAAACTGCAAGAGCTGTATAAACGTTATTGGATTTAACTTGTATACACTGACAGCGTTGACAAGTTTCACATTGTTATAAGGTGTAACCTGTCTTATTTTCTAGATAACTGATTCCACTTTACATTAAACGGTTACTTGTCAGTGTATAGAAGTTAAACTCAAAACTTTGCTGCAACTCTAGTCAACTGCATAACTGGTAAACTACATGCTCTATTTTTCACCTTTTGCTAGTCAGTCATTAGCAGCCATTGTATTCGGGGAGTCGGGGGTCGGGGAGAAGCCTAAGTTTAACCTATTGACTTTTGAGAACTCTAACCTCTTTCAGATTTCTAACATATGTACCCTAACTTTGTATTTAGACAAATCAGAGGTATATGTGATTACAGAGAGTACGATATCAAATTACTCAGCCGGTTGAAGCTGGATATGCGGGCAAGTCCTATATGGTTCTCCTCTTGTCCATAGATGCTTCAGCTCACCTCTTTTTGCTGCCAACATCAAAAATGTGCCTGGAATTGACAACAACAGATCTCAGTGTACTTCTATATCAAGAACATTACAAGAATATGAAAGGATGAGCTTTTAATGTCTAGAACAGTAAACAAGGGCAGCCAAATGCACAAAGCATCCCGCGTTAGCAAGATCCAGAGAAGGGTCGCACCCCAAGGGGTCTTATTTATATAGTCTACCCTGATGGAAGCATTAGTGGCTGCTTGCCTGCTTCCATGACTCGAACCCATGACCTGAAGACCACACGGAGACAACTTTACCATTGTTACAAGGATTCCCTTCATATGTCTAGAACAGTAAAAAAATAAGGCAGACTTCAGCCTTCACACATGGACTGCCAAATCATGTCTATAGTATATCCTAAATTCCGAAACTGGCCCCTCTTTCTTTCTTCTATTTTCTGCTATATAGCCAGATTAGTCAACATTTATCTCTTTCAATGCAACAAGAAGATCTTATTTCTGCTCCAAAATAATTTTTATGACAGTATGAATGCCTTTTTCTGCTTCCTGTAACATACCTAATGTGGCCGGAACTATATATAGCAAAGCAGGTTGACCATGGCCGTCCATCAAGTTCAGAGCCACATATGTTGCAAATAAACCTGTTCAAGAAAATAAAAGTCAAACAAGAACTTCGATTAATCCTAAATCTAGCAGAATTTGGTAACAGTTTCAAAGATGCAATACATGTATATCCCAACTTTTCAGTTGGTCACAGAAAACATGTTAACTTTTGATGAGATGAAAGGGTAGGTATCAAGCTCAAATGTAGACACATGGCCCCCAAAAGAAAAAGAACCTCAAACATTGAGAACATATAACCTTAAAATGTTTCATGAGCTCTAACATTTATGATCTAATTATCTTAACGGTTACAGGAATTGTGGGCAAAAAGAAGATAATGTGACTGCTATCTGTCACTTTCCAGGTAGCGTGACATTATTCTATGAGCAATCCTTTGTTTTTATTAGACCAAAAAGATGAAGGGAACGCTGGGAGCGGGGAGAGAGAGATGAGACGTGAAAACGCAAACTGGTATGATCTGTATTGACAAAGAGAAGATGGTATAACTTGGTTACAAGAAGAGCATTATGACAAGTGATTAAATCAAATCACATTTTTTAATGCAAGTTATACCTAAACCATAAGCAGTCATAGTCCATAGAAAATAACCGGCTTGAAGGCTCTTCTTGCACAACCAGTCATATCTGCAACAAAGAGCATACTGTAACAAATAAAAACAAAGAGGTAAAAAGTTTTTGATTGCCTTTATATTTCAAGTTGTAAGCATGAAGCATTAATCATGATACCTCAACCCTTTTTGTTTTATTGATAAGTAGAAAACCCCCTACTTTGGAAGGGCAACAACAACTACTACCAAGACTTGGTCCCAAACAAGAAATTAGGTACATCATTTTCTATAAATTATTACTTTCTTGCGGGCAAGCAAAAGTGCTCTTGGCAACCATAAAATATATAGCCTCCCAGAGGCACCAACCGGGCCTACAGTCTTTCTGCTAATTGTGTAGACCAAGTGCATAAATCATGCCTTCTTTGGAGATGAAAAATGTGGTGTAACAAAAAAAGCTGAAGCTTTCAAAGACATAGGGCTTTGTGGAAAACATCAATGGTTTAAGTGCAACTGTGATTCAGCTCAACGACCAAATCTTAAAATGAAAGCTACTAGTAATCCAGGTATTAGATACACAGGGCTTTATGGAAGCATATTAATGGGTGAAACACAAGTTTAATTTAGCTAGTGATCTAACCTTAGTGAAAATGCTACTAGTAATCCTGGTAAAATTATGTCGCCAAACCCAATGATGCTGTAGCCACCCCAGGGATCACATATTCGCGGGATTTTCAGTAACATGGGAATTCCTTCTTCTCCGCTTTTATAACCACGTGCAACCTGCATCAAAGACAACAACTTCTCATTTGCCAACACCAACACCCTTTTGTAACAGGCAGGGCTGAAAATAGCAAAATACTCAAGTGAACCTAAGATAGAGACCAGCGACCAAGTATGAGCTTACCTCTATCATCACACTCTTGTGGAACACCCATTTGGAAACAAATACCCAAAAAATGTCATAGAAGAAAGCACAAGTAAGAAGGACTGTTCCCACCTGATAATATCAAAGAAAAGAATAATGTTAATCTCCTTTAATGGCTTCACTGCCAGTTCATGTTAAAGTCACAGAATTTGAGTTTAGCCTTTAGAGGGGTCATAAAAGCTAAGTTGTTGGGACTCTTCACTGAACTCTTCACTTTCGGTGCCACACCCGTGTTGACACAACGTTGGCGTGGGTGTGGGGGTCCTAACAGGATTTGGTCAGCTGACAATAAAGTTTGGTATCCTGCAAGTTAGCTTTGCAAACCTCCCTTGTGAGTTCAAGGGATTAGGTTGCGTATCTGTTTACTAAACCTTTAGGGGTTTCCAGATTGAATTACATTTGCAACAAGCAAGGGGCTGGATGCACATGATAAATGTCTCTAGCATGACAGGAGTGTTCAGTGAAAAAGGGTTTCGATATTCTTACTGTAAACCATTGTATTCATTCATGTACGTATAAAGTCAGTCATAAGTGACTGACAACTTTACTCCCCTCTCACTCCTTTTTTTTTACATCTGTTGGGGGAAAAAATGAAAAATAGATGTCACTCAATTCAAAGGTATTGTCAGTATTAGCTCTTTGAGGAACATTTATCTGCTCTCTGTTGACGTATAAAATTAGGGGCACAACATTTAAGAAGGAATTGTTAATCCAAAGTTAGAAGCCCCGAGGAGAGAAGGTGCTGTCAGAAAATGATTTGCTTGTGGTCTAAATACCAGAAACAATTACTCACAAAATCCACCCTGTAATGAGAAAATCCAGCACAATGAATTGATTTACCTTGAGATTGGGAACTCGTATGATCTGAAGAACGGTGATGATCAATGCCATACCCTAGTTAAGAGAAGAAAGAAAATAAGGTCATACGTTTTTATTGATAAAGGTAAATTGGTCATTAATTGAAGAGGCATACACCAAATAGACAATATTAAGCTGATAAGAACACATACTACACTTGATCTCAGACAAAAGACGGAGTGAGGTATACACCTTGTATACATGGTATATACAAAAAATGCAAGTTAAATGAGAACATATTTATCCACAAACAACATCCAAGCCTTGACACATTGGAGTATCATGTGTGCTCCAAAGTGAACACAAAACAAAATAATTCCCCTTATATTTACATGAGAACTTTCAACTCCCTCACACACTTTCTATTTTTCTCCTTCCAAACTGTCCACATGAGCACAAAGAAGGTTACCTCCCATGCTTTTCTCCACGTGTTCTTCCTCCTGAATTTCCCTCCAAGTAGCCTAATGATTCGTGGCATTACCCACTTACGTATCTCATCCTGTGCTTCACAATCTAATTTTGAACTAGCAATGTAATGTGTAATAATAGATGGCCTCCCCTTCTCTACATGAAGAACTAGCAATGTAATGTGTACTATAATTTTTTATAAAAGAGAGATAAAAAGGTGCTCAAGAACACAGGTACTGCAATATAGGTGCTGAGGTTTCTACCCATATATTGATAATATAAAAGGAGCAGATTTCCCCTTTTTTCTCACAATAAATACTTTGAAGTACATGTCTACTCATTTTCAAACATATCATGACGTCACGTTGACAAGATCAGAGCAGCTTCTTTTTCTTTTGAAGTACATAAAAAGGAGTTTATTCCTTCAACTGAATAAGTTGATATCACCGCAACGAAATGTCAATTTTTTACATGGTTCACTAGCACATAAGACCAATATCACAACTTCTTGCATACCCAGTGGTTAGACATCACTCCATGGCAAAACTTACATTAGAGCATCTCTTTAACCAGTAGGTAGAATCAGTCAGGTGAAACAGGGAAACAAAAGACAGATTATTTGCATTATGTGAAGGTAGGCAGTTGGATTTATAAATAAATACAAAAAATTACAAGGGAACAAGTGTAATATGATAATAGTTCTTACAAGTATGTCTTGACCTATCCAAGCAAAGGAGACATGACGGAAAACCGCCCACATAACAGCGAAAGCTAAGCAGAAAGGAGAAATTGCCAGAGTAAGATATGAAACAGGCCCCAGAAGTGGAACTTTAAGAAACGATTCTTGAGCATGTTCAAACCATCTGAAACTACAAATAATGACTGTTAGCCACATGTGACATGTCTGAGAACCAACTAATGAAATGACATTATGGTAAGTAAAATGAAATTACACCTTGTCTCAAGAATAAAATAACAGAAACCTAGTCACAATCACCAATTCAACATTATTACTAATGACGATGGGCTCTTAGAGCACCATCGTGAAAAGATAAGGAAATGTTCAACTAAGGATAAAAAAACGGATATTAATTATTGTTCTGTGCTTGATAAAAAGAAGCCATAGTTTCCTCGAATCAAGGGATGAAGAATCCAGATGTAATTGTTACTGTTCTATCCTGAAATGCTATCCCAAACAAACATGAAAAGTGGGAAGAAATCAAACTAAAATGTTTAACCTGATGAGAAATAGGAAACAAAGCCTATGATATGCCTTAACAATTTTGAGCACTTTACAGTCAAAATGATATCATGTATATTTCTCCTTTAAGGGAATATTTTGCCTTCCTCAAAGGCCTACTTCTTCCGGAAGCCAAATAATTCCAAGTAGCTGAAGTATCATACATTGCCGAGGAGGCCCTTAGAATCTTCAAAGGGGTCATTGTCCTAAACAGATTATACACTTCTCACTTCAAGAAGTCAAACTAGGTGTCTTTCATTAAGACTTTATATACCTTTTTTTGAGAATGGTAAACGTTACTTCTATATAACCACAGGTGTACTACAACAAAGTGTAGTCCCCCATCACAAAATTCTCTTTACAAAATCCTAATAATTCTAATTACAACCAGTCAATTGCATTAAAAACATTTCCAATGTTGTCTATAGCTACTTGTTTACACCAAAAATAGTAAAGGCCTAAGCAGTCTGTCTTGATCTTCTGTATGTTGCTCTTTTTGCCTTCAAAATGTCTCTGATTTCTCTCCTTCCATATGGTCCACCAGATACATGCAGGAACCATCTTCCATATCTCCTACTTTCTTCCTGCATTTCCATCATTGTTCCAACTTTTTAGCACTTCTTTGATTCTCCCAGGTTTCACCCACCTGATCTTCCTCTTGTGTAAGAACATCTGCCACATTTGGTCTGTCCATTTACAATGCAAAAAGAGATGGTTGACTGTCTCTATTTGTTCTTCACATAGATAGCATCTAGAGCATAGGTTGTGTTTCCTCTTGTTAAGGTTTTGATGAGTGAGGATTGCTTCCTATATCAGTAACCATGTAAAGTAGTTTACCTTATAAGGCCCTTTGGTCTTCCAAAGCATTTTCCATGGCCATCCTATCTCCTGAGTATTTGTTCCTGTCAGATCCTTGTAAGCAGACCTGACAGTGAAAATACCTTTGCTATCCACCTTCCACACCAAACTGTCCTTTTCTTCTGTAAGGTTGAGATTTTGAGGGACTGTATTCTGAAAATCTGCTGTAAAGTTCACTTCCCAGTCATTTAAATTCCTTCTTAGACGAAGATTCCAACCTTGTCCTGTCCATAGTTCAGCCACAGTAGCATCCTGAGCCTGGCATAAGTTGTAAAGTTCAGGAAAAGTTTGATTGAGAGGCCATTGCCCACACCATATATCCTTCCAGAAAGCCACCTTCTCTCCATTTCCAACCTTGCAACTTGTTCTTGTTCAAACTAGTTGCCATAGCTTCCTGATGGATCTCCATACACTGCAATTATAAGGAGTTGTCACCTCCTTTGTTATCCATCCATCCTGCATGCCATATTTTGACCTGATCACGTCTTTCCATAGAGCTTCTTCTGGAGATGCAAACTTCCATAACCACGTCATCATCAGACTTTTGTTGTGTCTGTGTAGCTTCGTAATGTTTAAGCCCCCTCCTTTCTTGCTTTCCAGTAGCTCCTCCGATTTCACTAGATGATATTTCTTCTTGTTTTCACTTCCTTTCCATATGAAGTTTCTCCTAACAACATCCAGTCTGTCAGTAACCACTGGCTGGGATAGGAAAGAGTGACATCATATATGAAGGGATAGAGTCCATTACACTGCTTACCAAAGTGAGTCTACCACCTGTGGATAGGTATTGGCTTTTCCAGTATGCTAATCTTTTTTCACACCTCTCTATCACACCACTCCATATGTTCTTGGACTTGCTCTTAGCTCCTAAGGGCATTCCCAGGTATGTGGTTGGGAGTTCACCCACTTTTCCCCCTAACTTTTCTGCCAGATCTTCAATGTTTGGCACTGTATTAACTGGGTATATGAAACTCTTACCCCAGTTTATGTGCAAACCAGAAACCGCTTCAAAGATGTTGAAAATAACTCTGAGAATTAACATTTGTTCCCCTGTGGCACCACAAAACACTAGTGTCATCTGCATATTGCAGATGTGTTATCTCTATATTATTACCTGCTATGTCTCCCACTTGAAATCCTCTGACCCATCCTCTGATTTTTGCTGTTTGTATGAGGTTGCTTAGTCCCTCCATGGCAAGGATGAAAAGGAAAGGGGACAGAGGATCCCCTTGCCTTAAACCCCTACCGGAGGAGAAAAAGCCACATGGACTTCTGCCATGATGAAAAGGAAAGGGGACAGAGGATCCCCTTGCCTTAAACCCCTACTGGAGGAGAAAAAGCCACATGGACTTCTGTTTATCAAAATTGAAAACTTTACTGTGCTGATACACTGTTTGATCCACCTGCGCCACCTTGAACCAAAACCCATCCTCTGCAGCATATTCATTAAGAAGTCCCAATTTAGGTTATCATATTCTTTCTGGATGTCCAGTTTACATAGAATCCCTGCTTGTTTGTCTTTTTTTCTCGAGTCTGCACACTCATTTGCCACCAGTACTGCATCCATGATCTATCTGTTCTTGATGAAAGCCGTTTGTTGCCTTCCCACTAGCTTATGCATCACTCTTTTCAACCTTTCTACTAGGACCTTCACAATTATTTTATATACTCCCCCCACAAGACTTATGGGCCTAAAATCATTAAGCTCCATTGCTCCTACCTTTTTTGGAATTAATGTCACAAAAGTAGCATTTATGCTTTTCACAAAAGTCCGCTCCCTGTGGAAAGCCTTGATGCTTTTAATATTCTGAAATACAAAAGCATTACAAAACAACCCTTCTCAGTAGTCTGCTAACCCATATTTTGGCTTCTTCGTTTACTAAGGGTACTGTTTGGTTTTCTTAGCCATTCCACCCCTTACTAGTAATAGTTACTACCCCTTTCTGCCTATTTTATGTGGAATACATTCATTTTAGCAAAATTCATGACTCCTTTATGTACTTAAAAACAGTTAAACTTTACCCTTCCCAGGTTACCCTTAATGACATGATTTTGTAGCCACGGAAATGTCTATCGGATATTTTAAACCACAAGTGTCAAAGTCTTTGTCTGTTTTGAATGCCGTAGCCAGTCAAATACCTTTCCAAAAATTAAGACGGAGCGAGTAATATTTTTTATGGTTCAAATAAGTCTTGAACTACTACTTTTTTTTTTTTTTTGATGACAAGGGAAACCAACAGCCGCTACCCTTTGGGTGCGCACAGGGTAAAACCCCCACTCCTATGCAATAGCTCGCAAACCACATATGCAAGTTTAATGCCAGGATAATGGAAAAAGATTTTTGAAATGCTAAAGTTAGAATCAAACTGAAAGAGCTAATTTTCCAAACTTCTGCCTCTCATTTGCGAGAACAATTCCTCGTCATTGCTCTATACCCATTATTTAATTGTCAGTGCTTTCAGATTTTATTCCACATATTTTGATCTTTGCTTATGAGTTCATGCTATTATTGCACTGGAAGACGTGAATGTACATAGATCCGGCCCCAACCAAAGCCTGCAAGAGTGTCATAATGTATTTAACAAGCCATGAGGGCCCACAATTATGGTTCAATATCATCAACCGTGCTAGGATTACACATTTAGATTTAAAAAGCATAGAAGATAGTAGATGTACCAATGGTTACACAAACAGAAAGACAGCTTTGAACTTGCTTATAAGCATTGATGTTGCCAATGCGGATGTCTTATCAACACTTAAATAGATTGATCACTCCAAACCCGAGAATTACCTTAAGTCCCCTGAACTCAAGGGAGAAGTTTAAAGAGGAGGGTTAAAGGATGTGTAGGTTGATCCGAAACTTGTATAGGTTATTAGCTTGTACAGCTGCACATTCAGGGGAATATATCCTCCTTTCTGTACTAAATTTCCAAATAAAAAAGAAGTGCCCCAGTGGAAACTTAAAACTGATGAACACCTGCATCATTGAATGAGAGGGATTCGGTATTTATCCACTATCCACTACAATGGTTAATATAGAACGAAGAACGAAGGGGGCTGAATCAGCCAACCACCCAAGAAAAGGGGGAAATTTAAGTTTGGTCCCAATTCTACTCACAGTAATACTTGAAAATTCTCCTCACTCCGTTTCCTCTTCACCCTCCCTATTTTTCAAACAAACTGTTTGGCACAATGTTATTAAAAAGATAACAACTAGTAACACCAATAAAATAAACATACCATGATAGCACGGTCACCAAACAGGTTTGTAGACCCTGCAAGCACAATGAGGAATAGTGTCAGCATGGAATTCATAAATTGTCAAGTGGAGACAAGATGAGTTTATTCTGTTCATTTTGTTCATCTACTTCAAGTACTTAACTATCCCTTGCTAGCAAGTTATTAGCTTCAGCTCAACTAATATTGAATCACCTACACATGGAAGTTATTAAGAAGTACAAAACGAAAATGTATTTAGTTGCTACCTTTATTGAGATTTATTAGTTGAATTAAAATTAATATATTGTATCCTTGGGTGTAGACTCCTCATTAGGTACTGTTGAACTGTGTCATACATCTCATTGGAAAGCTTAAATTGAGAGAGTACACTATTAATTATTAATTAATTACTTCATATGTCTTCAATACGCCACCTCACGTGCTGATATAACTCTTTTTCTTCGCCTAGCACAGTAGCACGTCAATTCTTTTTTGATAATGGGGTGACAGTGAGACTTGAACCCAGGAAAAGATTACCATGATGAACTATGTGACCATCTCATCTAAGAAACTTAGCTGATAGAGAAAATACATTATTAACTGATCACTTGATTATGTCTTTTATAGCTAAGAGACATACCTCAACACCGCCGATGCAAAATAGAACCACCAGAACCTCAATAAACCAGAAGGACATCAATTTGTAAAGCATAATCAAGAAGCAGGATGCAACCACCACGAACAGAAGTGCTGATGTTGTGTTGATGTCCAATACACCACCGGAATGAGTCACCTCCTTGCCACCATAATCATCTGAGCCATCCTACAAGAGCAAGATACATACTCAACCAAGTTGTCAAGGAGAGGTGCAATGAGCATTCGCATATCTAAAAAATGCAATGACTCACTAACGAGAGGGGAAAAGTAATCGGGGAATGACTATGACTTACTTTTAAGAACTTGTCCTGCTCAATTGCGGCTTCTCTAGCACTCCATGCAGACCAATAAGAAGCACATAAAATCGTAACAACTGACATAAGCCATAGAAACACTTCAGCTACATCAACCGTTGGACGTTTCGGAGAGTACATCTGCACAGAAACTGAGCAGAAGGGAAATCTGTAAGTCATAATTGTGGGAACAAATCCACAAGAATAGATTCCACATTAACTAATAGTGAAGCAATATAAGGAAGCTGGTGAACCACAAGTAAGCATCTAACTACATTCCCCTCCAACCCCCCCCCCCCTCCCCCCATCCCACCCCATAAATGGACTAACAAGAAATGAAATATAATAAGCCTACCTGTAGAACTGTTCCTGAGAAACTCTATCAGGCTTGTACCTGCATCTTGTGGCAGCATCACAGCAGGGATACCAATGTCCACATCAGATTCACCGGGATCACAAACCATCTTGAAGAGCTCTACAGAGAAATACGAGAAGAACACAAAATTATATTTAAACCCCCTTGGCCTGTGCATATCAAGAAACGATACTCGAAAAGTGTTTGTATTACAAGAACAAGAAATTCAGGTAATCATTTGTTTTTCCCAGGCATATTCTAATGAAGCTTAACGTATAGGCACCACATTCAGTTGAAATGTTATAATGCCTGCTATGTAGATTAGAGCAGTTTGCACAAGTACATATCAAGTTAAGAGCCTAAATTCATATTAGAACAAGGGAAAAGAAAAAGGAAATTACAGAGGAAAATGTTGAAATAAAAGCAGCAAAACCTGTTTGATTGTTTATAATGATGATTGCTGAAGCACCAGCAGCTTCTGCAACTTTTGCTTTTGTGGTGAAACTGCAATTACCTCGGTGCACCAGGATGGCCTCACTGGTGAGCTATCACACAATCAAGACCTAAAAGGTGAGTTTGCTACTCATATGACAACCAGTTGATGTCTCTGATAGAAGGAATCACGTTTTGCAAAAAAGGCAAGATAAATGTGAGATCAACCTTATTCCTAGGCATGCTACAACAATCTGGTGGGTCTGCAAAAGCAAGCCTCGTCTGATTAGCACGCTTCTCCTTTGATTCCAATGTGGGGCCAAATCGAGCACCAAGGCCAACAAACTGAGTTACTTCATTCCCATTAACCCACGTTGGAACTTTTACCTATTTGAGGAAACACTATATAAGAGATGGATGTTGTGACAAGTTGCAAATTTGAGAACAATAATCGAAGTACATTGGAGCACTATTCTGCTAACACAACGCCAAACAACAAAACATAACTTCTAAGCCAGCCATACCATGGAATTATGTCAAATAAGCCAATACAGCACCATGTGTCCCAGTAAGTTTTACAAACTACATGTATGACAAAACTATAGAATCAGGAGTATTCATCTCTATCTGTTCAATGATCAAGGAAATAAACAATTATCATGACAAAAGTGAAATTCACTTTTTATTAGTTCTAATCCATCAAGTTCAGGGCTCTATACATGTTGTATTAAAAGAAGACTACTGAGGATGGCAAATTTCCAGTTCTACCCATTTGGAAGTCCTTTTGATTTGACCTAATAAACTGATGCCATGGAGCAAGCTGGTGGTGGATTTAAGCTATCGAGCCTGCCTTTTCTGTTTGGAAGGTTTATTCCTTATTTTCTTAAAGAAATGGCAGAAACACAACCTGATGAATGATTCACTCAAAATGCACAAGAAAATGCACTGAAGAGTCATATCAACTAAAGATGCAAATTAAACTTTGGGCATCAAAGATATCATACACTCCCAACCTGATTGGATGATCTTCAGGCCAGTATATTTGGGCATCACTATCACAATCTATAGTTGCCAAAATGGGTTCTACCCAGTAAAACCTTCAATTCCTGGCCTGGATGCTTTTAGACTGATACTTTATCTACTGTTATCAAAATAAGGATACACCAGAGGCAGTTGCCAAGT
Organism: Solanum commersonii; assembly: GCA_029007595.1. Classification (NCBI taxonomy): domain Eukaryota; kingdom Viridiplantae; phylum Streptophyta; class Magnoliopsida; order Solanales; family Solanaceae; genus Solanum; species Solanum commersonii. The sequence goes on along the minus strand of JAJTWQ010000162.1, from coordinate 824,978 downwards.
TCTATAATAAAGAACCTAATCTTCTTTTCTGCACGTTAACCATTTTAACTTCATTGTTCCAATTCACTTCGCATATCTTTTTCCTTTCAGACTGAAAATATGGCTCTCTTAGACCTAACTCATCCCATAAAACCTATCTCATGAGGGGAGGAATGCCCATTCTCTCAACCAATTCAGGACTTAACATAGCCCAGCCCTTTCACTTGACCCATTCCCTTAATGGAAAAGGTATTCACCTCCAAAATTCAAGCAACTAATAAAGATTTTTTTTTTAAAATTGCAACTAATAAAGATTAATAGCCTCTCCGTCCAAATTGGTAGGTTCACTTTCAACTTGGCAAATCATTACGAATAGACGAAACGTGAACATATTTAAAATACTAATACTATATATGGAACCAACTAACTAAAGTCAAACATGAAACATGTGGATGCAAATTTAAAATTTTGGAATTTTCGAGGTTGAGAAAGCATTGCATAGTGAAGGTACCGTGTACTATCTGGTCTGCGTTATAGATTAAGGTCTTTCCTTTTAAGAAAATTTGCAATTATTTTGAATGGCTCAATAAAGAAAGGTGGAAATTCAATTTGACCTGGAAAGCTTTTCAATTACTTTGTCTGCATGTAACATCTATGCAATAATTACCCTCAAATTACATGACCACCACATCTTAAAGCTCAAGGTACAGAGAGTTTGGAATTATTTATTTATTTTTAGAATTATAGCATTTCCCCTCATACACAGCCTAATCGTCTTTTCTTTTTCTTTTTTTTTGGGGGAGTGGGGGGGCTAAGCATATGAAAATATTTTCGTTGATGTAGGACCGCCACCTTCTCTAATACAACAACTACAAGATACCAAGTGCAGTCCATAAGTGGTGTCTAGGGAGGGTAGGATGTACGCAAACCTTACCCTTACATTTGTAGGGTATAGAGTATAAAGGTTGTTTCCTATAGACCCTCAGCTTAAAAGAGAAGTTTTCACCGCCTTCTCTAATACAAGTGAGCTCAAAAGAGATAGTATTCCCTCAGTCCCAAATTGTTTGTCACTATTGCTTTTAGATTAAAATTTTGATGGATGGGTTTACAATAAATTGTTTAGATATGATGTACTTTTTTATACGATTACCAAATAGGTAAACTTCATTTTACAAAAATTACCCTCAAACTATTTGACCACCACATCTAAATGCTTAAGGTATAGACTTTTTAGGATTATAGCATGTTCCCTCACACGCAGCCGGTTAAGCATGTGAAAACATTTTGGTTGATGGGCAACCGTCAAACTAAAATGTAAAACCACCTCCTTATCTAATACCATGTGAAATTGTACGACCACCTCATTTATTTCATATATAGGGAGAGAACACATTTATTAGTATGATTTTAGGTTTGCAACATCTGCTATTACTATGAACTCATTCTTTCTAACTCTACTATAAATCTCTACTCCACAGGACAAGTGGAGTAGAAATTGGGTGGTTAGGAGTAAATTTATCATCAGGATGCATCGCGGATAAACTGCAAAATAAGCATTTAACAGAATAACGAACACAGCAAGCATACTCTACCCACTGAAAATCTAATACAACAATAAATAACACAGAAAAATAGCAATGGAAAAATCCAATCTTTAACACCAAACAGATAATTTCAGTTATAACATAGAACCAATTAAATGTAGTCATGGATCACGAAACCGAACCAAAAAGAAAAAGAGACCTAGAGAAATAGCATCCCCTCTATCCCAAATTGCCAAGCACTATTACTATTACATTCAAATTCTTACGAATGAGTTTACAATAATTTATTTATTATTCTAATAATTGTGGTGTCTGTGCCAGCTCTCGCACACCTAGGCTAATTGCATACCTATCACCTCCCACCAACAAGTAACAGGTAACTAATGTTTTTGTCTATGCTAGTATTCGAACGTGAGACCTCATGGTACTCCAGGTTTCATACTAATAAGCAACCTTAAATTCTACAACATCAATAAAATTAACCTTAGAATTCAAATTAAAAATTAGATAAGTTAACAAAACCATAACACAAACCAGTAATAACCACAACAAACCAGATTTACATTTATACAAAACACAGAACAAACACATCCATACACATAAGCACAAAAAAAATAAACTTTTTAGCAAGAAAGACTCAAAATTTTTTTCAAAATTCTGAAAAATGAAAAAAAGTAGTTTAAAAGAATCAGATATTACCAGCACAAAATTGTTGTTACAACCAGGTCGATGTGGAGCTACATTATCTTGATGAACTATATCACCTCCAATAACCAAAAAACAAGAATTCAGCAAAAAAACAGCAAAAACTACACAAAAACAACAGGAAAAAACTCCTCTTTTGAACTCCATTTACTCAAAATTTCAAGAATTTTTTTCTCAATCTTGAAAATTAAAGTCAATGGTGAATTGGGTGTTTGTTAGTTTTTTTTTTTTTTTTTTGTGATGAAAATGTTTTTGAAGAGTGAAGGAAGTGGCCTATGTATGAAAAGAAAAAAAAAAGGAAGGAAGAAAGAAATATAGTCAAGTTTTATTTTTAATTTATTTATTTAGTCAATAAGGCATTGTTTGGGTGTTGTTACTTTTTCGGCTAATTTACGACAAGTACGACTGCCTTGTAACCGTTGATCTAGTCAATTAAATTTTTAAGATTTATAGATTGCGCACACGCGGTGTTAAAGAGTGGTTGACACGTTCTTCAAGTTTGTTGACTTTTTCCGAATGCAATTATTATTACCTTCTCCGTTCACTTTGAGCTCTGCACGCTTCTTAAAAAATATTTTCTTTGTTTTCATTTAATTATCACTATTTTAAATTTCACGTCGAAACTAAATAAGTTTACTATTGACTTATTTAGTGCTTTGAAGTCAAGTTTTCAATAAATGAATATGAATTAATTTATTTTAATTAATTAATTTGATCAATAAACATAAATTAAGTACTTAGTTTTTCTACGTTGAACAAATGTGTATTTTCAAGATTAATTACTTTCAAAGGGTAAAATATGAAGAATATAGTCATTTATGTAATGATTTTGTGAAATGACAAATATTAATGATCATTTATTTTTGTAAGGATGATATATAAATAGGAACGGAGAGAGTACTTTTTATGTCTTTCAATTTATGTGATTTAGTTTGACTTGATACGAAATTTTAAAAAGAAAAGATTTTTAAAACTTATGACCTAAAATAAATCATTTGATTGTAAATCAATCCATTATAATTGACATTTTAAAGTTAAATTGTTATTAAATACTATAAAAGTGTGTCATTCTTTTTTAAATTAATTAGGAAAAAAAGTCGGTCATATGAATTGGGACAAAGAAATAATGATTAATATGATTATTTGACAAAAGGGAGTTGCTCAGATGATAAGCATCTCTTACTTCTAATCTTAAGATTGTGAGTTTTACAACCCTAAGATTGATGCTAATTGATGTATACTCTTAGATATTGTGAAATAATTTGAGGAGTAAGAAATTAATATTAAAAATAAAATTTAAAAGAAAATTAATATATTAAAATAAAATAAAAAATAAAAAATAAAATGTATTTTTAATTTTAAAATAATAGAGGAATAAAAATAAACACAAGGAAGTATTATTATGGATATAATAAAAGAAGCTTTCATTTATTGAACTTTAAAGTGTAATCTCTATTTGGTATTTTTTTTTAAATCTCATGACAACAATTTTGGAGGTGAGAGTGGCATAACTTTTATCCTTTTTGGGTGGGGAATACTTTTTTTTTGCTAAATACACGTATATGAATTTGACATTATTTTCTATTTTGATTGAGGTTGAAATATCGAAATATCTAATCGTAGCAAATCCAAACAAACAAATTTGGAAGATAAAATGTATATTAGCTTAAACAAAGGAAGAAAGCGTGGAGTTGTTACACGTAATTCTCTCTCACTAGATTCCTTTAATTTAGAAGATCACTTGCCGTTAAGTGCGGAGTCAAAATATTTGTTTCAACTTATTTTCTCAAAAAATTAACTATAGATAAAAAGTTAAGAATATATTTGTATGTATATATAATAAATGTTAAATCCTTTTAATTTGTTTATGTATTTTACTCCTTAAAACACTTGTAGTAAAAATTCTAGCTCAATAAATGATTATAGTGTGTCAACAAGAATTGTGGTGGAGTGGTAAGTACTCCTTCATTGTTAATCAAAGGTTTCGAGTTCGAGCCTCCCTATGTATGAATTCGTCGTTTTACCCTCAATGTAGGATTTTCTGGCGCTAACGCAAATTCAAAGTTAGTCTAATTTCAATGTTTTAGAAAAAAAAAAGTGTTCCTTACATAATTAGATTTTCGGTCTTTGAAAATTACTGTCAAATTATGGTAGCCTAATGTTGATCTTTAGCTCTCATACGTAATTAACAAATCCTAACACTCCTATAATCACCCCGCCTGGTCCTATTTTTTTTTTTTTTCTCTCTCAATAATATGACCTCTCCGATACTTATGGTATATTGCATATTTAATTTACAAATTTAAAATAAATAAAAGATATAATAATGGAATTAATTATATTATATATAATATGAATAATTCTATTATATTGTAAATTTGATAATAGTATAATTGTAGTGGTATAATGTATATGTATGTGTTTATTATATAGTACCTATATAATGTACCATATGTATTTGTGTTTATTGTAGTATATTGAAAATTTGATTAAACATAGTATAACATTGTGCTATACTGTATGAAAGTTATCATCAACAACATATTATTTTGTATAGATTCATAATGCGACATAATTATTGATATCTTATGACTTTATTATTTCAAGTACCTACCATTCTCATGATCTCATGAGGTTTCATGAAATGTTATGCCGTAGGATCTTCAAAAACATATTGTCTCCTTGTTATGATTATTATAATTTGTTCCTCTTCTTTTTTCAAGAATTATATTTATTTAGAGTTGATTGGTCTATCATACTTCATGCATCTCCTAGACTTTCTCCTTCAGGACATTCAATAAGAGCATCTCCAGGTAACTATGAAATCAATTTTGGGTCAACAAATGTTTGGTTTGAATTATTTAATGGAATTGAATGAAATCAATTTAGGAGATTGAGATTCTTTTGAGACCCAGTGATCGAAAGAAATTCATTGGTGATTTCTCACATACTTTGATAATCAAAGCTTTAAGAAAGCAAGGAGAATGAGACATTGAAGCTTGAACCCTAGTTCTAAACCTTGAAGCTTGAGAGAGAATTTTGAAGAAGAAAACTTGAGTGATTTGAGAGGATTGAGTAAATGAGAGATCTTAGACTTAGTTTTATTAGTAAAAATGGTTATAGGGATAGTTATAGGGCCAAAACAACATAGTTTAGAAATCAATCAAGTAGGAAAAGATCAAAATACCTTTAATTAAAAATTATCGGGTAGGGTCTACGGGTGTAAACCCTGTCTACGAATCAACAGTGGACCTTGTTATTGGGGATTAAAAATCCATTCAACTTCCACGAGACCTTCCTACGGTCCGTCACATTTTTTACTGTTCGTAGAGCCAACTCGTAAATCCCAAGCTCAAGTCCAAAATTGTACCAAATCTGGAACACTTCTACGAATTCCACCTACGACCCGTAGACCAGTACACTACAATTGGTCATGTTCATTCGTAGGTCAATCAATAGAGACTTGATATTTACAAAACTCAAATCAAGCCCTACGGTCGTAGAACTTCCCACGGTTCGTAGGTAAGCCTCATAGACCTCTGCATTAGTTTCAAAAGTGAACTTTTCCTTTTCAATTCAACTTTCAATTTTAGAGGTGTTACATTAAATAATCAAGATTCTCTTAATAGCTATTCAATGTACTTTTCCTAAATTGGACTAATACTAACTTACAAAATCCAATGAATAATATATGTCGGAATATGTACACAACATTGGATACATTAAACATCTCAATTGCACTTGAATATGAGGCCATTTTCCTAACATTTTTTTCACTTTGAGTTTTGAAACATGTTTCAAAGTTCAAAATTTTCACTTTTAGCTACAGGGGTGTTTATTTACGGTCTTTTATCCTAACTCATTCAAAAATTTCTTTCAAGAATGGATTCCACTATCTTTAAAAATTTTACTTCAAAAATGGATTCCACTTCTTTCATGTCCTTTATTTCAAAGTTGAGGGACAACCAACTCTTCATAGCATTTACAAGTCAATTCATCAATGATTGTATCTATTTCCAACACTATAAATATAATACTTATATAGAAAATATAAGTCGTCTACAACAACTAATTTAATGTATGAAAAGTATACTCTAATTACACAAAAAATACGAAGGAATACGAATATTTTATTAATAAACTGTGTAAGTACAATTATGATCCTCTTTTAATTCTTCTTTTTAAATTTTCTCCGTCATTGGAGAATTATTAGCAATGTATTTCTCGATCATAGGATAATTTGGGCCTCCTTAAAATTTGAAGTGCCAAAACTCCCTAATGTGAAACTTAGTTCAAAATCCCTAGTGTTTGAATTAATCATGCAACATTTACCAATTTCAAATGCCACGAAGTTTCACTTTATAAGTTTGAACTTTATATTCAGTAAACAAAATATCTCGCTTCTCTGAAAATCATTTTTTGAACAATGAAATTCATAACATAAAGGGGGGTTAAATGCTAAAAATTCGATACTGATTCTATATATTCTTTCTGATTTTTATGTTTTTATCTCAACGAAAAAATTAAGGGGTCGTTTGGTAGAGTGTATTAGGAAAAATAACGCATGCATTAGGTGTGTGTATTAGTAATACCTTGTTTGATACACTTTTTTATGTCATGTATAACTAATGCAAGCATTAGTTATACACTATATTGTGTATTAAGTTGTGTATTACTAATACCAAGAAATTCTAGGTATTAGTAATACATAGCATTTTAACACTTGCAATATATTATATAATTACAAAAGTACCCTCAAAGCCTTTTAAAAAAACATTTTCCATAGTACTTGCTTGAAACCCTTTCATCTCTCTGTACTTTGTCAATGGAAATTCAAGAGTAGGTTTCTTTTTCCTTTTGCTCAATCGAACATTGTCTGCTCATCTTTACAAGGTTAGTACTCTTATCTTTCATTAAAATCTATATTTTTCAACATATGTTTCACAATTTAAGATGAAATTTAGGTTTAGCTTGTTTTTTTAATATGCTTTGAGCTCATCTATTCCACTCTTTATATGGTCGAAAATTAGGAATTTATGCACATAGATACTTATTTAAAAGCTTTATATGTATTCATTCTTATTTTTATGGAAAATATAGGTGTTATTATGGATCTTCAACCATTATCAGGTATTGAATATATTATTCTTGTGGAGATATTGTTTCAACAAGTTCTTTTTGTGGAGATATTCTTGTGGAGAAACTTCTGTTTTTTTTGTGACCTTAATTGCACACCCTTATGTACTCTTCACATTTCTTTTGTTGTATGCTTTAGTTTATAGTGAATCTTATGATATTTAGTTTTTCCTGATTTTTTTGATAATCTGTCGCACAAGTTCTTACAGGCGAAATGAATAGTCAAACATCATCAAATAAAAAATCAAAAAAATCAAGCAACACAACACCTTCAACACGAAGGACATGGATTCCAGAAGAACAAACTCTTTTAGACGGGCTTAAAGAGTTGTGTGCTAATGGTTGGAGAGGTGATAATGGAACCTTTAGACCAGGACACTTGATGGAGTTAGACCGTTATATACACAAATATCATCCTACAAGTTGATTGAAAGGTGAACCACACATCAAAAATAAAATGAGATATTGGAAAAGATGCTATGGAAGTATAGCTTTGTTGAAGACTCGAAGTGGTTTGGGATTTCAATATAGTGATGGAACTATAATAGTTGACGATCCAAAACATTGGATTGACTTTATAAAGCTAATTAATATATTTTTGTTATTTCATATGGTACTTTCCTTATTAGTTCCTTTAATTATTCATAGTTGATGTGCCTTTAAACTAGTGATCAAGTAAATTGTTATCATCACATATATAGTAGCATCTAGCCTCTCTTTAAGTCCTTTTACAGTTAATTAATATCATATTGTTCTATTTTAATTTTTAATTTTCTAGATTGATCCACAAGCCAAGAAAATGAATACTAAGAAATGGCCACTATTTGAGGATTGGGAAGAAATCTTTGGTAAGGATAGAGCAACATGAGAGTTCGCTGAAGGGCCGCTAGATGCTACTGAAGAAATTCAAAAGAGTCAAGCTCCATAACATTCTAATGACATGAGTTTGGGATTTCCTATTGATGTTGATCTTGATGATGAAGAAGAAGAAGAAGAAAATGCTTACCATAGCTCTAAAGTTGGTACTGAAGAAGCTGAAATGCCACTGGACAAGGTGGATTTGCTACAACTGAAGATTTCACCGAACCTAGTTCATTTACTGGAGCTGAAAATGTCACTGGACCTAGCATATTTAATGAAGGAGAAAATGTTGCTGGTTCTGAAAATGAACATGCTGGATCCCAAAAAAGTCATAAACAAGGTGAGTATTCTAAAAGATCATCTTCTAAAGTTAACGAGAAAGAGAAAAGCAAGAAAAGGAAAAAAATAGTAGAAGATGATAGTGAGACATTTCTTAAGGGTATGATGGAAGTTATGAAAAACTTTACTGAAAGTCAAGACAAAAGAATTGGTTCCTTGATTGAAAAGATGGGGGATCATGATCGATCTGATGTTCGTGGTCAAGTTTATTCTATCCTTGAATCCCCTGTATTTGAGTTGTACACCACAGAGCAACGTATAAAAGCTGCAATGATTCTCTGTAAAGACGACAAAAAGATGGAATTATTTTTACGTATGGGTGAACATGATCGTCAGACAATGTGTGGATAGTTGTCCATGATAAACTTTGAAGTACGGTGAACTTGTGATATAAGTGGCTACATTAGTTTAGTAATTTTTGCTTGAAATCACTTCGAAGTGTGATAACAGTGGCATATTTTGACATCTCCGATTATTAATGTGCACATGAGCATGTTAAATCTTTTTGTGTAACTAAGTTTTATCAAAATATCTCAACTCTTGTGTCAATGCTAAGTGCAGATGTAATTATATAGTTGTCGTTACAGCTCTTCAAATTCTCGTGTAGCCATTTAATTTTGAGATTCTGAAATGCAATTATATAGCTGCTATGACAGTTCTTTAATCTGTCTTGTATTTCTCTGTCTTGTTTCTGTTTTTCTTTGTTAATTTCTCTATGAGTTGATGGTTCATAGCTACTGTGATGCTCACATGTAATTAGTGAATTTGTAAGAGGAAAAACAGAATCAGGAGGTTGAATAGAAGAAAAAAGGTGTATGTATGAGATCTAGAGAACAACTAGTTTCTGTTATATTACAAATTGTTTGCGTCAAAATGAAACTGGTTCAAACAGCCGATGAATGATATAGAAGATTCATATTGCCTATCACACTAGTTTGGTATTGAGATCCAGCTGATCATTGATTGGTTGATCCTTTTTTGTTTTTTTCTGTTTTGGGGGAAGGGAGTTACGAGCTCTCGCTTCTCGCCACCTCCTTTCTAAATTTAAGAAAAAAGAGTAAATGATTCTGGCAGTAACAGCTGGAACATTGCATCAGTGGGACAATTAATATGGCAGATTGTAATGAATAAGGATACCTTGTGGGTAAAATGGGTCTATGGAATTTATCTTAGAGAGGAAACCTCGATATGGAGTCATAGGGCACCTATTGATAGTAGTTGGTATTGGAGGAAACTAAGCTCAATACAATCATGCAGGAGGCTGCTGCTTTCAAGCTCAGGCATGGAAGCAAAGAGGAGGCAACAAACCTTTATGAACAGCTAGTGAAAAGCCATGGAAGTATTGAGGCTTTAGTTGGATTAATCCAGCATCGCGACCTATGCTGACATTGAGAAAGCAGAAGCTTATGAGAAGCAGTTAAAACCACTACTTGGTTTGAAAGCAATAGACGTAGACAGTTTGGAGAAAACTTCTGGTGCCAAGCAAGCCGAGGAAGGTCCAAATGTTGGTGCCACTGAAACATACGAAGGGAAGAGTAAGGTGGAACCACAAAGTTGTGTTTTCTTTCGATGATAAAAAATTTATTAAATATGTATTTTATGCTTACTTGTAACATCAATGTACCAAATTTTGTTTAGGTAATGAGAAATGAGAATCAATCATATTAGCATGACAACTAAAACCCAGCCCCTCATATTATGACATTTTCATGGACATATAATGCAATAAAGGAACAGATACATGGCTGGTATTGTAAGGGAACAGGTTCCTTTATAGGCAACTGCAGAATCATCAACTGGAAGCAGAGGAGTAGTTGCTAGTGCTGGAATGGCGAAGCAGTGTATTTGTTCACCAACAATCCATCCAGGCTCGTTTAGGTGCAGGCATCATCATGCGATTATAAATGGGTTGTTCCACTAGGAAATAAGCAGAATCACTTTGGTGCTTCTGTCGCCAAGGCTCTATGACAATTCTGTTGTACAAATTCAAATTGTCATTTGTAATTTTTCGTTTTTTAATAAGATGTAGATGATCTTGTTCGTACGTCTCAAATATTTACTATGTCCCAATTTATGTGAAAATGTTACGAGTGTTTAGTTACAAAAAGAGATTTGCAATTATTATTGTTGTGATATGTGAATTTAAATGATAAAAGATGTATGGCAGGGGATAACACAGTGGACAGGCATAACAATGACAAACAATGGGATTAAACATGTTTTGAAGAGAACAAAAAGGAAGCATTGGAAACAGTTTCAGAAAGAGACATTTGCAGCTATATGTGGGGCTATTCTCTACCACACATGGAGTGCAAGAAACTAGAAAAAGTTTAAAGAGAAGCATGTACATACAGAGGAGGCAGTAGCTTAGATAAAAAAAAAAGATTATAGAGAGAGTACAGTTCTTCAGTAGTTCAAGGAAAACACAAAAATGTAAACGGTTTATTCGATTACTTGGTAGTTAGTTTTCTTGTTTGTTGGAGGCCTAGTTTCTGATATCAGAAATGGGTGCTCTTTATTTGTATTGGTATTTTGTGGTAATGGTAATATTTTACATTGGTTACCAAAAAAAAAAAATTGACCTCATTGATGAAATTCATTTTGAAAATCTACTAATAATGGAGCTGACATCTTCTTCTTTTTTTTTAAAAAAAAAAAAAAATCTTATTTCAATATAGTAACAACTATTTAATTTTATATTTGAAAAAAAAAAGAATAGGAGTAAATAATGTTTTAGCAAAGAACCTTGTTGCAAAGGAAGTGTACAAAGAAATAAAGTGTGAAGGGTATTTTTGTAAACATACATTTTTTTAATAGACATTATGCAAGATTTGTTATTTCTAATACATCAAACCAAACAGTGTATAAGAAATAATGCAGACATAACTAATGCAAGCATTGCTAATGCAAGCACTAGTAATGCTTGCATTACTAATACACCCTATTTTGCATTATTCTTATACACTCTATCAAACGACCCCTAAATGTCCAATCCATTTATTTTTCTGGTATTCAAGCAGGTTGGAATATGTATTATCATAATAATGATAGAAATGAAATCATTTTCTTTTTATATTCTATACAAAATCCCATAACATCATTAATAAGTCTAAGTAGCAGAAGTAGGTTCCTAGGGATGTTTTATCAATTTCTTTTCATTTGTATCTGTTTTCATAATATTTGAAGTTCATGATACTGTTTTGAGATTCGGTTTTTTATAAGTAAAATTCCAACACACTATTTCAAAGTTTCACTTTTTATAAATTTTTCTAAGACATTGTGCTAGAGTATAAACTTTCAACTCTATGTAACTTGACAGATGATCGATTTACGCGAATTATGAGACACGATTAAAGAGATTTGAGGGTAAATATGTAATTTTCAAATAATTTCTTAATTTTCTAAAATTCTACATATTTTGAATAAATTAAATTTGTCAAAAAGTTTTTTTTTTTTTTAACCGAATGGAGTAAGTTTAATATTCAACCGGCCTTTGATGTTCTAAATTCTTAAAAATAACTTTAAACATTTGAAAATTATACAACCATTACATTGACTTATTTACTATTTTTAGAATATTTAATAAAATATATAGTTGTGAAATTGATTTAATTGACTTGGAGCTGTTTGTCCATAAATTATTTTTGCTTAATTAAAAAGAAGAAATCTAATGACATTTCGTTATACCATTGAAGTTTGAACTAACTTTTGAGAAAAAAACTAATTTGAAGATGAGTTTTACCTTTGAAAAAGTGGTCATGATTAGTTTTTCAAATGAATTTTTTTCTTGCGATAGTTACGATCCTAAACACTCAACTAATTCACATATAAAATATTATTATATAAGAAGAGGAAATAACTATTCACCGCAAGTCAATATGTGTTCCAATAAGAAGATGGAATAACCAATATATTTATAAAAAAAAATGACATAAAAATAAAATGAAGAGAGTATTGGTTTTTCAAAATGGAAAAGGACAAAACACATATAATATTAAAAGACGTATAAAAAAAAGTTGGTTTAACTCTCAAACATAAAGAGTAACATATGTTATTAAAAACTTTAATAAAAAGTACTATAATTTACAATAAATAATAATTTAAAATATCTACAAGACAACAAAAAAAAGACCAATTTTTGTACTGCTTGTGTCACATGAATTAGGATTGGGATGATTTTAAAATTTTAATTTTGGTTATACATTATAAAATAGCCGAAAAATTGAATGATATAATTTTTTTAAAAATAACCGAATGGATCGTCCTATTGATAACCCTAATGTTACTTCTACTCTGTTTATTTTTACTAAAATTTACAAAGATATGCTTTATTTCTACCCTCAATCTTATCGCTACATTTATTTGCTATTTAAAATTGAAATTAAAAAGACAAATGGCAAATAAGTTTCTATATTAGCTCACTTATGAGCAAAATATATTATAACAATCTTTACTAATTTTATAACAATACATAAACTATACTCCCTCCGTCCCATATTAGATGGACACTTCCAACTTTACACGGTGATTAAGAAATCATTAATACATTGGAAGACTTCACCATTTTGCCCTTTGTTTATATCAATGCACATTGAAATGAGTTACAAAAATACACATACAATATAGGAATGGTCATATTAATTGTAGGGGTAAAATGGAAAAGAATTAATTAATTCTATCCTAATTTAATATGTGCTCAAATAATATGAAAAAATATTTTTAGTAAGATTATCATCTAATATGGGACGGAGAGAGTAACAATATAACTTTATTAATGTTGCCCGGGCTTTCTTTACTAGTATATATTATACACACCTATACATAATCAATAAATAAGTTATGTATATTTTAATTATATTAATAAACTAGTTGACTGAATTGTATATAACATTTTTTTTAAAAAATTCACTCACAAATTTTCTACTTTCTTCAAGTAAAAATACAGTAGTATTCAAATATAATTTCTATTTTTATTTAATTTTATTAAAAATATATATATTTTTAAAAATTGCATTTTAATGTCTAAAACGCCAAATTGTCATGGAAAAATGTCAATAAGATTAGCTCATAGCGCGTGTAAAGTTGGAAAATTATGCAAAGCGGGAGAAGCGCGTAGGTAAAAATATTAAAGTAACCGACTACCGATCGTACCGGTAGTTTAATTTATCCGTATATGCCGTACGTACAGATAGGACGACGACGGTGCAATTAATTAATGGGTCGTACATTTCCCTTTCAATTTATTTTTAATTAATTAATTTTAAAAATAATATTTTTTTGATAAATTTTTTAATATGATATGTCTAAGACTACCTAATTAAAAAACATTTTAATATATTTCACATATTTTTAATTTAAAATTAATTTTTATTTATTAAATTTCGTTTCAAGTTAGATTCAGACTAACAAAAAAGGATCGGGTTATTTGAAAGATTTAAGGAACATAAGGGGTAATCAACTATGATTAATCTTCAGGTGAGTCAGACCTACTTGTCAATAAATTATTGGTTTACAAATTAAAGTCAACTGTAACTAAAAATAATCACTTTTTTTAATCTTGTTATTATTGTACTTTTAAATAACATCACTTTTTAAATAAAGGACCCATGAAAAGAAGATTTATAGTATTTATTTTAATTTTATTTTTGATGATTTATTATTGGAGAAAATAAATCGATGCAATGAATGGTTATTATTGATGAGAATGTGAAAGCCATAAAATTACTTTGAATGTAAAGACGAAGACTATCTCTTTTCTCTTTACTTAGTTCTTCCTAATATGAATGTAGATTTATAAAAACTTTTTTGATGACTCATGACTTGATTTAGTCAAAATTACATTACGCAGTTATGTTCATAATGGCAAAACTCTCGTTCATGATAATTTGAATTTTCTCACAACAACTAATATGAATGCATTTCTATGAATTTTTTTAGTTAAACTCGTGAATTTTCTCTAAAATAAAATTTTCAAAAAATAAGACTAAAAGAAAGTCCAAGCACCATTAGAGGCATGTGACCTTTAGCTCTTGATTTAATTGTAAGTTGTAACTATGAAAATGTAAACTGAAATATAAACCAAAAGGAAACCCAGCTGTCACCTAGAATTAATTATTAATTTTTCTTCTTAAATAAGTATGTGTTGTAAAACTAAAGCAAAATAAGACAAGAAATATAGAAGATGAAAACAATAGAAATATAGAGACAAGATATGAGAGTATTTCTTATTCTTCAAAGTCTTCAAGTGTATACAATATGAACCCTTATGCCTCTATTTATAGTATAACATAGAGGCATACAAAAGGTTAGTCATAAACATGACATTAACATGAATATAATGGGAAGGTTATGGAAGTGAAAGGCTACAAGAATAATGGTTATAAAGGTGGAGGTTATGGTTATCTTCATAATGGGGGAAAGTATGAAGTAACTTCTTGATGTAGTGGACATCCACAATATATTACTTTATAACACTCCCCCTTGGATGTCCATAGATAATATGCCTCGTTAAAACCTTACTAGGAAAAAACCCCGTGGGAAAAAATCCTAGTGAAGGAAAAAGAGTACAATATCTTTTAATACGCTTTGAATGTTGCCTCGTTAAAAACCTTACCAGGAAAACCCAATTGGGATAAAACCATGGTTAAGAAAAAGAGTACAACACATATTTTTTTTCCCCTGATAAAAACTTTACTTGATATCTCGGAGACGATGCATTCCAATCTTATATCACAACTTCTTAAATATTAATGTTGGCAATCCTTAGTGAATAAGTTTACAAGATATCACTTGAATGGGTCTTTGACATCTCACCATTTTGTTGATGATCACTTTTGGTGAAATATGCTTTGTTTGACCTCCTTTGATTGTATCCTCCCTTCAATTGAGCTATATATTATTTTCTAGATGGTGGTTACCTTTGCCAAAGGAAAATCACATTTTTCTGAATATGATAGATCATGATTTCAACCATACACACTCCCGACTTACTTCATAGATCAATATTATTTCTGTATGATTTGAAAAAGTGGTTACCAATGTTTGTTTTTTTGAATGCCAATATATTGTTGTGCCTCCATATGTAAACAAATAGCTCATTTGCGATCGAGTTTTATGCAGATCAAATAAATATTCTGTATCTACATAATCAAATCATTTCTAACTCAGAGATTGATCATTTCAATTTCATACGTTGCTCGTCTTTTCTTCTCAAAAATAAATCACACATCTTATATGTGTTGAGTCACTTTCTTTGTTAGTTTCTTGGCATAACTTGAATGATAATATGTCAATCCCCTCACATAACTTTTTATATGTATATCAAATAATCTTCTAGCATTTGCATAACCATCAATCTGTAAGTGCACCAATTGCACTAATACATGACATTTTAAATCATTTTCATGAGATCAAAAAGATTCTTTCTCTCGTGTTAAGCAATTTCAAAATCATTGGGTACTCAATGGAATTGCTTTAAGGCATTTTAAATCCTTCAAGATTTTCATATAACTTCATCGTCTAGTTAGACATAATAATCATTATGCATATTCAAGTATTTCATCTATTGCCAGACTGAAACAAGTCTCATTGCATCCACCATTGAAGAATATATCTCCATTTAATAATGTCAGGATTTTTGCGAAACCCTTTATGCCCCGAGGCACAAATCGCACTTTATATCTTACGGTTATACTTTCGCACAATGATTCATTTGTACTACACTGACATTATATTTTGATCCATGAACTATAAGATCAAAAACATCACTTTTCTAAGTGTACTTGAATAGTACCAATCATTTATCTGTCAACACTATATGACATATTCAAATTTAAGATCCTCGTAACCATTTATAGCATTAAGTGCTACTTCATATTAAAGATACCATTGAAGGTCATTTTGATATCGATTTCAATACGACATAACATATCAAGATCTCTTCATTTATCATCATTTTCAGGTACCTCAACCTTTGCCAAGGTTTTATGAAGTGTTATGTCATAGTGCTCTTTCAAAGCACTTACCTCATTATCATGACCATTTTGATAATTTGCTCCTCTCCTTCCTCAAGGAGTTTTACATTTGGAATCGATTTTTATTGGAGCATTTGCGGCTTAATTAAAATATTGGGTCAGGCAAATACATCGACAAATTATTTGCAATATTTTGCAAATGAATTATCTCGTGAACTTTCAATTTTATTTTTTAACGAGGATCTAAATAATTCACCCCACACATAATTTTCAGCTACAGGAATCTAACATTTACCCCCAACCTCATTTGGGGATCCATCTTTGTGTGTGGTGGAACAATAAAATCATATGTGCACACATCAAATTCTTAGATGTAAATTATTTAGTTCCCGACACCGAACGGGAGAACCTTGTTGGCTTGATGCATACACTTTAAATAAACTCATCTCATATCAAATTTTATTTGTTCTCATAATCAATGGTCTAGCTATAATTGCATAAATAGTTTGGAACTTTGCTCTTAATTTAACAATTTGAGCAAACAACCTTCAAAACCAATTTGATATACAAATTTAACCATACCATAGAATTTTCATAATAGTAAGCACAACAACTATATGTTCCAAATAATTTCGAACAATGCATTTCATTTTATCACGAATTTTTTTTCTTCAAACATATAGTTTTCTTTTGCAAACTTATATTTATTCTAGTAAACTTCTAGTTTACTTTTGCATGTGATTCCATCATCATGCCCATATTTGTATACAACAAACAACGGAACCGCTTTGGTTGTAGTAATTTGAAGATATTAAATCTTTCCATAATTTATAGTCTCAATATAATATTTTTTTTTCAATTCCTTCGAAACTTAAAAAGTTTCTTTTGAGACTTACTACAACCTCAATATTATGAACTATTTCATTCCTCCGGATAGTAACAAATTAGCCCTTTCGGAACTCTCAATTAATTTTGTGTACCACCACAAATTTCACAACACCATTCTTATGGTGAGCATCTCATTCAAGGAGAAAATTATTATTATTGTCATGGTTAAACTTATTACATGCAAGACTTATTTCTTGATAACCAATGACAAATTTGTGTTGCCACACAATAATATTTATTTTGATCATGACCGCAACCTTTATAGAAAAGAATTACTTCTTTCTTTTGCCCTCCAATAGTTCATAATAAAACATACCACAATATTTGTGTAGTACTTAAAGTATATGACTAAATGATCATTTATGTCAAAATATTTCTTTTCAATCTCTCAAACCTCCCGTAGAGGTGAGATGTGACATGTATCCAACAATACATGAACATGCTCTTATCCATAAGAACACAAGTCACATTTTCTTTAAGAAATTGAGCATAACCATTTGAACATGCACCATAAGTTTTTATTAGAAACTCATTGTCATGCTTTCACATTTATCAAATATATGTGACTCACCTCAACATAAGGACCATCTTAAGAATCCATAATGTTCTTTCTTTTAATTAAAATGATGACCATCAATATTTTACCATACTCATATTCATGCATTTAACCACTTGTCATTTTGAGACACATTATGACTAAAACTTTATGTTAGTTATCACCATATCACTATAGTGCAAACTTAAACCCAATGTCTTACCCATATAAAGACATAAATCAATGGGTCTTGAGCACCTTATCATTTTAAAATAACCACAAAATAAACTTTGTTAGTATAAATAATATATTAATAACTCCATAAATGTTTAGATGAAGAAAAATAAATAGGTACAAAAGTAACCTTTGATGATCCAATCAATATGTATATGCCACATAACTCAATAACTTATCTTTTAATAAAACAAGATCATAAAGCAATTTCTTTACTTATTAACTTTAATTGTGATTAAATTAAAAGTTTGTAACTATCATATAATTTTGAGATGGTAAGAAAATGCATAATCAAAAGTAAAATATAAAATAGATTATATAGTAGTTTACCTTGTTCCCGAAAAAATAAAACACAAATATTTTTACCTTCTTTATATTTACTTTGCTTCAATCCTTCAATTGTAGAACAATCGTGCGATAACCTAAAGCAAAATAAGACGAGCTGTCACCTAGAATTAATTATTAATTTTTCTTCTTAAATAAGTATGATGATTTTAAATTCTTGTCCCTCTTGCTTATTGAATAAAAATTTATTGTCCCTCTTGCTTATTGAATAAAAAATTATTGATCGAAATATCATAT
This sequence comes from Solanum commersonii, assembly GCA_029007595.1. Taxonomy (NCBI): domain Eukaryota; kingdom Viridiplantae; phylum Streptophyta; class Magnoliopsida; order Solanales; family Solanaceae; genus Solanum; species Solanum commersonii. The sequence continues at coordinate 806,202 of JAJTWQ010000162.1, read as the reverse complement.
CTATGACCTAATTCGTTCGACATTCTACTTCTGAGGTAAGAATAAATTCTGTGTAAACTTTATCTTTCTCAAATTTTATTTTGTGAGATTACATTTGATATATTGTTGATGTAATTTGCTCGGTATAAGTTAAGAGAACTATTGACGTCTCGCTCGGTATAAGTTCAGTAAGAATTAAAATTATGTTTTTATAACATATATAATTTGTGGGTTTTAAAACTGAACTTTAATTTTGTATGGGTTGACATAAGTTTTGTAGGAATTAAGTTATGTGGTACGATATAACTGTTAAATATTGTACTGCAAAATATGTTTTTCCAACAAAATAACTTCAAACAAATAATGAAATATACAATATGAAGTTAAATAAATTTTGGAAACAAAAAATTATATAATAACAAGATGAAAGGAAGAAGAGTCAAGTCCTCTGAATTCACAGAGTTTCCTTAAGGAAATTATTCCCCTCAAGTACCCGAGGTTATGGAATATATCCTCCCAGGATAAAATGACTCACAACAAACAAATAGTGGTACCTCAAATTTGTTGTCCAACGAACCACTCAATGGCTTGTAATCACACTTGAAGTATTTTTTTTGGAAAAACATAAACTTTTTTCTTACTATGTAATGTTTTTCTTCTCGTAAACTTGTTTCAAAACTTATTTCAATAACTGAGAAAGAATCAGATATTTATAGCCTATAGGTGAGCACAATGATTCATGCATATGTGAAAAGGTAACCTAGAAATACGAAAGGTTGCATGAAAATACGAAAGGTTGCATTCATTTGTTATAAGTATTCATGATTGAAATAACTACATTCATACTTGCAGCACTTTCACATTTTTAATTCACCAATCTTTATTCTATGTACCACTATCCATTCACACATATAATACAATGAACCCAACAACTTGTTATATCTTTTACATCATAACTTGTGGATTTGAAACTAAACTTTTGTCTTGCTCGACTTAAATTTAGTAAGAATCAAGCTATGCACTACGACATAACGTGTTACGTCTTCTACAACATATATATAACTTGTGGAATGATAGTTCATTATTTTCTTTTCTTTCTATTAATTTGGTCTATAATACCAATTACTAATATTTATCTTCAAATGTTATGTGATCATCAGCATAAAGCTTACAACGTCAATTTCTTAATATTAATTATTAAATATCGAAACAAGTAAATCTGTGAATGCCACACCTCTATTCTACATTTTTATGCATAACTATAAAGACACAATTGTATATATTGGGTCGGTCAAAATTCGATTTTGACATTTGAACATATTAAAAATTGATACGTTGTAGTCAAATTTCATTTCGAGAAAGGTTTATCAGCAATAGTCACATCGATCATGGCCTCAAGTTGTATTATCAATTGAAGGTTCGGAGTAACAAGTCGAGCAATAAGCCTGAAGGTAAAGTTCACCAGTCTTCGAATTAGATAAACTTTACTGCAAATGTTTCTTGAGATTTATATTAGAACTCTCACCAGTGGATGAACGCAACGATTTCAACATATAAATAATGTTCATTATGAGACGTGAAATAATACATGCAAGAAGTTATGTAGGTTAAGTTATAAATTCATTCATTCGCCTCACTTATATTTAATCTTATTTTTATCCCAATAACTCTATTATATCCACTATTGTAATTTAAACTTCTTAAACTCTCTTATTTCTTTCTTTTTTGGTCTCGTTGCTAGATAATTATTTCGTCTATATTTAGTAAGATAAATAGCATCACGAATATTATGTTTATTCTTAATAATTCACATGTCCTTTCTTCACCAAATTCAATTATCATTTTGAATCATTGATTTAAGGGCAAACAACAATTTATTTTGAGATTCTTTTTAAAATATACTATATTATGTTTAAGTTTGATACGATCACACTATACTTATTATATGGTTTCAATCTTTTCAAATCTTGCACTTTTTGTCCCTTTAAAGACCACAAACATCAAATTTACTTTTTATAAATTAAATATCTTAATCAAGGTTTAGAAGTGGCAAATTAGTTTTATTTTTTGCTTTTACCACTTCATTATGACTCATTCTTTTCTTCTTTGTTTATTTATTTCGTTATAATCATTTTTTATTTGAAATACTCTTCAAAGATTGAGAATGATAGAATATATTATGGTACTATCCACAAATGACTTTTACTAAAATTATATTGTTTTAGATGGGTAATCACATAATTTGAAAAGACCATACTTATATAAAATTCAATGAATGAGAAAATAAATTGAGTGGTAGATGAAATAGTCTTGGAGTAGTTAAATTAATGTCACACTCACTATTTTTGTTTTTACACTACAAACAATACTCAAGGTTTGAGTAAGTCGCTTTTGTTAGGAAAGTTCTTTCACTTTAATGTGTAATATTTTGGTGCGAATTTGAATTTAATCGAGTTTCAATAAGGATATCGCATATCGAAAAATAATAAATATATCCAAGGTTCCTATCCTTTGGTGGATATAACTCATCTATCAAGCTTGCTTTCCTTTGCAAAACTAAGTTCCTAATCAGTCGAATAAATGGACAATTTTGATTTAGACACAATTGAAATAAATATGGGTATTCAATTAAATCAAAATATTTATTCTGAATTAAAAGTGAATCAAAATTGAATTGAATTGTCAATTGGCGTGTGATTGATTTAAATAGATCATAACCTACGAATCAGTAATGATTGAGTTGAGGTTTGTTTGTTTTTAAAATGAAATATAGGCCCTCTGTCTCAAATTATCTGTTATGATTTCTGAAAATAGTTATATCATATTATTTGTCATTTTAATTATTTTTTCTCATTTTATACTTAATAAAAATTGTTCTTGAGACTACAAACACCGTTAAATATTTAATAAAGAAAAATTATATCTTAAGATATAAATGAGTCTTTAAATAATTTCTTAACATCCACAAATAATTTGAGACCGAAAAAATAGCTGTCAATAAGTGAAAAGATTGACTAATTCAATCCCGTGTTGGAATATTCAATCAATTAGTTCACTCTTAGATACATGAATTTGCAGGTACCAAATCTTTTTAGCTACTTTGATATCTTAATTAAAATAAAAGTTGATTCAACATAAATAAAATCAAATTTAGAATATTTTCTTTATTATATTTAAAATGAGTCTTGTCAACTTGATGAATATTATTGGAGTAGAGGTCCTTATTCAAAAATTATAGTAGTAGGGTATTAATTAAATTAAATGTTCATTGACGTACTTTTACCTAACATTTATTTGATGTGTAAAGATTCAACTTCACCCAATCTCAAGTGTTTCTAAAATAAAATTGAAAAAAAATACCTGTCATATTTTATTTTGCATATTCCATGCCAAAAAAAAAAACAAAAAAACTAAGGATTACCTTGATTAAAGTATTCCTATTTATTATACTTCTTTTAATTTACTACATCTGTCTTTTGCACAACATTAATATTTGTTCATATTTAGGACCAAGGATAAGATAAAAACAAATAATTAATCATACTCTCTTCATTAATTTTACTTGTCACTATTTGACTTCGGCGCATCGCCCTTTGAACCCCAGACCGCCAAAAGTTACAGGAAGCCATCCAAGGAGAAGCCAATGAGCAGGGTTTTCGCCGAACCTGTTTGGCGGATCGCCGAGCCATTTGGCGAGCCCAACTTGGCTCACCCATTGGCCCATTTTCGGGTCACTTTTGGGCCCATCTATGTAATAATGCCTAACACTATAAATAGGTGTTTTAGGGTTCATTTTAGACTTAGACTATTTTGAATATTGATGAATGGTATATTGAACTCCTTGTGTGAGTTTTTGAAAGCTTGGTAAGCTTTTGTTGAACCTTGTTTAGAAACGGGGGTTGCTTGGGATATCGATTCCCTTGAGGTCTTCGTAAGAGTTAGGTGCTTGATTGTGGATTAGTCAATTGAGGTCTTTAGGTTTAATATACCTTTAGGTTGCTTTTGATTTCCTTTTCTTGTGTCTATCTATTTATCCGGATTGGTGCTTGTTAGGATCTAGATTGGAGGTTATTGGATTTAATACATCCTTTAGTTGCCAATTGTTTCTTATTTTGTATCTCTTCTTCTATCTTTCTTGTTTTTCCGCTGTTTATCATCGTTTCTCTTTTGAGAATTGTATCATTTGGTATCAGAGCCAAGCTTAGTATCGTCCCTACGATTCTAATCTTGGGTTTGTTGCTACAAAAAAAAGTGTTCAAAACGTTTTTGAGAAATTTCAGAAATGGATCTTGTTGATTTGAGTCTTCTTTGGAGTTTCCAAGGTTAGATTAGTGTTCCCTAACCTATTTTGAGTCTAGGGCTGAGATTTGAAAGGGTTTGGTTCACTATTGAAGAAACCACCATTGGAGGTTGAAGAAGCTTTGAAGAAGACAAGTGGGTTTTGAAATCTAGAAGATTTGGCAAGGAATTAAGTGCTAAAAAGTATTGAGGTTTGTTCCCTATATCTAAGAGAGCTTGGATCTCGAATTTTGTGAAATTTCGAGCTAAAAATCTTTGGGGTTTATTTTTGGATCTTCATAGTGTTCTTGAAGTTCTTGAAGAACATTCAAACCTTCAAGTAAGGAATCTTCAAAACAGAAGAGTTTGATCCAAAGGGGAAGAAAGAGAAAGTGTTAAAGGTGTTTGTCCAAAAGGAATTTACCTAAAAAAGGTTAAGCTAAAGGACAAAGGAAGGTGGGGGACCACCAAGGTTAAATTTTATGAGCCTTGCAGTTGCAGCTTGAAGAATTTGGGCGAATCCCGACTTGGATCGCCCATTCCACTCGGCGCCTCGCCCTTTGGGTAGCTAGGTCGCCGAGTTTGACCTCATTTTGGTGAAGACATTGGAAATTTTGACGAGCTTGCCCTGGTTGCCGAATCCATTCGGCGTATCGCCGAACTTCCACACAGATAGCTGAGTTGCCTTGTCCGATTGGCGAGTTTGGTGAGTCAATCTTCAAGTTGGCGAGCTGAACTTCAACTTAGGTGAAGAAAACAGGCCATTTGGCGATGGGAAACTCGTTTTATGACCCCTTTCATCTCAGGTTTTAATTCTTAGTTTCCTTTTTTTTTTATTCTAGTTCATAATCAAGATTCCTAAACTGATTTTCAACTTGTAATTACCTACTTGTTGACTATTGGTTTTTGAATTCACTTCTTTGTTAGTGCTTTTCTTTTCGTGCTTTTTTTCATTTTACTTTCTAGTTAATTCTTGACTCAAGTCCGTTTGCTTTAATAGAGTCGTCCGTTCTTCTTGAAATAAAAATCTATTCTGACCAAGAGTAGAAATTGAGACCTTGTGATCAACTGAGTATAAGCAATCTTCAACATTAGCCGCGCCAATTTGAGAGGCAATCAAAGATGTGTAAACACGAGCGATTGTGAGTTCATTTTACTAACGTTAACGTTTTTTGTTGTTTTTGTGAGTTGTCATTTTATAGGTACAAATGAGTTATAAGGTAGCATGCCCTCAATTGCCTCAGACCTATGTGACAATGATATGGGATGTGTCAAGGGCCTCGGTACCAATATGATTGATTTTCCTATCTTTGAAGGAAGACGTGATCCAGAAGCATATCTTGATTGGGAGTTGTAATGTGAGCAGATTTTCCACGCCATGATTTGAGAGGTCTAGAGCGACCTTTGTATGCCTTCTCTCATTTGAAGGGTCTTGCATTGGGTTGGTGGACTCAAGAGAAAAGGCTCTGCGCACTCTAAGGAAATACCCACCCATTGACATGAGAAGAATTGAAGAGGCTGATGAGGTTCAAGTATGTGCCAAAAGGGTACACAAAGCTTTTCAATGTCGATCCGAGAAGACCAGTTCTTAGGACAAAGGTTGGCATTTGTGGGGCTTTGAGATTTGACCTTGTCACCAATGATGGGTACAATCTAAACTACATCACTCTAGAGGTGGTAGCCTACTTGGGACTACCTGACTACAAAAGACTTATCCATACACTATGGAGGGATGTAAGGTTACCGAAGGGGTAAAAGTCTTTTTCACACGCGGCAAATACTATGAGGAGTTTTGGTGTGATATAATGCCCATGGCTTCTTGTCACTTAAATTTGGGGGCCAATTGGTTTACTGAACATGGGGTCCCAAACGAGAAGAATGGGTATAAGTGTGTTGTGGATCATTGGGGAACATATATATTTCCTCCTCTTAAGGTGAAAAGTGAGAGACAAAAGATTGAGAGGAGTAAGGGAAAGCAAGGTGGAAACCTTAGAGTGGAAAAAGGAAAGGCTGAGAGGAGTGAAGTGAGAGGGTTGCCACAATCTCAATCTAACATTGTTGTTCATCCTTCACTTGGTAAGGATTCTTATGTAGGTACAAGCATAATGAATGGAGGAACACAAACTCCAGCCAAAGAGCCTATAATTGAAGGTGTGATGGATGCACTTAGGGAATGTCCCAACATCCAAGGTAAAGAAGATCTTTCTTGCGGGTGTTAAGGTACAATAGCTAATCTTAACACTTTTACCATTGCAAACGAACAAAGTGTGAATGTTAGCTTGTCTTTATGTGAGCATATTGATTCTTTACCATGTGTTGATAATGTGATTGTTGAGAATGTGGATACACTAGTTGATCCTATTGATGACTGAATTGATTCTTCTAGTAAGATCGATTTCTGTCCACCTAGTGTTGACACATATACTTTGAATGCTAGCTCATTATTTTATATTGATTGTGTTGATCAACCTACTTGTGACTGTAGTTCACTGGTTGAGGGTCCTTGTAATGTGATTAAGGAACCTCAAGTTAGTGGTACTAATGATAATGTTGATCAAGTGAATAAGAGTGACTCTATGAGCATATCTTTTGTGGAAGATCCGATTGCTTACTTTGCTCATAAAGATCATGTGCTTGAAAACGCTTCGAAAAATGATATGTTTCTTTCTGAGGGTGAACTTGCATGTTTTAATTCTTCCCTAGTGGTTGATCATTCCCTCTTTAAGTATAATATCTTATTTGAAGATGATGAAATCACTCTTAGTGGTTGATCATTCCCTCTTTAAGTATAATATCTTATTTGAAGATGATGAAATCACTCTTAGTGATGTACCTAGTGGTGTGAAGCTGGAGAGTAGTATAGTTCTTGATAGTTATACTTGTTATAGTAACCCACTATGGTGTGAGGCTTTCCCTCCCAAAGATGGAAATCTCTGCTTGGAAGATGAGAGTACTCTTGTGGGGAAGGAATGTGATGAAGAGGAAGGTGGTGTGTTTTTTTTCGTTACTTCTTCTTCTTGGTGTGTTTCACTCCTTGATAGTATGACTAATGCTTTTGAGCCTATTGGTAGTCATACACATGAAAACAACCTAAAGGAGGTTAATTTGCGAGACTCCTTTCTCTATTACTTGTTTACATATGATGAAGCTCATGCTGTTGAGTGAAGTATATTGTTTGAAGGAAAGAGTACCAACCTGGTAAATGGATGTGCACTTGATCCTAGTACATGGCTTGCCTTTCCATTTGACCCCAGTAGTGAGCTGAATTGTAGCCTTGTGTGGGAATGTTTGGTCGAAATGGCAAGCATATGGGGGTTGACATTGTTAATTCCTTTCCCTATGCAGTAAAGCTCTTCTTGAGGTTTTACCATTCATTTGAAGAGCCTGCATTGTATGTGGTGAAAGATAGCTTCCTAGACCCTTTTTCTATTTCTTACCCTTAGCATGATCTTGTTGAATGTGCATCTCATGGGGGTAGGAGATATTTGCCAAGAGAAGGTAAAGTTTGTACCTTCTTGTACTATCTCTTTGCATATGATGAGATCCCTAGTTGGATCAGAAGTGCATTGCATGTGGATTAGGGTATCCTTGAGGTCTACACTTGTTGGTATGACCCTATTCTGTGGACTTTCTATCCTTTTGATCTCGGTGAATACATGAAGGTATTTGAACGGGTGAAAGTATCATCTTTTAGGTGGTATTACCATGTGTTGAGAAGAATAATCATTGCCCTTGTTCCCCATCTGTGGGGTTGATAGCCATGACAATAGAGAATGTTTGGTTGTTCCTTGAGTTTGAGTCTTCTCGGTTAAATGTTTAAAGTGCTAACCTTTGTACTATCCCTCATACTAAGAGGATAAGCTTCTTTCTTGTGATCTATGTGATTTTATAAGGTTTGGATTCGAGGACTCAATTTTACTTACTTGACATAAGGGAGGCCTTGTGCTTGATGGGATGTGAAACCAATGAGGGCTTACATATGAATTTGTTTAAGTGTACTGGTTTCTCAGCTCTACCCCTTTGTCAATGTGTCTTACTTAACCAAGTGTCTATTACTTTGATGGGTTGCAAACCCTTTGTTGCTACTTGTGACGCTTGGTTATATGTTAAATTTGTGCATCCTTGGCATGGTGATGAAATTGTTATTGTTAACGCTAACCCTCATGCCATGAGGATCTTTGTACTATTTGCTTCCCTTATGGTTTTGCAAGGTACGGATTCGAGGACGAATCCTTTTCAAGAAGGGGAGAATGATGCAATACAGATTGCCCCAACCCATTCATTCACGAATTTCAACGTATTGATGGATCATTCTCAAAGATGGAGGTTCGTGGGCATGGGAAATGCGCTTCAAAAGAGCTCCCAGCTGAGCAACACCCTGTGTGGATGATAGCTTGGAGCGTGGGAGGTCCAACGAGGAAAGAAGGAGCAAAGGAAAGTGTTGCTCCATTCGGCGAGGTGCCAGCTACTTTGGCTATTCGCTGAACCCCTTTGGCAAGGGTTCCAGGATCGCCGACTGATCCAATGAGCTGCAGAGAAAGGCTGTCCATTCGGTGAGCATAAAGGACATTTGACGCATCGCCCTTTGAACCCCAGACCGCCAAAAGTTACAGCAAGCCATCTAAGAAGAAGCCAGTGAGTAGGGTTCTCGCCAAACCTATTTGGCAGATTGCCGAGCCTTTTGGTGAGCCCGACTTGGCTCGCCCATTAACCCATTTTCAGGTCACTTTTGGGCCCATCTATGTAATAATGCCTAACACTATAACTAGGTGTCTTAGGGTTCATTTTAGACTTAGACGATTTTGAATATTGATGAATGATATATTGAACTCCTTGTGTGAGTTTTTGAAAGCTTGGTAAGCTTTTGTTGAACCTTGTCTAGAAACGGGGGTTGCTTGGGATATCGATTTCCTTGAGGTCTTCGTAAGAGTTAGGTGCTTGATTGTGGATTAATCGATTGATGTCTTTAGGTTTAATATACCTTTAGGTTGCTTTTGATTTCCTTTTCTTGTGTCTATTTGTTTATCCGGATTGGTGCTTGTTAGGATCTAGATTGGAGGTTATTGGATTTAATACATCCTTTAGTTGCCAATTGTTTCTTATCTTGTATCTCTTCTTCTATCTTTCTTGTTTTTCCGCTGTTTATCATCGTTTCTCTTTTGAGAATCGTATCAATCTTTGAGTTAGTAGGATTGAAAAGAAATCAATTTGCAATATATACAGTATTGTATCACACTGTATATAAATGTATATACATACCTTATACATAGCTATACATTATTTATACATGAGTATACACTATTCATACAATATCAATACATTACATATACATATGATCATTTTGTTGAAAATAATTTTTATTGCCTGCAAATATATTGCTAATTTGGACTATTTTTTTTCATGTAAATAAAAACTTGATTACGTTTGGTGCAAATGATAATTATTTCATTGCACATTTATGAAAATGCCCCTTAATTCAACTCCCACTTGTTCATCGTCTATTTTATTACTGCAAGAGAGGTTCCTAATGACAATACAATTTTGAGCTTTGTAAATGATGAGTATTCAATCCAACCAAGAGTGGTGTTGACTAGAATAGCATGTCACTCCATATATTTTTACAAAGATAATGTTCGGATCAATTTGCGTACACCTTAACTATTCTATTAAATAGACACATGTATGTTTTATCTCACCAGCAGAACTTCTTGAGTAACTTACGGGACTAAGACTTGGATATATTAGAAGAAATCATCTAACATTTCGTCTTTGTTATAATATAAATGCTAGTCTCCCATGACTCTAAATGAAGTTTGAGTATTGAGAGATGCTCTTGTTATTCCCAATAAGACGACTTGGTAACAGATCACTTCCTCCAAAGCGCCCCCCATTCGTTCTGCTCGCAACAATCTAATAAGTTCTCCGGGTGAAAAAACATTACAATAGTAGATATAGAAAGGAAATAATACCTTGACAGAGTTATTTTTTCACGTAAATGACAAAAGAAAGAACATCCAACAAAAACGAGCAAAATCTTTCGTATTATAGTCTATTTGTAAGGGCCATAAACAGAGGGAGTCTCGCCAAACCCCCCTCCTCCGTGTATATTTTCGGGTAAATATATAAACTAGTAGGGGTCTCGCCAAACCCCCCATCATCACGAGGTAACCTTAGCCTGGATGGTGGATTCTCACTAAGAAAAAAGTTGAAACTCAATTTGAAGCTAACTGGAGGTTCCCAAAACCTTTTTGGTCCGAGCTGAGAATTTTTTTATTAAATAATAGGAGTAAGTAAACCAACAACAACATACTCAGTGAAGATCTGATCCACAAGTGAGGTCTTGGGACCCTCGGCTTTAGTGCAATAAATCCAAATTTAAAGAAGAAGAAAACAATGTAGAAAACATAACATCTAACATGGTGAACAACAAAATAGTGTGATCATCGAAACATAGTAAACAATTGATGATGCTAGATAGATCAAAAGCACGAACTAGAAAATACGGCTAGCACAAAGCAAATTAGTGCATAAGATATATTCAAGAGACGTAACAACAAGAAGGTACGATCACCTAAACACATGAATAAATGATATCAAATACCAAAAGACAAAGACTATATGAATAGGCTAATACGACGACCAACACGGTGCTATATACTACGATGCATAGAATAATCCAATGAAACAGTAAAAACATAATTTATAACAAAGAAGAAGAAGTTTACTAATTCTAGCTAGAGAACATTACAATTTATACTAAATCTTAAACATTACTCCCTCTCTTTCAATAAGAATGACCCAATTTCCTTTTTAGTTTGTTTAAAAAAGAATGACTCCTTTCTTTTTTTGGCAACAATTTAACTTCAACTTTCCACGTGACATTTTTAAGACCACAAGATTAAAAGGCATTTTGGTACATTTGACATAACTTTAATTTAAAACCACAAGATTAAAAACTCTTCTTTCTTTTCTTAAACTCCGTTCCAAGTCAAACTACGTTATTTTTTTTTTGAAACCGAGGGAATACAATATATCAAATACCAAAAGACAAAGTATGCTTTTTTAAATTTGCTATCCTATGTGTCTAAGATTTTGTAAAATTACGCTGTTGAAATAGTTTATTTTGAGATTAGTCTAATGGCAAACATGATTACAAGACCAATATATATCATCACGCATTTCCAACTTCGAATACAAAGTGGCCCGAGTCTTAGTATCCTAATTTTTTAGAGTTTCAGTACACCTGAATTATTAGGGGCTATGACGTACCAATTATTTTTATTATCAAAACATGTCTTAAGTACTAATCTACTATACATGTCTTAAGTACTAATCTACTATATGATAGTGATATTTCAAGTAGGAGAAGTGTTGGAGCGGGAAAAAATAACAAGTTTAGATAATAATAAAACATTGTTTGTGAACTTGGGAGGATCGTGTTTGAAACATGTGTTGCACAAGGGCTTAGAAACAAGCTTTTCTATCGCAAAACTATGGCATTCATGCTTTGTTTTGTATTATTCAGTTGCTTTGTTGTTTCTGGAGGCTAAGAGTTCTTCAATCAAATGGACGATCCTTCAAGGTAAAAAAAACAACACAAAAATTATATAATGCAAGTTAAGTAGTTGATACTCACTAAGTCCCTATTTATGTAGAAGCTTTCGAATTTCGAAATGCAAACAAATTTAAGTAGTTTATACTCCCTTCGTCCCAATTTATATGGCACATTTCAAATTTTAATATTCAAACAAGTTTAGGTACCCGTCCCAATTTAGGTGCATCTAGCCGTTAACATATATGTCTGCAATGACTTTAACATTGGTATAAGCGATATTAGAAATCATATTGTTTGAAGGCTTTTGGTAAAAGTCGTAGTCTTACTCTCTTCAACTTTTCTATGTCACTTTTTTGATGACTTTTTGTTCTTTTTAGCTCGGGCCACAACTTCAACAACTTTTGCTGTGTTATTCTGTGAAATTAAAATATTAAGTCTTGTACAAATATTAAGTTTAGATGTATTGAAAGGCTTATAATGCTTAACTTCATCTTGTCACATTCGTTGCAATGTTGAGGAACATCTCCCATCTTTCGCACTTTCTCTTTGCATTTGGAATATTCCCAACCTTATTTAGTTTTCACAATGCAATCTGACTGTTTGTTTTTGACCTTTTCATTGTCTTTACCTCTCATATTCCCCTCTCTTTTGGTTTCGTCGTGTTTCCTACTATAATTCATAATATTTGACAAACATTAGGCAAATATGTTTTTATGGTAAATCACATCTTCTGGAAATGCAACCAACTTAAAGACAAATACAATATCAATTCGAAGTTTTAATTTTGAGCTATTTTATTTAGAATAGTCTTTGCTGAAGTGATACATGCTGTGTGGATAGAGATAAACTTGAGAATCTTTGAAAAAAGATATAGAGATTGGGAGAGAATTTCTAGAGAAATCGCATATGCTTGTAATGTTAGAAGTCCTGTCGATCGGATGTAGCCACCCTTTGCGTAGTTTAGTCTTTTGATCCTTTCTAGTTTGGTAGCCATACTTAGCTACACTACAAGAAATTGGGCTTTTTGCAGCGACGAAAGTCGCCACAAAAGCCGAAAAAATCGCCACTGTAAGTGTTTAGTGGCGACATTGGAGTTGTGACAAGTACTTCCATAACTAAATGTTATTTGTGACGACTTTTTGAGTTGCCACTAAATATAAGTATTAACGGCGACTTTGTCGTCACAAAACATGTCACGACCCAAATTGAGTCATGAGTGGCACCCACACTTAACCTCCTAAGTGGGCGGACCAAGGAATCTAAACCCCAACACATACCAATAATTCAACTACGAATAACAACAATAACGCGGAAGCTCCAAAACTTATTTAAGTAACCAATCAAATAAACCTCTAAAGTCTATTACATATTATCCCCAAAATCTGAAAGTCATCATATCAAGGACATCTAATCTCTAAATACTAAGTCTAAGAGTATCAAAGACACTGAAATAAATGAAATAAAGTAATTTGTGTCCGAAAACTATGGACATCAAGTCATGACCGAGGGAATCCAACACAAGCTCGAATAAATAGCTCACCCTTAAACCTGATATGCTGAGACTGGCTAGAGCTGAGGGCGAGTCAAATTCGCTAGTATACTCGCTGCACTCCATAAAAGGAAAACAAAGAAAAATACAAATAGGGCTCAGTACGGGGCAACATATACTGAGTAGGTATCATCGGCCAACCCAAAATAGAAACTAATATACAATGAATAATAGTATAAAGTCAACTAAAACACTTAGCAGGTGATAAGAAACAACAACATGAACAAGTGACAGTTGAAGCAAGTACGTAATCAATCACAATATCAAGCACACACACGAGGACTCATGCCTTCACTTCACACTCGTTTGGGAAATGCGTTCATTGGGATTGAGTACATTAAGTTAATTCAATATCTTTTTCCTTTAATGTTACCGTGTCGAAACGTGACACTTCGATCCAAAAATACTGTGTCGAAACGTGACACACCGATCCAAAAATACCGTGTCGGAACGTGACACTCCGATCCAATAATATCGTTAATTTATCATTTATTATCACCACTTTTCAATTCATTAATAATATTACATCAAGCCTTCTTTATTCAAGGCATCACTTCGATAGAGGGGTTTTCAGATTATAAATCTCACGGTCTCAGGATTTTAGACCAATTACAAACCACACAACCAAGCCACACAATCACACAATCAAGTACATAGAGAACTTCACAGTATCATTTAATGCATATCAATCGCTATTAAGAGTTTATCTATCAAATAGAATAAACCATAACCTACCTCCACCGAAGAACCTAAGTCAAGCAAGCTATTTCTCCAATACTTTTTGCTTTCTTCAATGACTCCGAACCTTTCCAATCTATCAAGTAGATATGCATAATTTGTAAGTTAACGAATCTATTAACACTCATATTATTCTGTGTCTCTCCTAAACCCAAAAACTCACTTAATTCTATAATCAATTTAATATATTCTTAAGTCATAGCAAGATAACTATAGAAACATTGGAACATTTACTTAAATACTACTAACAACCCCAACTACGAAACAGAAAACAACCGAGAAAATAATTTAACAGCCCCATGACCCAATCTAAATTTTAACATATAATATTAACGTGTACTACCTATCAACTCTGTTTGGCCTAACTTTTCTCTCAACCTTTATCTGACAGCAATAACTATACATATACCAATTAACACTCCCATTTTAGAATATAATAATAATAATAATAATAATAATAATAATAATAAATAATAATAAATAATCAAAGTTGAGTCCACTAGTTACGAAACCAGTGGCGATACTTCTGAACCCAACATAAAAATCCTACTATTGAAGAAAGCCATTTACATATATAAATAATAATATATACATATATAGTATCCTTCAAACCATTGTAATACCCTATTCTCCTCACGTTATTAATTTACTTTGTCAATCCACAATTTGACCAGTGATAATCACGCCTACCACATCAACCTGAACACCTTCCAATTTTTATCGGATGTCGGCAATTTCAATTATAATAATAACGATAATAACATGATTCATACCAATATACCCAACACAAGATTTAGGCGGATGATTTACATGAAGTCTAGGGCATTCGCATTCTTCTTTCGTTCACGCTGCTTTATGTTATTCCCCTCTTCCGTTCTTTTCTTTTCCTCTATAAATTATTTTTACCCTATTATAATATGACTAATTATAAGAGTGGTGAAAGTGACCCACTACTAATTCTAATGCTATTTTCTTAAACCACCAATTAAATAAATTATTAAAACTATCTCATTAATCCTATAATTATAATTACGAATAGTCCAAAATACCCATTTAGAATCTATCGGAAAGTATTTTATGAAATAAAAAGCTCTAATACCCAAAACGACAAAAAGGATCGTTACAAAACATTAACCAATATGCCACAAAAAAGGTTTAACAAAATGGATCTTATGAAGGTCGCCACAAAACAAAATGCCTTTTGTGGCGACTCTTGATAGGTCGCCTCAACAAATATTAACTTTTAGTGGCGACTCTAGATTGGTTGTTACAAAAGAATTTCCTTTAGTGGCGATCTATGTCGCCACTAAAGCTCATTTTTCTTAAAAAAAAAAATAGGCAGGATTCTTACACTAATTTCCCTACATTACATTATTTTTTTTTATTTTTTTTGAGAATGGTAAAGTTATATTCATCAGCAATGAGGGTATGCTAGCAACCAAACAAAAAAAATTCCAAGGCGAAGTAGTCATGATTACAAATAGCCTAGGAAATCTACTAACTGATTTACATCATCTATACCCTCTTCTTTACACCAAAAATATAGAGTATTAATGCAATTTTCTTTAACTTTCTGCATTGGGTTAGTATATTCTTAAAGCACCTATTGTTTCTTTCCTTCCAAATTGACCACCATATGCAAGATGGAACTAGATTCCACCATTTTTTCTGTGTTTTACTCCCCCTCTTCTCATCCAACAGTTTAGTAGGTCGAAGTATGCTCAGGCACCACCCAAGGATCTTGAATAATGCTTTGAAACATATACCATATCTGGGCAATCACTCTACAGTGAAGGAACAAATGATTGTTTGTTTCCTCCTTCTCATGGCAAAAGAAGCACCTAGAAACAATCTAAAATCCTCTTTTTTTCAGTCTCTCCTGAGTCAGACATGCTCTTCTGCACACTGACCATGTGAAACACTTTATCTTGGTTGGGGTGTTGGATTTCCAGATTTGTTTCCAAGGTCCAGAAATCTCCCCCGGATGTGTTGCCAGGTCTCTTTTGTACATTCTTCCAACAGAGAATTCCCCATCCCTATCATGTTTCCATCTGATTGCATCAGGATTAGTGTTGAGTCCCGGAAAATCTTCCAACCTTTGCAGTAAATTGGCTACTCTATCCACCTCCCAGTCATTTAAGAGCCTCCTAAAGGTTATATTCCACCCTTGTTGAGACCACATCTCAGCAATAGATGCTCTAGGATTGTCACAAAAAGAGTACAAATCTGCAAAGTCCACCATGAGGGAGTTCTGTCCTATCCACTTGTCTTTCCAAAAAAGGATCCTAGTCCCCTCACCCACCTTGTAGCATATGTTCCTCGCTAGTTTTGGCCACAAATTTCTGATAGACCTCCAAACTGAGACCCCATAGGTGCTGGTCACAGTGTTGGATGTCCATGAATCAGTTTGTCCATACTTGCTAACAATAACATCCTTCCACAGAGCTTGCCCCTCTTTACCAAACCTCCATAGCCATTTTGACAGTAAACACCTATTTTGCAGACCTAGATTCTTAATGCCAAGAGCTCCCCGATTTCTTGCTTAGTTGGACGGTTTGCCATTTGACCAAGTGAATGCCCTTTCCTTCCTTGTTGCCCAACCAAAGAAAATCTCTCCTTAGTTTATCTAATCTATCTTCCACCTTAGCGGGTAGGTGGAAGAGAGACATAACATAAGTAGGGAGAGCATCTAAGACGAGAATTGATCATTGTTATTCTTCCTCCCGAGAGATAGGTATTGTGTCTTCCGGGTGGCTAATTTTTTTCTCGATCTTCTCCACAATTCCATCCCATATTTCTAATTCTTTGTGGTTGTTACCCAATGGCATCCCTAGATATGTAGTTGGGAGATTTTCCATCTTACAACTCAAAATATTTGCTAAACACTGGATGTTAGCTACGTCCTTGACTTGAAACATGCTGCTTTTTCTCCAGTTCACAGAAAGCCCTGACACTGCCTCAAAGATTACTAATATTATTCTGATGAAACACACCTGCTCAGCCTTGGCCTCACAGAAGATCACAGTATCATCTGCATACAGTAATTGGCAAATTTGTAGATCTTCCCCAGCTTGGTTGCCCACTTTGAACCCTTTTAACCATTTCTTCTGAGTGGCCACCCTTCCCCTATATTACATTATTGACATCGCTACAAAATATACTGAAGCAAAATAACATAAGAACATTTAATTACCAACCAAATAAACTGTACAACAAAGTATACAATATATTATTAGCGATTTCATAAGTCATCGATTCTAGATACCGTTTATGTCCAAATAAGAAAGGAAACAATAAATTTTCAAATACATAATAAGTTAATCAAATCATTAGTTCTCTTGTTTCCTTCGGGCTTTTTACTTGTTCTTCGAATTAAGTCTTCTTCAAGCACTTTACGAGCAAATGTTGCACATCAAGGAGTTCTCTTAACATCTTCATACTTAGTCCCTTCCCCCAAATAACATCATCTTTTATATACACAATATGAGCGACATCTGCAATAAGTTGTTAACGACATAACATCATGATGTATTATGAAAAATAAAGATCCCAATTAATCGAAAGTGTGTATCTCAAGAAAATGCAGTATATCTTAGTGTAGAAACTATGAGGTAAAGATTGTAACTTAGTAATCTCATAGAAATTTGCAACTAACAGAAGTACAAGTGCAACAAGTGCATTAAATCAAGCAGCAATATAAAGGGTTGAACCATTAATGAACATGTCATTTTTCTTGCAGAAATTGTTTTGTTCACATAGATGATATAAGGAAAAAAAATGAAAGATACTCATTCCAATGATAAGTGTATATGCCATATATTAACCACTAGCCTGATTGCAATAATCTTGATGACAAAATTTCATGTTAATAATAAGAATTTAGTGGTCTATATGGGTAATTTCGTACAGAGGATCAACATATATTCTAATCAAGAATCGGCCAAAATGTCAAACATTAAGTGTTAAAAGTTCAATTGATAAAATAACCATGAGCTTACATACCTCTTTATTCTAGTCAAAAGTCTATAGAGTACAAATGATGGTAGCAAAATTTATACAACAAGTCCAACTATCATTCCTCGCATTGTTCCTACAAGAGCAAAATTTGGACAAATTAAGCTTTCATTAAGGCAAGAGATACAAAATCAAATTAGTGTATTTTTATTCATTACAAATAGAAATTTTCAAGAACAGAACACGCTAACATCTAGGAAACTAAGTGACTAATGAATAAAAGTAATTCAAGAGACGCTATGGCAAATACACCGATAAATGCAGAATTATCAAGTTACAGTCGATGGAAGAAACTTCCGACATCTAACTTTCTTAGCATCTTCAAGAATATATGTCTGTGACTATTAGACTGGCTTATGCATAAGAGCCTATACAAGGTATAACAGTCTGTTACAGCATATTGACGAAGGCCGAAGTAATCTGAGACACAATTTAACGTTTGATTGACTATATAAAAAGATAAGAAACATGCATGCTTTGAGGCAACACAGAGAACATATGTGTATTAGAATAACAAAGTCTTTTTCGGTAGATGTTTTGGCAAAAAGAATTGAAAATGTAACTGATGTAGATCATTTTAGAATTCCTCTGCTCCCATAATAGTTGTACACAAAAGCTAAGCTTAGATCCTTTTTTGTACAAACCAAAGCTACCTAAGTGTTGTTACTACATTAATAAAAATAGATGATAGAAAAAAAGTGAGATGTTAGACCTCTCATAACAATAAGGTAAACAACTTTAATATTCAAGAATACTACCTATTCACTTGAGAATCCTAGCTGCATTGATAGTTCACAAATTGATAAACAACAACTGCTATTCTAGTATAACATTATACCTATTAATTGTCAACATGAACCAACTTGTTAATTTGAAGTGGCAGGACAAGAAAGTATAAACCTTAATTCAAAAAAGGTAAAACTATTGAAGAAAGAAGAGTTGTTGTCACTACACTCTGAAGGATATTTAACTGTGAGATATGTCCCTGCTTATCAGTTTACTCTTCTAGGGTAGTACTTCTAACTATATACAACTTTATGCAAATAAGTTAGATGTTCAAAAGAACCAATTGAAAAAGATAAAAAGCAAACATTTGTTACAGCAAAACTAACCTGCTCATCTTAATATATTCAATATTGCCTAGAGAATAAAATAAACTCTTTGATATCATGATGTTTAGCGCCCAAAATCTCTCACTTACACAGTTTCAACCTATCATAACAAGCAAGTGAACAATAAAAAAAGATAACACGACTTGATAACAAAAGGCTTAGTTTTCTATCACGACAACAAACTCAGATGGCAATTAAGTAATTCCAAACAGTAACAACTAGTCACATAATTACTCATGTCCCCAAATGCCCACTAGCATTTCATATACGAGCAAGAGAATATGTAAAGAAAAAGCCGAATACTAAAATTAGCATATATCACGAACGACTGAATGATGCTTCTGATTTCTAATAAAAATACTCGAATCCATTAGAAAAGATCCAAAGATAAAAGCAAAGACAAATAAAATTTACAGATTGAACTACAAAGCATATATAATCCTTTCAAAATTACAAGCCACCAGAGAAAGGAAGTACATAAAGAAAGTTTTCTCACCCTTTTACAATCTCGACCGACCGCGGAAAGGCTTGGAGAGACGAGGCGGAGACTTGGGGGGAAAATAGAAGTTGGAGCGTTTTGAGTCTTGTAAATGAAAAGGGGAAATATCATTAGGGTTTCTATTTAATCAATTTTGGGTTTCTTTTACATTTTGTCTATTTATTTAATTTTCGAAATTATCTAAATTAAGAAATTAAAAATGACATTTCTATAAACTAAAAACAATTAGAACAAAATAAGTTTCTCAGAAACTAATTATTTTTATAGTATGCAAAGAGTTTCAATATTTGAGTACTTATTTAATAATAATCAAAACTCTAATATTTATTTATCAATATAAAAATAACAATAATAATATCTTTTAAAATATATTTCAATGATATATAAAAATAACTAATAAAATAAAGGTATATTTTATAACAAATTTCACATAAATCATTTATTTATTTTGATGGATGTATATGATTTTTACCTTATTAAAAGTATATATATTTAGCTTATTTGGAATTACTATCAACTATTATTTACTATTCCTAAAAATAAAGGACCAAACACAGGTTAATTATTTCTTTACATCTATAAAGAAAATTTTGGCTTTGGTATAGAAAATTATAAAAAAATAATAATAAAGGATTTTGTGGCGACTATAAAGAATGCCACAATAGCTCCCACCTTTAGTGGCGACAAGGTCGCTACAAAGATGTTTTTTGTGGCAACTTCTTAAAAGTCGCCACAAAATATTTTTCATTGAGATTATATTAGAAAATCTAATTCATATTTGTGGCGACTAATGAGTTATTGCCACTAAAAATTCCACATTTAAAGGCAACCTTTGGGATCACCACTAATGCTACCACCTTCTGCAACAACCATTTGAAGTTGCCACAAAAGCTCCTTTTATGTGACACCTATATTTTTTGCCACTAAAAGTTGTCGCAAAAAATGACATTTCTTGTAGTGTAGTATGCTTGGATTTTAGTCTTTTTTTGTTTTACTTTTCAGATAACCACATGGTCATGTGTTGTTTGGTTATAGTTATGTAATTGAGGTCACTTGGTGATAAATATAAGATCAGTTACCAAAAAAATCAGTTCGTTCTAATGTGATCTCTTATAATGGGTGAATTTCTAGCAAACCCTAATATAATCTCTGATAATGGGAGAATTTCTAGAATAGAGTGAAAATCATTTCTACAATAGATCAAACTTTGTGAACTTGCTAAGGACTTCAAATTTTCAGGATCTGTCTCCATGTCAATTATGGATCTATACTTTTGATTTTGATTCGACTTATATGAGAAGAGAAAATTAGATCAAAACTTTGGATTTGTGACATAAGAAAGGAAGGATACCGTAGATGATTTTCGAAAAACAATTTACAAGGTAATTTGTTGTGGTAGAACTTAGATAAACACTTTGTGTGTATAAATTATTTATTTTGTTGTCCTTCTTTTTATTTAAAAAATTAACGTGGCCCTTCCTCCAACAAAAAAGGTTGAATACTAATGGTTCGTTTGATTGAAGAACAAGTAATTTCTGAATTAATTATTTCATGATTTTTATTCCATTTTTAATATTGGATAAAAATAATATAGTACTACCAGTACTAGAAAACAATAAATTACTTGTGAATTTTACTTGGAGATTATTTTTGCAGAAATTTCCTACGAATTTTCATGCGGAAATATGAAATTCCTAAATTATAGACTTTTTTACTTGCGAAAAATAGTTTCCCTGAAAAATTGGTGGGTAAATTTGGCGGCATTTTCGCAAAATTATTACCTAGGGAATTATTTATGGCAAATAATTTGTAAGTATTATATTCATAGGTAAATTCGCAAGTAATAAAAAAAAGATTTTTTTTATCTTCTAGCAAGAAAATTCCTAGATAAATTTATTTGCAAATAATTACTTGGAAATTTATCTAGAAATATATGTGATATTACCTAGGGATTCATGTCCTATGAATTTGGTTGGGGATTTACTTAGGAATTTTCTTACTTGAAGATTTACTTGGGGATTCTATTGTTGTGAATTTGATTTGAGATTTTTTGAGGGATTTACTTGGAAATATGCAAGTTTGAATATTTCTTATATAATTTAATTGGATTTTTTTTATTATTGAAATCTAAGGATTTTTGAAAATTAGGAGTCCTCGGGGAATATTTTCTTAAAAATATATTTACCAAATTTTAAAAATAATAATCATATAAAAATGACAAATGATCACTAGAATGAAATTTATTGTTAAATAATTATTCTATTTTTAGGTTTAATAAATTATTATGCAATAATATCAATTTAATAAGGTGTTGGAACATTATCATAAATTTTAGGATGAATATTTTTAACTCATATATAATTAATATTTAATCTCACTAAAAATCAATGTTATTATTTTTTAATTTTTTATTTGAAAGAAACAAAGAATTAAAATTAGATGGCTAGTTATTTATCCAATAGAAAAATAATTATCATAAATATTTATCAATCTAATACGGTGTTGGAGCATTACCATATATTTTAGGATGAATATTTTTATATAATTAATGTTTTATCTCACTAAAAATCAATGATACCATTTTTTATTTTGTTTTCTGATTTGAAAGATACAAAGAATTAAAATTATATGGGTAGTTGTTTATCCAATAGAAAAGTAACTATCATAAATATTTGTCAAATTAATACGGTGTTGGAACATTACCATAAATTTTAGAATAAATTTTTTTAACTTGTATATAATTAATATTTCATCTCACTAAAAACCAATGATACCATTTTTTATTTTATTTTTTTATTTGAAAGATAGGAAGAATTAAAATTATATGGATAGTCATTTATCCAACAAAAAAATAATTATCATAAAAGTTTAATTACCCCTTGTTGATGGAATTATATGAAAAGAAAAACAAATAATTTTTACCCAATTGGTATATTATATTTTTACTAGCATTAAAAATAAAAAAAAATTCTCTATAGTATGTTGTTAAATGATATTATATCCAAATATAAAATTAAGTATATTAAAATATAATTATTAAAAGATAAATACCAATTTTTCTAATAAGATATACAATCAATTATTGATTTATAACTTCCTTGCACATTCAATTTATAAATATATTTATATTTTCAATTATTTATTTATAAGAATTTTGTATGCATAATGTAAATTTTGTCTACATTTAATATGCTTCGTAATAGATATTATCTCATAGAAAGTGTAAGCATAAAATTTTCATGATATGTTGGGCGGAAGTGATTTATTTTAATATATAAATAGTTGTCATGCTTTATTTTTGAAAAGCTAAATCACATGAACTTTACTCAACATTTGAAGATATATTTTTAGCTTATATTATTATGAGATGACTTTATAGTACTTTTTGTGTAGTGAATATCTAAATTGTATTTTTAATACTCAATTATTTAAATTAAATTTAGCTTTAAATATTAATCAAATTCAAGAAAAACAACAAAGTTTAGTGTAATGCTAGTGGTACTTTTTACCACATCGGTGGAAGACACATGATCTTTAGCATTTATAATGCTGTTAGTTAGAGCATTGGTAGAATATAGTAATTACATATAGGTTGGGCATTGGGTAGTGCGCTAGGTTTAAGTAGGTGCCTAAGTGTCCCAAGTGTATGGGATTCAAGGACACTTGGGACTAATTATTAATTAATATTGTTTAGAAAAATTCCTTTTTGTTAATTTTTACAAAAAAAATTCGATATATTTTTTTACAAGAAAATTCCCAAGTAATTTACCTGTGAAATATAAATCCCTAGGTAAATTACTTGGGGATTTTATAATTAGCAGGAAATAATTACCTAGGAAGGTTTTACCATCGAATTTTTTTTTGGTAGGAAAATCTGTAGGAAACTTAATTTCTTGCAAATTTTCATATGTAACCCCTAGGAAAATCCCTATGTAATCCACTCTGATAATTAATTTGGGGATAATATTTTTTTGCAAGAAAATTCCCAAGTAATTTACCTGCGAAATATAAATCCCTATGTAAATTACTTGGGGATTTTATAATTAGCAGGAAATAATTACCTAGGAAGGTTTTACCATCGGGTTTTTTTTGGTAGGAAAATCTGCAGGAAACTTAGTTTCTTGTGAATTTTCATATGTAATCCCTAGGAAAATCCCCATATAATCCACTCTGATAATTAGTTTGGGGATAATGTATAATAATTGAAGAAAAAGTTATATACACATAACTCTTAGGGATTTAGATGGTTCAACTGGATTTGGGTGGTTTTTAATTAGCTAGATGAGCCTTTTAATCATGGATAAAAATTAAATAAATATCATGTAGGCTTTTAGGATTGAGACGCATGTTTCCCTGTTAGAGTGAAGGACACAAATGCCCTATTTTTTGGACGACAGGGATTCTAGCGTCAAAATAGTATAATGGAGGGTATTCGTATATTATTTTCGATAGTTCATGTGTATATTTGTATTTTTTCCATGAGTAATAACGTATTGAATCAACGTTGAAATTTGATTTAACTTTTAAAAATAACACAACGATAACATATTTTAGTATTTCATTTACAACGTTTCTCTTGCACATATACCCCTTTACATTCATACCCCACTAAATAATTACACTATATACCCCCAACTAATTTCGCTTAACTGATACTAAATCAGTATCATATAAAATATTTGGCATCATTAAGACTGATAATTTCGCTTAATTGATACTAAATTATATATATATACACACACACAGTATTGGTATCACTAAGGAAAGACAATCTAACATGTTTACACGGTAGAAGATGTCGACAATGAAGGAATGCTAGTTGTATTTCTATTAGGGCTGGGCATTCGGTTTGTTCGGTTCGGTTTACGAAATTCGGTTTGATTTTTTGGATTTCGGTTTGCAAAAATACAAACTGAACTGAACTGAAATAAATTTGATTTAGTTCGGTTTTTACAATTTCGGTTCGGTTCAGTTCGGTTAGAATATCATCAACACATACATGAAACACTGATCAGTAACACACTGACACATACACACTACATATCAGTGTCTACTACTGTACTACCTACGCTATCCTTAATCAAAGTAAGTGCACATTACTAATATGCAAATAATGTTTTTCCTACCTACTAGGTAAGTGTACACTACCTACTAAATACTACTTACGCTACCTACAAATTATGTGCACTTTGTATGGTCAATCAATCAATTATTGATGTGCACTTAATAAGTGACTATCTTGCACACATACTAAGTGCAAAAACTAAGTGCATGTTGCACTAGTGCTTACTGCCTGTGGGAACTGGGAAGAATATAATTGAATATCATCAAGACATTAATACATACATGAATGATGAAACACTAATCACTAATTTACTATTCAAAAGCAAAATTACAAAGTGGCACTTCAAGTTCAAGATTGCAATGAAAAGTTAAGAAACCAAAAGTATTAGACATCAATAACAGTACAAAACAAGAACCAGCAGTCCAGCAATACAAAATAATAATTAGTAGTCAAAACAAGAACCAACAAGACAAAATAAGAATCAGCAACAACACTGCAGTCCAACTCTATCAGAAGAAAGTTGGCATTCCTTGTGTGCATTTCATTGCAGTCTAACAACAACACTGCAGTCTGCAGTCCAACAACAACACTGCAGTCCAACTCGATCAGTTCACCATAATAACATCCAAACTATAAATATGCCTGTGAGAAAATGGAACTCTTTAGATATATGATAGAAAGTAATCTCAACTCAATGAAAAAAAAGAGAAAAACAAGTGTTGAATGCTAATAGAAAAAGATTTTAAATTAAATTTTACTTACTGCTTGATAGTTATAACTACACATCCACAATACTAGATTCAATTCCAATATGAGCCATATTTACAAAAACATGAAAGAACTTGTTAGATATAAGCAACATAAATAAGAAATTATTTTTGATATAATGAACACAAAATATTAAATTCTTACCAAGTTCAAGTAGCTCAAGATACTCTAGATCTTCCTCAACATTAATTGGAATTTGTTCACTTCTATACCAATCTTGAAGAGAAATAAGAGCTTGCACTAGTTTAGGAGTCAATGAACTCCTAAAAGGATCAAGAATGCGACCTCCTGTGCTAAATGCGCATTCAGATGCGACACTTGAAATAGGAATGGCTAATACATCACGAGCCATCTCAGAAAGAATAGGAAATCTTGGCTCATTAAATTTCCACCACTTTAATATATCAAAATCATCAGTCTCTGGCTCAACATCTTTAGCAAGATATCTACCCAACTCTGATTTACTACTTGAACTTCCACTAGCTACTTTATGCCTCACAAATTCTAGTTGCGTTCTCATTGATCCTCTTTTTTGAAAGTTGTCATCACCACTCACACTAGATATACTCGATGAGTTCCCAGATGAAGTAGGTGAAGATGATGAAAATGAAGAGACTTTTGATGATTTCTTAACATAATGATCAAACAAAGCTTTCATGTATTTATCCACTGCATCAGCAAGTGGCTCCCCAATTGTTTTTCTAAACATATCACCAATTGCAAAATGAACATAATCAAGCTTGTTTCGAGGATCCAACATATCTGATATAAAAATCATTTTGTTCATGTTATCTGGTTCACCCCAATATTTCTTGAATTTGTCTCTCATACTTTCTGCCATTTTTTTCAAATTAGAATCTTCATTTTCTGTCATCTCTTTCAAAATAAGATCAAGCTCAACAATTTCCACAAAGTGCACATTATTTGTAACATACTTTGAACCAGAGACCTTCAAAGTAAGTGTATAAAAAGTTTCAAGAAACTTAATCTTTGACCTCACATTTTCCCAATCAACACTAGTGAGGACACCTGCTTTAGTTCCATCTTCACAACCATGGGTACGAAGATAATCAAGAAACCCAATATCATAAAAACTATATCCTTCAAATGCAAGTTCAAAGTGTTGTGCAGTATCAAGCATCAAGCATGTAGAGTTCCACCTAGTAGGAACAACTAAACATAATGATTTCTTACAAGTTATCAGTTGAGATTCACAACATTCTTTAAATTTTTTAATTTTTGTAGGAGATTGTCTAATGTATTTCACGGCTTTGTCTCACTCGCTTGACTGACTGACCAACTTCCTTCAATCCAACTTGCACAATAAGATTAAGAATATGCGCCATACACCTCACATGAAGATGCTGACCCTCCATTATGTTGGTTCCCCAATTAGTCAGTTGCTTAGATATTTCTTCAACAGTAACACTGTTGGAACTAGTATTATCAATTGTTATGGTAAACACATTATCCAAAGCCCAATCAAGCAAACAATTAGTAATGGAAGCTGCCATATCATCACCTTTATGACTAGAAATAGAACAAAAAATTATAATTCGTTTATGCAAAGTCCAATTTCTATCTATAAAGTGGGCTGTTAGACACAAGTACTTGATTTTTTGAATAGACGACCAAGTATCTGTCGTAAGACAAACTTTTGGACGTGCTTCTTTGAAAGACTTCTTCAAGAGTTTTTTTCTTCACTGTAAAGTTCATACCAATCTCTTGTCAAAGTTCTACGAGAAGGAATATGAAATTGTGGCACTGTAACTTTCATGAAATTCCTAAAACCTTCCTTCTCAACAATACTAAATGGCAACTTGTCAACAATTATCATTTAAGCTAAAGCTCTTCTACTTTGTGCCTGATCAAATTTCCAAGTGCTAATCACCCCTTCCTTTGCTCCCGTTGAAGATGGTAAAAAAATTATTAATTTTTGACCATAATCTTCGGTAGAGGGAATGTTAGGACACTTTTTGTTAGTCATATGGTTATTCATAGCTAAAGTACCATTACCTTTTGTAGCAGCAGCATACGTTTTTCTACAAAAATTACATTTTGCTTTAGTAGCTCCATATTTATCGATGAATTTCTCAAAATGCTTCCAACAAGCAGCCCTAGGTTCCATGGCTTTTCTTTTCTTTGAAGCTTCAATGTCATCTTCAACTTCATTCGGAGATGAAGTATTATGCATGGTTTCATTTGAAGCCCCACTTTCACTTATCTTACTTCCAATTTCTGTCATCTACGTAAAAGAAGAAGAAAAGATGTGAGACCTTAGAACCCATACGAAAATCAGTGAGAATCGCAACAAACTGATATGTATAAAGTATAATGGAGAATCGCAGCCAAGAAACTTACTCTTCAGGTCGATGGCTGAGCTCGCCGCCTCGCACAGTCGCGGACTTGCGACTGTTCTTCAATCTTCACTCGCGCAGAAGGCAGGACTTAGTTTGGTGTGAAAACTGAAATGTGAATTGTGAATTAGGGATTTAGGGTGGATAAAGATTTAGGGATATAATGGGCTATTGGGCTTAGTTGGGTTGGGCTTTTAGTTATGTTACTTAACAGTTAACTCTTATATATATATATATATATATATATATATATATATATATATATATATATATATATATATATATGTAGTAAATGTGTATTACATAAATTCAGTTTTTCGGTTAACCAAAATAAAAAACTTAAAAACCAAAAATCGAACCGAATTACCGAAATTTTAAAATTGAAAACCGAAACCGAAATTTAAAAAAAATTAGTTCGGTAGGTTTATTCGGTTTTGACCAAATTATGCCCAGTCCTAATTTCTATCTCATCATGAAGGGGAAGTAGAGGTTTGGAGGTACAAAATTAATAGAGAACTGTTGAAGCGGAAAAAAAACAACAAGTTTAGACAATAATAAAACATTATTTGTGAGCTTAGGAGGATCTTGCTTGAAAACATGTGTTGCACAGGGGCTAGGAAACAAGATATATTTTCCAATGTTTCACAATAACAACAATGGTGTTTTCTATTGTTTGGCCAACCACAAATATTTCTGTTTCGATTACTTTGGCATCAAAGCTTATTCAAGTTCAAATATTTTCAACTTGGTTCGACCTAGATCCTGCATTTGGATCGAACTCGATAATGATTAATTGTTTTTCTTTCGAAATTCATTATTTTTCCTTTTTTATGTATATTTTTATCTTATGCAATTTTTGAGTATGATCTAAGTGTCTAAGGTTTTGTAAAATTACACTGTTGAAATAATTTATTTTGAGATTAGTGTAATGACAAACCTGATTACTAGACCAATATAATATCATCACGGATTTCCAACTTTGAATACAAAGTGGCTCGAACCTTAGTATCTTCATTTTTTGAGTTCCCATACCCGAATTAGATAGATACGAGTTTTTTACTTCAATTATCACAATTATACATTTATCAAAACACGTCATAACTATTAATCTACTATCATTTGGAAAGAAGGTGATATTTCAAGCTAAGTAGGAAACTCACACACTTACACCTGATAGTTAAGGTGTGTTTTGACAAATAAATTGGTGAAAGTTCATATATGAAGCTCAGTACAAACATAATAGTTTTGATATTGATGAAACTCAAAAAATTGAGATAATTTAAACGGAGAGGGGCCTAAAATACCCCTTAACTATTTGAATTGGTATAAAATTATCCTCTATCCACCTTTCGACCTTCAAATACCCTGGTGTCTGGAGATTTTGTTTCAAATTTGAGATCATTTGGAGTGGTTTGATGTATATTGTACATTCAAAGAACACCTTGTCTAACAACATAGAAAGATCATGTCATTCCGATGGTATTTGTGAATAATTTAATAAGATAGGTAGAATGTATATAACACAATTATGACAATCTAGCAAGGTCTTGTGACCATTGAACATGAACAAAATTATACCGTTGGGTGAGATTTGTGAGCAATTTAATAAGATAGGTATTATCAATTATGGATATAGCAAAAATTCATGTAATGAACAATTGAAGCCGCACAAAATCATATCAATTTGGCGAAATTGGTGAACAATTTAACAAAATAGGTAATTCAAACAAACATACATTTGCTCGAATTTCTAAATCCATATGGCCAAGGGTAAGGACATTTTGTGCCAAAAAGCAAACAAATGACATAATTGCTTTATTTTCAATAATTCATGTTGCTAAACACATTCTTCTCGTAGCTGCAATCCTTACTTCACTTTGTCAAAATTGAATAAAAAACACTATTAGTTGCAATAAAACACCAAAGGAAAATAAGGAAAAATAAACTCAAAACAAGAAGAATTGATCTTTTCCATCATCGTAACAGTATATATGCCAAGATTTATCAGCTAAATCGACAAGTGAGGCTTGCTCAAGTGGTTGAGCACCTGCACCATTAATCGATAGATTGAAGGTTTGAGGTAAATAGAAATACTATTGATCCTCTTGAGAGAGAGAAAAAAGGCTAAATAAATCATTTTTATGGGAAAATCAAGTGGTAATTGCATACATAAAATAAAGAAATAAAAAAAAAGTGGTAATTGCATAGATGGATATTATGTAACTTTCATTCTTGTGATATAGATGAAAAATCCCCAAGTTCTCAGCATTTTATATCACATAATTACAAGGAGTGGATGCAGAGGATACATGGGAGAGTTGGCAAAATAGCCACTCTCGAAATTTAATTGAACATTTAGACAAAAGTCTTAAAAAATTAGTACTTTAGACACCATAGATGACATCACTCAATATTCTTTCAAAACATACAACACCCTACTCTCAAGTTTTTGATACTACACTTTGGTCCCCACTCATCCAACACAAATGTGGAATTGTTTTTTATTTTTCTATTTATTGAAAAATTTGACTGAAGAAAAGCTCTCCAAGAAGAAACCAGAATGCTCCCGTTTTGCAGCTGATTTAGCTGATTTCGACGACTTTTCCGATGACATTTTAGCTTTCACAGGTGAAATCATCATCATTCTAGTCATTGCTTCCATTTTACACCATTTTCTTTCAAATAGCTTCAAAGAAAAAAAATTCCCGCCATTTTTGAAGCTTGCAAAAATCTTCCAAAATCACTTCATAACTCGTTTTTAGATAAACTTTAGTTGTTTAGAAAGACTATAGATACATGTTCTCCATTTTGAGCTTGATCTGAACCCATTCTTGTTCATTCACATTTTGTATGGATTTCGTACCAGTCATCGACCGCTAGTTACTGATATCGTAATCTAGTATCTATCAGTGTAGTCTATATATGGCAGTAGCTGAATTTGTTGTTGCTGGTGGTGACTATATCGGAGCATGGGAGGAGACTCCCAAAAGTTAGTATTGGAAATCTTTTAGTAAACTATAGTTCCCATTGTGTTGCGTCGCAATGGTTCATATGCCGATATGATTGCAAGCGTAATTGAGGTCGGTGAGCTAGCCTGCGAGCCAGGGAACTTGGTGATAAGCTATCAAATGAATGAGAGGGGAAAAATACATCCCACATTCATAAATAATGATAGGCATGTGAGCTTGTACATGATGGATATTGTTGCTGATGGCTCTAGGCCTATATTAAGAATAAATGTCATTGCAAGGTCTCCAATTGAACCAACAGATTCTTTTAACGACAACAACTCGGTTGAAAATGAGAACTTGGGTGATTAACCAAATGAGAGCTTTTGTGATCAATCAAATGACAACTTGGGTGATGATTCAATGAATGTGCATGATTATTCATTGGATGCTGAAGATCAGATAGTAGATGCGAAAGATTTCGAACATTTTGAAAAAGATCAGGGAGAGCCGAAATTGAGATCACAACCTAACCATTCTTTTTATAATGGAACTAATTTTTATATGTATCAAACATTCAGTACCAAGAGTGAGCTACAATTGTTATTAGCAGAAGTAGTGACGATAAAATCTTTTGATTTTGCTACAGTGAAGAGTTGTAGTAAATACTTAAAGGTGAAATGTGCATCTCATATTTGTGCGTGGATGTTGCAGGCAAAGAAATATGAGTGTTCGGATAGATTTCGTATTTACAAGTATATTGATGATCACAGTTACGGTGTTGAACATGCCATCAACAGCCATAGAAAACTCTCGACCAAAGTCATTGCGTCGCTTTGTGTGAATCTTTATCGCGATGGCAAGGGTCCAAATGTTAAAGAGATTCAGAGGGCTATTTTTAATATTTTTCATTGTAGTCCAAGCTATTGGAAATGTTGGAAGGGAGGTGTGACTGCCAAGGAAATGGTTCGAGGGACAGCGGAGCACATATATTCATGCTTACCGGCCTTTTCATATATGTTCGACACTCTTAATGTTGGTTCTAGCTATTGTATCATGGTAAGCGGGGATACTCATAGATTTATGTATTACTTCTTAGCTTTTGGTGCTTGCATTAGGGAATTTTCCCACAAGAGAAAGGTAATTGCGGTCGACGACACTCATTTACATGGTAAATATGAGGGAGTATTGCTGAGTGCTGTTGCATAAGATACGAAGAATCATGTTTATTCAGTTGCCTTTTGTGTCGTGGACAAAGAGAACAATGCATCTTTGAAAAGTTGAAGGATATTGTGGTCGATGAATCAAAGTTATGTTTTATTTACGATAGACACAAGAGCATTGCCAACGATATTGCAAGTCATGCTCATCACGGATATTGCATGAGGCACCTCGGTGAAAATCTTCGGGTAAATCACTAATCTAGAGATTCCCTCTATCTATACTATGACGTGGCAACGACGTATTCCTTGGAGAAGTTCCATGATCATTTTTTGCAATTCAAGGACAAATCCCCCGAGGCAGCCTTTGTCCTTGAGCATGATGTTGGTTTTGAAAAGTGGAGCAGAGCATATTCCCCAGGAAACAGGTATGATGTGATGACCACAAATATTGCCGAGTCACTCAACGCTATGTTGATAAACAAGAGAGAGTACCCCGTGGCATTCATATTTAATTTGATTGCTAAGAGATTTGGAGAATCGTTTAGGGAGATACATGCACATGTCCTTAAATCAAAGGGTAATAAAATGGTGCCGACTGCTGAAAGGATCGCTAGAAACAAAATGATCGAGGGTGACTCCTTGTATGTGGAGAACATAACTGGGGATGACAATCAATTCACCGTGTTCGGCACAAGTTCTACTTCCAGTGTTAACCTACTGGAAAAGTTATGTTCTTGTAGGGAATATGACTTGGTCAAGATACCGTGCGCTCATGCAATAGTTGCTTTGAGATCGAAGCATGGCGATGAGTATGGTATGAACATCTATGAATATTCTTCGCCTTTATATAAAGTTGAAACATACCTTCTTGCATACTCTGAATCTATTAATGTTGTCCCTATCGAGTCAGAATGGTGTATGACAGAAGAATGACCAAGCGTGAATATTCTTCCACCCCTTGTAGATACCAAGCTTGGAAGGAAGAAAAAAAACGTGTCAAGGGTGTCAGTGAGAATTTCAAAAGCAAGAAGAGGAACAAATGTTCAATTTGTAAGAGATCCGGACACAAGAAAACCACATGTATGAACAACAACAAATCTTAGATATATTTGAATAATTATGTTTTCGTAACTAAGCAACTGGATGTGAAGTTGCTGTTTATTTTGGACCCCAATATTTTGGTCAATGTAATGTCAATTGTTATCGAATTTGTGCATGATCTTATATAGATGACATACATTTTGTACACTGTCTGTTAGTGTGTATTATTGAGTCCACTCGTTATATATTAAGGTGTGTATAATTAATATATGGAAATTTATGGTAATTCAATGATTTTAATGTATGCATTAGAATGTAATTTTTCCCAAAATATTTATTTTTATATTCCCCCCCCCCCCCCCCACTAAAACTGTGAATTTTTCTCATGCATGTTATATTTTTAATGCCCAAAATAAAAAAATGCATAATAAATAACCTATGTATATCTAATCAAACATATAGCTAATACAAGTAAGACTTAGATATACACTTCACCAAATGACACATTAAAGAATTGTCGAAAAATCAGATGTTGACATCGAAAAAGTAGCAATTTGTACTTTGTTATTATTGTAAAACTTGGATAATTGAGTATTGTCACTGTTGGCCAAAATATATAGATAATTAAGACAGTCGATACTTTTTGATGTGCTTGGTTTAGATTGTACCAATGACATCTACACTTCAACACTAATAAGGTATATACGGGTTGATATCATGATCCAAAAATGATCTATACTTCACCTACTAGAATATGACGCTTATATATAGACCGTAGCTAGTATAATTTAAAAGAGGGAATGGTTAATTAATAATAAACTATATTATTGAAATTTATTTAATTAAATAAGTTTAAACAAGTCATTTAAGGGTCCACATACATTGGGGGTGGAGATAAATGATGTATGAGAAAGAGTTGTAGTTATACAATCAACATCTTCAATGTAATGTGTGAGAAAGCACAAGTATGTTGATAGAATGTTGATTGTTCAACCACAACTCTTCCAAAACATCATGTAAGTTTCCATACAAACTGAGGGTGGTGATCAATAATGTATGGGTGGTGATCAATAAAGCATTGTGATTGAACAATCAACATTCTCTCAACATACTTGTGCTTTCTCACACATTACATTGAAGATGTTAATTGTAAAACTACAACTCTTTCTCATATATCATTTATCTCCACCCCTAATATATGTGGACCCTTAAATGACTTGTTTAAACTTATTTAATTGAATAAATTTCAATAATATAGTTTATTATTAAGTAATCATTCTCCCTTTTAAATTATACTAGCTACGGTCTATATATAAGCGTCATATTCTAGTAAGTCCAATATAGATCATTTTTGAATCATGATATCAACCCGTATATACCTCATTAGTTTTGAAGTGTAGATATCGTTGTTACAATATAAACCAAGCACCTAAAAAAGTATCGTGTCACGCCCCGAGCCTATACCCTGGACGTGACTGGCACTTAAGAACCATTACTGGCCCCAAGCAAACCCTTAGATTGGCTTACTTACTCAACGGAAGACTATATGCATATTTATAATGATCAATAGCACTGTACTCACTTGAATAATAAAATACTGAGAATGTTTAAAATTCAAACATTTAACTTGGCCAAATGGCAACTCAAGTCTTAACATATGAAATGATAATGTAAAGACAACTGAACTAACTGTCTGACTGTCTATGAACCCTCTAAAACAAGAGGGATATCTGGACAAGACTCTCGATCATCCTAACAATGAAACAAATACTGCAAGCAAAGTACAGGAGTCCTCTGGAATGCAAAGAGGATCACCAACAGACTCTGAACTGCTCATTGGATCAATGATGCGCTAGATGCTGATCCTAGTTACATGTGTCTGCATCATAATAAGATGCAGGCCAACTGACATCATTACATTAAATGTACGAGTATGCGAGTTGGAATGTTAAACACAACTTAAGCTTGAAAAGAAATTGAAAGGAACTGAAGAACTTACCTGGCTCAACATAACTCAACTCATTTCAATGTAAAGTAGTTTAAAAACAAGTGCAATATAAAGAAAATATGTTTAAAACATGATGTCAACTCTGTGTGTATGCAAAGATACACTAAAACTCTGAAATGTATGTAAAAATACAAATAACTGTGTATATAAGAATACATTTTAAACCTTTTGGGAATACTTAGTCCCCATATACTTTTGAAAAAATGAACTTCAAGCTTTACTTTTTACTCTTTACCAACTTGAACTTTAAGTGTTAAAACAAAGTTAAAACATTTATAAAAGTCTTTTGAAAACTTTGAAGAACTTCCCTTGATTTTGATCTTAACGGCTCTTGACTTGACTCTTAACTGGTCCTTGAATTGAATTGTGGATTCAAGGATTGTGATTTGTGGTTGGAAAGATCTCATGATGTTTAGCAATGATTTTAGATGGCTAAACATGCGAAACGACCAAAAATCAATATTTGAAGGCAGAACGGTCTGTGATCGCTTCGTGACGCGAAACGACTTTTCCCAAAACTGGGGACCACCTCCGCGATGCGGAGGCACCTCTAAATTTCGACCGACAAAATTTTCTTCTTCATTTTCCAGCTCTAAACCCCCTGAACTCCATTGGTTCTTTCCCAACACTTAGAATTGATTATATGTTCAAAGTACATTAGATTCTACTCAAAATTAAACCTAAAAATGTGAATCAATCTCAAGAAACTCCAATCAACACAATCCACAAGAATTCAAACGAAAATTTATCAAGAACTCAAGGATTTACTTTCAATTCTAATAATTTCGCTGAAATTGAATCATGATTGGCGCGTGGGTGAACTAACCCAACACTATATGATCTCACATACCTTGTAGGGATCACCCCTGACAAAATTCACAAGCTAATCTCGACGAATCTTGAACGTTCTTCTCCTTTCTCCTTTTTTCTCCTTTCTCCTTTCTCCAAGCCATAGCGTGAAAATCACTTTTCCAAAACTTACTAAAATCTGGATTTACCCCAATTAAACTCCTAAAAATGAATTAATTAAGCTGGTTAAGGAAAAGACCAAACTACCCTTCAAAAATCCGGATTTGGACTTTCCTAATTCCAATAGCCCAACTTCCAAAGGGCATAACTCACTCATACAAACTCATAATCGCTCAAACTCAGTGGCGTTGGAAAGATCATTCCAAGCCCTATCCTACCATATCTAGAAGTACCTCTAACTTATCCTGAGCTAGAAGTTATGGCGGTTTGAAGTTGGCCAAAACTCAACTTTTTCCTAACTTTAGACATTTCCAGATTTTCATTATTTCCTAAAATGACTATTTCCAGTTCTTAGCTTCTTCCTAGTTATTTCAAATTGTGAGAAGTTACAATATCTCCCCCTTGGGAACATTCATTCTCGAATGAGATTATTCTTACTAGGCTAAGGGTGGTAACATTAAGTTCAAAAACCCAACAAGCAAATGCAAACAAACAACATGCTTACTCATAATTTAAAGAGTACTAAGAAGAGAATTAGTACCTTGGTCTGCACTTTCTCCGAATTCAAAGTGATGTGGATATCTCTTTTTCATATCCTCCTCAGCTTCCCAAGTAGCTTTCTCAATAAATTGGTTCCTCCAAAGGACCTTGACTGATGCTACCTCTTTTGTCCTCAACTTGCGAACTTGGCGATCTAGAATCTGAACATGAATCTCCTTGATCCCAATATTTTCAGTTGGTATGATCAATGAAGGATCGCCTATGCACTTCTTCAACATGGATATGTGGAACACTAGATGAACCGCGGCTAACTCTTGTGGTAACTCCAACTCATAAGCTACATTGCCAATCATTTTGGATATTTGATAAAGTCCAATATACCGGGGACTAAGTTTCCCCTTCTTACCAAACCTCATAACACCCTTCATGGGTAAAACTTTAAGATATACCCAATCATCTACTTCAAACTCTAACGCCCTTTTCCTAATATCAGTGTAGGATTTTTGACGACTCTGTGCCATTTTCAACCTCTCTTGAATCACCTTTACCTTCTCCATAGCTTGATGGACTAAATATGGTCCTATCAACCCTGCTTTACCAACTTCAAACCATCTAATAGGAGATCTGCATCTTCTCCCATAAAGAGCTTCATAAGGAGTCATTTGGATGCTCGAGTGGTAACTATTGTTGTAAGCAAATTCAATGAGAGGTAGGTAATCATCCCAATTCCCTTTGAAATCAATCACACAAGCCCTCAACATATCTTCTAAGGTCTGAATAGTGCGCTCTGCTTGCCCATCAGAGGATGAAAAACAGTGTTTAAGTTCATTTTTGAACCCAAGCCTTTCTGAAATGACTTCTAAAACTGCGCAATTAACTGAGCACCTCTGTCTGAAATAATGGAGACTGGAACCCCATGCAGTCTTAGCACCTCCTGAATATATAACCTGACATAATTCTCTGCTGAATGGGTAGTCTTTACCGATAAAAAATGGGCTGATTTTGTCATTCTGTGGACAATCACCCAAATAGAATCATGCTGCCAGCAAGACCTTGGTAAACTTATGATGAAGTCCATATTAATCATCTCCCATTTCCATTCAAGAAGTTCTATATTCTGAGCCAAACCACTGGGCCTTTGGTGCTCTTCTTTAACTTGTTGGCAATTTGGGCACTTAGCAACAAATTTTGCAATGCCCTTCTTCATACTATTTCACCAATACACCTCTTTTAAATCACGATACATCTTTGTGGAACCCGTATGAATGAAATATCTGGAGCTATGAGCCTCCTCCATTTTCCTCTCTCGGAGTCCATCCACCATTGGTACACATAATCTACCTTGATATCTCAGTACGCCATCTCCCCATTGTTCAAAAGCCAATACTTTTTGCTTATGAACATTTGCCTTCAATTCAAGCAAAATAGGGTATTGGTCTTGCTTGCCTTTTACTTCTGACACTAATGATGATTCAACCCCATTCATTATCACTACTCCTCCTTCTGTGGAATCCATAAGTCTGACTTCTAGGCATTAAAGTCTATGCACATCTTTTGCTAACTCTTTCTTTTATTCCTCAACATGGGCAGTACTACCCATAGACAACCTGCTTAAAGCATCAGCAATAACATTAGCCTTACCTGGGTGGTAAAGAACACTCATGTCATAATCCTTGAGTAATTCTAACCACCTCCTCTGTTTGAGATTGAGATCTTTCTTAGTGAACACATTCAGGCTCGTGTGATCGGTGAACACATCCACATGAATACCATAAAGGTAATAGTGCCATATTTTCAAAGCAAATACTACATCAACCAATTCTAAATCATGGGTTGAGTAGTTCTTCTCATGAACTTTCAACTATCTAGAGGCATAAGCTATAACTTTGTCATTCTACATTAACACACAACCCAAACCAACTCTTGATGCATCACAATAGACAACCAAGCCTTGCGTACCTTCTGGTAAGGTTAAAACTGGGGCAATAGTCAACCTCTTTTTCAATTCCTGAAAGCTTTTCTCACAAGCTTCAGACCATTGAAACTTAATTGTCTTCTGAGTCAATTTGGTCAAAGGGGGCGAAATAGACGAGAACCCCTTTACGAACCTTCTATAATATCCAGCCAAGCCCAAGAAACTCCTAATATCAGTTGGAGATGTGGTTCTAGGCCAACTCTGTACTGCCTCTATCTTTTGGGTATCAACTCTAATTTCATCACCAGAAACTATGTGGCCCAAGAATGCCACAGACTCAAGCCAAAACTCACATTTTGAGAACTTAGCATATAACTCCTTATCTTTCAAAGTCTGAAGAACTATTCTGAGATGGCTAGCATGATTTTCTTTATTCCTTGAATAGATTAGTACGTCATTAATGAAGACGATGACAAACATATTTAAATAAGGTTTGAAAACTCTATTCATAAGGTCCATGAACGCTGCAGGTGCATTAGTCAAACCGAACTACATGACCAGAAACTCATAATAACCATAACGGGTCCTGAATGCTGTCTTGGGAATATCACATTCTTATACTTTCAACTGACAGTAGCCAGATCTGAGGTCTATTTTTGAAAAACAAGAAGCACCCTGAAGCTGATCGAAAAGATCATCAATTTTTAGAAGAGGATACTTGTTCTTGATGGTAACCTCTTTCAATTGGCAGTAATCTATACACATCCTAAGAGAACCATCTTTCTTTCTTACAAACAAGACTGGAGCGCCCCAAGGTGAGACACTTGGTCGAATAAACCTTTTATCTAAAAGGTCTTTCAACTTCTCTTTAAGCTCTTTCAACTCTGCTGGTGCCATTCTATATGTCGGAATAGATATATGACGAGTATCTGGAAGAAGGTTTATATCAAAGTCTATATTTCTCTCTCTTAGGAGGGACTCCAGGAAGATCACATGGAAAGGCTTCTGGAAACTCTTTTAGGAACTGACTGAATGAGAGGTATCTCAACATTAGAGTCATTAACTCGGACTAAGTGATAGATACAACCCTTAGAAACTAATTTCCTTGCCTTAAGGTATGAAATGAAACGATCCTTAGGCACTGCTGAACTACTTTACCACTCTAAAACTGACTCATTTGGAAACTGAAACTTGACAACTCGAGTTCTACAATCAACTGAGGCATAATAGGCATGAAGCCAGTCCATACCAAGAATGACATCAAAATCTACCATGTCTAACTCAACTAGATCAACCATGGTACTCTTGTGATTGACGAAAATGGGACAATCACGATAGACTCTCTCTGCTAGAATAGACTCACCAATAGGTGTAGAAACACTGAATGGTTCACTAAGTTGATCATTAATAACATCAAAATTCATAGCAACATATGGAGTTATAAAAGATAAACTCGTTCCTTCGTGTAGCAAAGCATAAACAATAAAGTTTTACTTGGATCATA
This sequence comes from Solanum commersonii, assembly GCA_029007595.1. Taxonomy (NCBI): domain Eukaryota; kingdom Viridiplantae; phylum Streptophyta; class Magnoliopsida; order Solanales; family Solanaceae; genus Solanum; species Solanum commersonii. Next base: position 766,239 of record JAJTWQ010000162.1, on the reverse strand, counting down.
CCAGTGACAACATCTGTAGAATCCTTTTGCTCTTGGCGACTATTGATAGCATACAAGCAGTTTGTTCCTCCGCCAGTACTGGAAGTAGCCCCTCTAGGTGCAACTTTGTTTGGTGGAGAACCTGAAGAAGACTGGGCTCTATTGCCCCTATTACCATTTTCCTGCCTGTTCTTTGGACACTCTCGCATGAAATGCCCATTCTGACCACACTTGAAACAACCAATGGAGCCCTCAGGACAAGTACCTAAATGGTTCCTACCACACTTGGCACATGCAGGAGACTTACTACCCCCTTGTGCCACGCTACCTTGAGAATAAGTAGGTTTAGCTCTGAAATTTTGACTATTGTACTCACATTTGTTCTTAGGTGCAGGTGCACTAGCAGATGATGGAGCTGGTCCCTTCTGTTTCTGTTGGAAAGATGACCGATTGGCATTACTCTTCTGCTGCCCGGACTCGTTCCCTGTCTTAGCTCGCTTGTTCTTAAACTCTTCCCTATCCCTTAGCTTCTCTTCCCCAACCTGCTGCACATATACCATTAACCTCAAGATTTCCATATCCCTAATAAGCATTGCGTCCCTACCTTCTTTACTCGACAGACGAGCCAACCCAGCAACAAACAAGCTCATTCTACTCCTCATGTTTGCAACCATTTCTGAAGCATAACGGGACAATTCGGTGAATTTCAACCCATATTCATGAACACTTAGAGAATCCTGCTTAAGTGTGAGGAACTCACGTACCTTGGCCTCTTTCAGTTCTCGGGGAAAGAAACGCCCTAAGAAAGCCTCCTCAAAATAGTCCCAACTCGCAGGTGGTGCATCCTCAGCTCTACCCCCTTTTCACTAGTCAAACCAAGTCCTAGCGACATTCTTCAGTTGATATGCAGCTAGCTTAACTCTCTCAGTATCAGCAACATACATCACATCAAACACTTTTTCCAGTTTATCAACAAAGTTCTCAGATCCTCAAAAGTGCTTGAACCAGTGAAACTTGGAGGATTCATCCTCAAGAACTCATAAATCCTTGAAGTGTTAGCCTCTTTTTGTCGAGACCCTCTCCGTTGCCCAACCTGGTTAGTCATAGCTTGACTCAGCATCCTGATTGCTTCTCTGAACTCAACGTTAGTTACTGCCCCTTGAGGTTGCACTTCAGGTACATTAGGTACCTCTTGCTCCTCTACATTTTTCGTAGTTGGATGATCTCAGACTGCTCTTCATGGAGGCATGATTATTTGAAAACACGCGCAAGCACGAATTAGAAGGAAACTTTTTAGAGATCAACTCTAACACACGAAATGAGTGTGAAAGAAGTGAGAAATATTCCTAAATGTTGCAGCCTTCTAATTATAGATGTGGCATGCTTCACATCGATATCTAGGACTTTACAGACATGGCTTCATAGACTCCCTAGGACTGTTGAACTCTGTGCTCTGATACCAAGTTTGTCACACCCTGAGTCTACACCTCAAATATGGCTGGTACTCGAAAACCAGTGCTGGCCCCAAGCGAACCCTTGTCATGGCTTACTTACTCAGTGGAAGATTATATTCGTATTTATAATGATCAATAACACTCTACTCACTTGAATAATAAAATACTGAGAATGCTTAAAAGCCAAACATTCAACTTGGCCAAATGGAAACTCAAGTCTTAACATATGAAATAATAATGTAAAGACAACTGAATTACTAACTGTCTATGAAGCCTCTAAAACAAAGAGGGATGTCGGGACAAGACCCACGATCATCTTAACAATGAAACAAATACTGCAATCAAAGTAAAGGAGTCCTCCGGAATGCAAAAAGGCTCACCAACAGACTCTGAACTTCTCACTGGATCAATGATGCGCTGGATGCCGATCCTAGTTACCTGTGTATACATCATAATAAGATGCAGGACAACTAGCATCAGTACATTAAATGTACGAGTATGCGAGTTGGAATGCTAAACACAACTTAAGCTTGAAAAGAAACTGAAAGGAACTGAAGAACTTACCTGGCTCAACTCAACTCAACATAGCTGAACTCATTTCAATGCAAAGCAATTTAAAAACAAGTGCAATATAAAGAAAAGTTGTTTAAAACATGATGTCAACTCTGTGTGTATGCAAAGATACACTAAAACTCTGAAATGTATGTAAAAATACAAATAAATATGTATATAAGAATACAATTAACTTCTGTGGGAGTTACTCTAATCGACAACCATCACTTAGGAGCTATAGTGATGATATAATGTTTTACCTTACGCTGCCAAGGCATCCTATACCTTGCCAAGGGTATATGACCTGAACTCCTAAGTGGATCCACTAGTCTATGCTAAAAAACACTAAGGGTTCATCTAAAAAATATGACCCTTTTCTACCTATGAAGGCTACATGGTTTATGGGGGCTGTGGGTTCTCTGAATGCTCCCCCATATCGGTGCTCAATACTACTCCCAAAATATGATACCAGCTCTTTATGTTTAAAAACATACTTCTTCTGTGATATGAGATTAGTGCTCAAAAACTTAGCTCAAAGTCTATCTTGGAAATCAAAGTTTCCCCTCTTGCTTAATTTAGAAAACGATTACTCTTTTCTGAAAATTAGCCCGAAGGCCCTTTGGAAAGCAAGGTTTCCTTTCTTGTTTAAATGTGAAAACATTTTAAACCCTTTGGGAATACACAGTCCCCATATACTTTTGAAGAAATGAACTTCAAGGTTTACTCTTTACTCTTTACTCAACTTGAACTTTAAGTCTTAAAACAAAGTTAAAGCATTTATAAAAGACTTTTGAAATTGAAGAACGTCCCTTGACTTTGACCTTAACTGCTCTTGACTTGACTCTTAACTGGTCCTTGAATTGAATTATGGATTCAAGGATTTTGATTTCTCATGACGTTTAGGAATGATTTTAGATGGCTAAACATGAGAAAAGACCAAAAATCAATATTTAAGGGTGGGTCCGCGACGCAGAGAAGTATTTAAATTTTGGTTTCGAAAATAAATTTTGAGGCAGAACGGTCTATGACCGCTCCGCGACGTGAAACGACTTTTCCCAAAATTGGGGACCAGCTCCGTGACGCGGAGTAACCTCCAAATTTCAACTGATGAAATTTTCTTCTTCGTTTTCCAGCTCTAAACCCCTTAAATTCCATGGGTTCTTTCCCCAAACACTTGGAATCGATTATATGTTCAAAGCACATCAGATTCTACTCAAAATCAAACCTAGAAATGTGAATCAATCTCAAGAAACTCCAATCAACACAACCAACAAGAATTCAAACGAAAATCTATCAAGAACTCAAGGATTTACTTTCAAATCTAATAACTTCGTTGAAATTGAATCATGAGTGGCGCACGGGTGAACTAACCCAATGCTATGTGATCTCACATACCTTGTAGGGATCACCCCTGACGAAATCCACAAGCTAATCTCGACGAATCTTGAACGTTCTTCTCCTTTCTCTAAGCCCTAGCGTGAAAAACACTTTTCTAAAACTGACTAAAATCTGAATTTACCCCAATTAAATTCCTAAAAATGAATTAATTAAGTTGGGTAAGGAAAAGACCAAACTACCCTTCAAAAATCCGGATTTGGACTTTCCTAATTCCAACACCCCAACTTCCAAAGGGCATAACTCACTAATACAATCTCGGAATCGTGCAAACTCAGTGTCATTGGAAAGTTCATTCCAAAACCTTTCCTACCATATCTGGAAGTACCTCTAACTCATCCTGATATAGAAGTTATGGCCGTTTGAAGTTGGCCAAAACTCAACTTTTTCCTAACTTTAGACAAATTTCCAAATTTTCATTATTTCCTAAAATGACTATTTCCAATTTTTAGTTTCTTCCTAGCTATTTCAAATTGCGAGATGTTACATATCGACTGTCTTAATTATCTATATATTTTGATCAATAGTGACAATATTCAATTATCCAAGTTTTACAACGGTAACAATGTACAAATTGCTACTTTTTCAACGGTAACATTTGTTTTTTTAGTGTATAAAAAGAAGGATTCATGAACTCTTCCATCTTATTCTATTTTAAAATACTTTAACATCTCTTTTAATTATGTCTCAAGAATCTCAAACATCTGATGCAAAAAAGTCTTATGTTTGTCGTTGTGGTAATTTAGCTATGTTAAGGACGTCACACACCGATACGAATGCAGGTCGACAATTCTTTAACTGTGCAATTGGGGCATGCTCTTTTTTTAAGTTGCTTGAAAATGATTCATCAATGAGTAGTCCATCAAAATTGAATCCGGGACTCGAAACATCAAATTTTCAAGGTGTTACCAAATTTTAAATATTAGAAAGACTTCGAAACACTGAAGAAAATAGGGATTTGCTATTGACTTTATTCAAAGAAGCCGAAGAACAAAGGGATCACTTTAAAGGATTGCTAAAATACATCAAAATAGATAGGAATCAACTAAAACAAAGGTTAATATTGGCTGAAGAAAAAGAGAAAGGCGTAAAAATAATATTGTATGGCTTGTTGTTAGTGGTCGTTTTTTGGAAATGTGTAACAGGGATGCAGTAGTACAATCTTATATCTTTTACTCATGTAGTACTACAGTCTATCAATAAAATGAAGTTTTTCTCTTATGGTAAGACAATGCACTATATATACAATTTAAAGTCGATAATTGACAACAATATCCATCAAAATAAAAATAACATTTACATGATCCAATTGTCTAAAATATCACTTCAAAAACCAACTACTTCAACAACCAATTATCTTAAAAGGCACTTCAAAAACCAACTATCTCAAAAACCAATTGTCTTAATATTCAACCATCAAAAACTAATTATCTAAAAACCAGTTGTGTTAATCATCAACCACCAAAAACCAACCATTTCAAAAACCAATTGTCTTAATCATCTACCATCATAAACCAAATGTCTTAAAACCCACTTCAAAAACAAATTGTCTTAAAAAGCAAATATCACAAATACCTTACTCATCATCATTGTGCTCACCATTGAGCTTCATAATAATACCCATCACGTCCATTGAAATATCGTCACTGCCTTCTTTTCCCGCTTCTGCCAAGCTTTCTTCTACATTCTCTTCCTGCTTCTCCTGTTCTTTTTCTTTTTCTTCCTGCTTCTCCTCTTCTTTTTCTTCATCTTCTTCCTGCTTCTCCTCTTTCTTTTCTTCTTCTTTCTTCTCTTCGATCTCATCTTCTTTGTTTTCTTCTTCTTTCTTCTCTCCTAGCTTCTCTTCTTTTTCTTCCATCTTCTCCTCCTCTTGTTTCTTCTTTTCCAACTTATCTTATTTTTCTTCTATCTCCTCCTCTTGTTCATCAACTTTTTCTGCAAAGTACTCATCAACTGCAACAAGATCTTTATCAACTATTGCTAATGGAAGGATTTCATCAACATCAACTGCAACACCATCTTCATCGACCGTTAGTGCTGTATAGTCTTCATCAACTGCTGCAAGATCAGTGGCTTAACATTCTTACAAATAAATTATTTTACACAAATAATATATAAATTAGTCTACCTTTATTTTTCTTGTTCTTTTGAGCTCTCCTCAATTTCTGTCTCGTATAAAAGAAACAACTTTCATCATTGATAGTTCAAGGGATGCAACACGCTCACACAAATTATCATCTTTATTTTTCTATCCACTCGAAACAGAATTCTCACAGGTTTATTGGAATTGTTCTCACCCAATATTTCATCCTCCTCGTTCTTGACTGTTGAAGTGAGGACAGTGACACCTTTCAAATTGACCTTTAAGGTATTAATGATTGTATCCTTCACTTCGTCCGTATATGGCATTAATGTTGCCATGTAATTTTGTTTTGTCTCACGGACAGTAGGTGTGAGGTATGGATGCACAATCTACAAAAAAAATGTAAATAATACAAGACATTCACTAATTTACAAATATTGCCAGATAATAATAAATAAATTTATACCTTTGTACTTCTCCCTTTGTACTTAAATGGATCACTTTTGACAATATTATCGCTCTTTGTCGTGTGCCATCTAAGTAAACGGGGAATGAGCAGAGGAGAATCAAAGGACTTCTTTGCATACTTACCAAGATGAGAAAAAGCCTCATATATCCAAACTTGAAATTAATAAAATAACAAATAAATAAATAGAGACTATGAAATACTATATAAATATAGAAGAGTTTATTATAAATCAAGTATATAATTGATAATAAGTATCAGAAATGCCCAAGGGAAGCCATACAAAGCATACAATGCATTCCCTCTTTCATTGTACACTCCACTCTGCTTCTTCAAATTAATTTTGTTCTTCAAATACATCACTGTTAGATCAAAACACTCTTCCTCCCAGGGATAACTCTTGAAAAAATCTAATCATCGACCATCTTAAATTGATTTGAATTTACAATCTTAGATCGATCGTGGGCAAGCAACATCGAGTGGACGAACCAAACTAAAGAGCACTTCAACTTCTGCTTCTTATTCAATCTGGTACCCTTAATCAAACTCATCAACTTTGTACTAGTGATATTCTTATTCTTGGTCACTTTATAATAAAATTTATCACCTTTCTGAAGTATTTTTGTCATTTTTGCATCACGGGGGTATGCTGAGCAATTCAGCCCCATAATCAATGCAAACTCTCTTAAGCCAAAACAAGCAGACTTATCATTCATACATAACCATATCTCATGCATTTTTTTTGGTCATGTTTCACACTTTGCAACAACATATAATGGACAATCTATCCATGGAACTTGAAATATTCTGGAATATTTCTCAAGTGTCCAAAACAAGTACCTTTAAAGTCATTATAATTTTTTTCTTGAACTAAAAGTTTTCTAACATCACGATAAAGAGCCATTCTTGCTCTCACAGAAATTTTTGCTGGAAATGATCCTAACTCATCCATCCATGTAGTTAGATTATAGGACTTATCAGAGATTTCTCTTGCACAAATTGGCAAGGACAGGGGATCATCATCCTCATCTCCAGTATCTCAACTATCTCTACTACTCTCCTCATCTCCATTGTCAGTTTTTTTTTTCCACTAGATTCAACATCATCAGTAGACTGGGCACCACTGTCATCATAGTTGTCAATCTCAGCCATTGTATCAGAATCCGAGTTAGACTTAGGTTCTTCAACTATTTTTTTTTCTTTTTTGAAGATTTGGAAACTTCTTGAGCCTTTCTTTTCTTATATGTAGAAGCCTTAGGAACATATCGTTTAATGATGCCGCCTGTAGTTTTAGCCATACTGTACTATATACAAAAACATAATTTTCATATCAAAATATCGACCACTAGTCTATTAACACAAATAGAGTAATGCTAAAAAAATATGCAAAACAAATACCAGTTCCAACAAAACTCGACAATGCCATTGACATAAACACCATTAAAGTCGACCAAAATACAGTAAAAACTTTCAAATCGATAGGTCAGATAAACATAAAAAATCAATTTTTTTTGATAAACATAAAAAATAAAAAATTTCTACGCATTAACCAAAGCAAAACGTCTGTAATGATTCTGAATAAAAGGCATGAACTAAAATGGGTGAGATTTTCAGAACTTTAAGCAAATATCTAAACTTCGCTACACTATCGCAATAAAAAAATTAAGTAGGCAAACACAATTAAACTTACTTCAGTCGAAGAAGATTGAAAAAGATCCAACTGAACTTGGGAAGAAGATTGAAAAAGATTCAACTGAACTTGGGAAGAAGATTGATGAAAAATAGACATACTCCACTTCGTTTTTCAGGAATGATTATATGATCTCTTTTTTCTTTATGTTTTCAATAATGGAAGATGGAAGACTTGTGTTGGAGAATGATCAGTTTATGAAGGTTAATGATTTCGGTAAAGCGGTTTATGGAAGCCGATGAGTTTCTCTGATAACGTGTTCTGAGGTTTCCTTGGAAAATGTTTACTCTATTTTATTAAATATATTTTATATTCCTTGGGATTGTAATATAATTATTTGGAGGGATGAATTTATTTAATGTTGAAGTGTTGGGATGAAAATGATATTTTATATACTTGATTTTTTATCCTCAAGTTCTTAAAGTGATGAAAAGGCCCATGACCCCACAACCCAATCCAACCCCACTTTTTCATTTTTTCTAACCTTAACCCTACAAATTAAATCAAAAAGAAATTAAGTGGCTATTGTGCAAATTAAGTTTTGGGAGTGTCCCCCATTCCAATTAATCTCAGGATACATAGCTTGACATGAATTGCGGCAATAAGTCTGTTGAGGTGTGTTGGACATGTTTGAATGCCACGTAAGTCAAAAAGGTGTATAAAATTACCAAAAAAATGGGTTTGGGAAGAATAGGACCTTAAGGTGTGTCTTCGAGATTTCGACCATAATTTAGAGGGTACTTGGGTCTTATCCCTATATTTTAAAAGATATAATTAGATACACATATCTCTTAAAACTAAAATTAATTAATTATCTTTATGTTTAAAGACTACAATTAATGGTTCAATAACAATCAATATCTTTATCTCTCATCAAAGAATATATCAAAGGAGCTATCATTCTTCCATTAGCTTCAATAAATCTCGTCATGCAAAAGAAGACAAACTTGTATTTGAAAAAACGAATAGAAAATGTCAAACCGTCAAAGGCACAAAGGGACAGGACACAAGCTTAACGGTTTGTTTGGATGGTTGTTGTGTGTTGTTTCATCATGTATCGTAATATATTTTTTTAATGAATATATTATTTGGATAGATTGTATCGTTCTCCGTCGTTACATAATTTCTTACATCCATAATTTAAATGGTAAACCTACAAGAAAAGTTGGGTAGGAGGTAGAACTAATATGAATACGTAGGGTAAAGATAAAATATAATTATTAAATAATAAATAAAGATAAAATGAGAAGAAAAATATTAAGATAACGACATGATCACACCAAATCAGTTGTTGCATAAAATAGGTCTTTTCGTTGTTACCTAACGATGGATTTAAATGATACGATATAATATAATTTTAGTAACAAATCAAAACAATCTTTGTAATTAAACTAATAATACAATACAATACTACGGATAACAACCATCTAAACAAGGTGTAAATGAAAAAGTGTTCACGTCACTAGATTCACAACTCCACAATATGCTCATAACTTGGATCTTCATATCCAATATTATCTAGTAGTAGGTAGACAATATTGTATTTGAAAAATACCGGATTATTGCATCAATTGTTTGTTGAGTCGAAAGTTCTCAAGAATAAATATTGTATTTCCGAGATATTAATATTGTTTTTCCAATAATTAATAATAGGATTGGAAAAAAAACACACCGAGACTTATGCGTAACCAATTAGCTCTTAAACTTTGAATTCAAGAGCCCTTAATTTTGTGATTGAGACACACATCGTCATGACATAGTACACTGAATGAAAAAGTAACAATTCTAATATCTCCACGCAAGGTGATCAAACAAGGCGATTTTTAATGTGCCAAGGACTAAGAGAGGAGATGTCACACGGAAAATAAAGTATTCAATAATAACAAGACTTGATGATATTTATCCGAGTATGTATGATGGAATACTATTTTACCACATTTTGTCATATTTTGCCTCCTCATTATTCAGAAAGAATTGTCGTTGAAAAAAAGTTATGAATTTGTTATTATCCTATTTATTTAAACTAGAAATACAATTGCGGCAATAATTCCGTTCCTTATTCAAATAACTTACCAACTCTTTTTCTCTAACGTATTTGAACTTATTATTATTTTTTATTTATTTACCAAAAGCAACAAGAAAAAGTAAAACAAAATAAAATCGAATCAGTAAACACTTAAAGTCTGCTAAAAGAGTAATTTAAATACAAAACTATCGCAAATATTATTATTTATGGAAATCGCAATTATATTTAGGAAAAAAGGTAAGTAAAACATATTTCCTTGTCCTAGACCTATTCTAACCCCTTTCCTGCTAGTATTTCAACTCAATTCACATTACATTATTATTCTCAAATTTGCAAAACTGTTTTTTTTTCTTCTCTTACAAATTTGCAACGGGGATTAATTTTCTGTGTTTTCTGAAGAGAGAACAAACAAAAGATGAAGTTGGAAGAAAACAAAAAGGAAAATTATGTGGAATCTGTTCAACCTCCCTATTCTGCACAACATCCTTGGCTTCTTATTTGTCATGGTGATATGATGCGGAGGCAAACTTTTTTCAGTGTATCAGAGAATCGATATTATATGAAAAGTATACCTGAACTTAAAGAAAAAATAATATGTGCTTATGCGGATGAGTGGCATTTATTCTTATTCTAGTGATTGTTACCTTTGGAATATTATTTCAAACGACAAAATTCAGCTCCCGCCACTTCCTGCTAAGTGCAACATATTGAAGTGCCTCTTGTCTGCACCACCTCATGATCCCGAATGTCAAGTTATCTTCCTTATTAAGGAGACTGAGACTACTTCGGATGATGATGACATTAATGAGGATGAGAACTCTGATGGGGATGGGGATGAGAACTCTGATGGAGATGGGGCTGAAAACGATGATGACGATGAGGATGTGAATTTGCTTACTTTTTACTTTTGCAAACCAGGTTATAATAAAGAATTTCATAAACAAGATGCCCAATCAATTATCGGAGACTCACATCTTGATATCTGGACAGTTTTCAAGAAAAAAATTTATATGATAATCGGGTGCCCAAGTATTCTAATGTGTTTGGATCCAGATCATGATTCGGGAAGAATAACAGCTACACCAATGGCTAATAGAGCTCCACATCTGTCGAGAAAATACTCCGACCATCCTTTGTTTAAGGATTACATCATTCAATCCTCTTCTAACGATATGTTGTTATATGTTCACTTGATTTCTAACGGGAGAGAATATGAAATGCCATACCACTTTCGATTATTCCGGTTTGATTTTGTAAGAAAAAGATGGATAAAAGCGGAAAGCATAGGAGAAATAGCAATTTTTATAAGTTTCCCTGGGAAGGCTGGCACAACTTGTTCTACAAAAGGCACCAATCTTAACAAAGAGTCCATCTACTTCACTGACGGTCGTCATATCTACGTCTACGACTTGATAACACATAGCATATCATTATCCCTCCCTTGCCCACATGTTAGCAAGAGAAAGCGTCATCACATGCACTGGTTAACATTAAATCAATAAATGTTTACTTAGCTTTTTTGTTAGTGCGTTTTTGTTGATTTTCATCATGTTAACTTCTTATAATTATTTTTTCTATTCTTATGAATTTTCATGATTAATTAATTTGTATTTTGAAACCCTTTTTTAAACATACAAAATATAAGAAAGTTAACACGTAACCTAAGTCGTCATTAGATGTTATTTTCCTGTTTTAAATTTTATAATAAAATGTTGATGGCCAGTCTCAATGTTTGAGCATAATATTGAGACTAAAGGAAAGAGATTCATGATATCATAGTAGATGAACTGGTTGATTAATTTATAAATGAATTTTATTCTCAAGAAAACACACTTATCCCTGAACCGTGCAAAGATAATGGCATGGACAATTATAACATGGAGATGGACTCTTTGGTGGTGGCAAACATGCTTATCAACGGAGACACTACCAACATGAAATTGAAGACTCTTATCCGTGATATAATTCAATTCAACCATGGAACTTCCGTGAATATTACTCACTGTTTGTGAGAGGCAAATCAAGTAGCCAACTTTCTTGCTAAATTGGCATCCTAGCTCTAGTGGAAACAAAACCTTTTACTCCTCTCATCGTCAACAAAACCTTTTACTCCTCTTATTGTCAATTTCCCAGAGAGGTTAAAGGCTTAATTCAATTGGATAAATGGCAATTTCCGTCCATAAGAAATGCAATTTTTTTATTCTAGCTAAAAAGCTTTTTGTTTATAGGAAAGGATATTGTATAGGCTAATCCTAATTTCTATATTTCTTCGGAAATTTTTTGTGTAGTTGGTTTCTTGTTCGAGGTTTGGTCCATGTCCCCCTCACCTTTTTTCTGGATGAATAGATATGGTCGGGGTCAAGCCTAACTCCCCACACTAAGGGATCACAACCCTGGTGATGGCTTAATTTTTTTTATAAAAAAGTTGGAGTAACTGACACATTGGAGAAAAATTTGAATGAAAATCAACTTTCTTTGACTACAATTCCCACTCTAGTCATTGATGATGAGGGCCAAAATAATGCAAGCTACAATCGTGGCGTCGACTAGATGATGGCCAACAACTAAATGGAACCAAAAGTGATGTGGTGCTTATTGGAAAATCAGGACATCCATTGGTAATTAATGCAACCATTGAGTTAGCATTAGATCCCGCGAGTGCGAAGGTAGTGAAAATGGAGTGAAACATGATGGTCAGGGTGTTGAAATTGTTGACTGCTTGGTTGATAACATGTCGCAGCAGCTTCGAAGTTCAAATTTAATTGGTTACTCATAAGTCATGGCAGCCGCGACATGTTTTTTTTTAATCCTATTAGCAATGACATAATTGAACTTCCTGATTTACTAGAGACGTATGAAAATATTTGCCCTTCTTGGACATTTTCGTGTCCTCCTGACTCGTCGTCATCTGCTTGCTTTGTTGTTGATTTTGATTACCTTGGTAATCCCCCAGACGTATGCATCATCAAAGTTGGAGAGACTAATTGGACGTATCATAACTTAAACGATCCAGTAGATAGATATAAATGTTTTCATTTAACTGGATGCAATAGTTCAATATTTTTCAAAAATAATATTGTCTATTTACTAGGGGATAAAGGAAATTTGGAAATACTAACCATCAACGAAGACTCAATTCCTAGTTGGAAATTTTATGGGAAATCCTTTCCACGTAGAAGACAAAATTCTATCCAATATTCTTATAACACTGCAGAAGATGGGGACAACAAAGGAATGTTAGTTGTATTTCTATCTCACCATGAAGGGAAAGTAGAGACTTGGAGGTACAAAATGAATGGAGAAGTGTTGAAAAGGGAAAAGATAACAAGTTTAGACAATAATTAAACACTGTTTGTGAGTTCGGCAGGATCGTGCTTGAGAACATGTGTTGAACAGGGGCTAGGAAATAAGATATATTTTTCAATGTTTCACAACAAGGGTGTTTTCTATTGTTTTGTCAATCGCATAAATTACTCTTTTGATTACTTGGGCATCAAAGCTTATTCAAGTCCAAATATTTTCAACTTGATTCAACTAACATCCTGCATTTGGATCGAATCAGAGAATGATTAATTATATTGTTCCCTTTTTGTTGGTGTTTATTTTTTCCATTAGTTAGCAATTTTGTCTTAATAAAAGGGGAATTATTTTGCCATTTTATGTTTTGTTTTTATCTTGTGCAGTTTTTATGACTACTAGTCTTTGGACACGTGCGTTCTATGTGAATTTTTTTAGATTCGTTAGAACAATAAATTTTTTATGCAAATCGTGTAAAGTGAGTAATATTTTTTTAATGCGCGTCAAGAAACACCAAATGAGGGGCACGTTGTAATGTTTAAAATCAATTCCTTTGAAGCTACCATCGGTAAACCAATTTCGTTGAAGCTATTATCAGTAATTTTTAAACTTTGTTTAGTAGTTAACACACTTCCAATAAAGTCACAAATGACTAATTTGAGACAAATATCAATACAGACTTATGATAACGATAAAAAATTCATAAAAATTAGATTGGTGAAGTCTAATAGAGAAGAAACACACAAAAAAATAGAAGAAAAATACAACATACACATCATTCGTAAGACTTTATTGTTATAGATTATAGATAGAAAGTAAATATAGAATCATTATCCATATTCGGAAGATACAAATTTAAAGAGGAAAAACGAAAGGGACAGACCATGAGAGGGAAGTAATTGCACTGACAAATTCTATAATTTGCAAATTATGTATAACGAAGTATGCATCATATTTTTCTCCAGAATAAGATAATACTTATTTCTAATAAACGTAGAGACAATATATATATATATATATATATATATATATATATATATATGGAACATTCTTTGCATATATATTTTCAGCTTTTATTGTAAAATTTTTGAAGCAAAATAATAAATAAAAAATGTATTTTAAAATCTATGTCACTTGAGAAAATATTTGTTGTTATGATAGAGAGACACCATTTAAAATTTGAAGTTATATTGTGTTTACTGTAATTCATTACTTTAGTTATTTATTTGCTGAATAGAAATAAACTCGAAAAAGCAGTCAAACAGAGTTACCATCTAGCAATAAATACGTGAAAAGAATCAATATCATATAGCCCCATAATGGTATATAGAAATATGCTGATTGAATTTCATGCTCTAGATTACTGTAAATGCATGTAAATACCTCTAACTCTAAACACTAAATTAACTAAGAGAATTGAAATTTAAAGATAAAAAAATCTAAAAAATTATCAATAACTGATCAAACAGGATGAATAAACATATTTCTCGACAACACTTGCTAACAAAGCAAAATAAACGTTACATTTATCAATTCAGCCCAAACATTTAAATTTGTTGTCTGATTTTATAGCTATTTCTTTTATAATTATAACATATCTCGTGAAATCCGTCTAGGGAGTGTAGGGTAGGCACAAACCTTACCTCAATTCAAAAGACCCTCAACTTGAGTCGAGTAAAGCAAATCAGAGTAAATATGAAAAAGAAAAATGATAGTGAAGAGAATATAATATAATATAACAACTATTACGAAAACAGTAACAAAAAAAGTGCAATAATTGAAATATCATAAAAACAATTGGTGGTAGAAAGCAAAAGCAAGACACTATAAGAATAAAAGTACTACTACGACAGACACCACTAAGCCTAAACCCTTCGGAAAGCAAGAGAACACTCCACTACAACCTTCTACCTTAATCGACGATCTCCATGCTTAAAGATTTTTTTGTAATTGATGAAATCAGATTCTTTTTTCTTATGAGCTTTGAAAGGAGAATTAGCTTATGTATTTGCAATAATAATTTTACCTCATGCACATGATATTTATAAGAAAATTTTTTGCCTAGAATTCTGTAGAAAGCTCAAAAGTTATGTTGGAGAATAGAGAGACATAAAGTTTGCCTAGAGTTTTGTAGAAAGCTCAAAAGTTATGTTGGAGAATGGAGAGACATTTTTAATATGCATTTTAAAATACCTTTTCATTTTTAGTATTTATAATAATATAATATGATATAATTATTATTTAATAATTAATTGCTTATATATTTTTATAATATTTTGAATTAAGATAGAGGTAAAATAGTATTTCAACTTTTACTTTTGTGACTTCTCACTTTTAGTATAATATGATATGATACTTTTTGATTTTGCTAACTTAAATCTAGCTACTTCAAACTAAAATTTAGTAAAATTACACAATTGAAATTGTTTATATCATTTGCTCACATGCATATATCATATAATTATATGTTAAATTGAAATAAGGAGACAACAAAATAGCAATACAATATTGAAAGGAGATGACAAAATAGCGAGAAAGAGTTTTAGTATGTCCAAGCTAAAATTCTTTAGCAACATACCCACTCTTGTTTCTTTGATCGATTTTGGATTTGATTTGAGTTCCGGAAATAACATGGTAACTAGTAAAGATTTATATCTAACAAGTCAATCAAGGGGCTGACTAAGCTGAGGAGTCATCTCCGATCCCTTTGTTTTTGGTTCACCCGTGTAGTTCCTTGTTGTATAGAAGATTGGGTATCGATTATAAAGAATCATACTTTTGTTAGCTTTCTTCCATTTTGAGTATACCTCTTGTATGCGGCGTATTGAAGAAGTCCCATCAGTCAATTCTGGGATAGGTGGTTTGATTATATGGATTGGGCAATCCACACCTCTTGAGCTAGATTTTGGTATTGAGTTAGTTCCAAGATTTATTTCTTTTGCATTGTATCAGTCTATCAGAGCAGAACTGACCCAAAAATGAATGTGATGACACTTGTCTTATCTCCTCAAGACAAGTCGGTCTAAACCCAACTAATACGGTGAATGCGGAAGTAAAACGATAATAAAAGTCTAATACTATAAAATAATGCGGAAATTCATAATCAACTTAATTATACCCCAAAATCTGGTTGTCACTTATACAAACCTCTAATGTATTACACTAGAGTTGAAAGAAAACATAAGTTTCAAATGATGTTGTCTCTAAAATTGAAGAAGATCATATATAAGAATAAGAAGGTTCGCTGAAATGACAAACAACTACCTCACAAATCTCCACAGGAAGCCTTGGAAAAGAAGAGAATAGGAAATATCACGAAGATCCGGGATCACAACCTACAAGAAATTGTAGAAGCAAGGGGTGAGTATCAAACCACACGGTACTCAGTAGGTAAACTTCTAAACACAAGCTAAGGGAATAGAATACGTATACTCCTTACACTCCAACCGAACTTCCAAAACTACAACCTGCATAAAAATCAGTCCAACCTAATAGTTCACAATTTACATAGTACACATCTCAACAACAATACTCTAACAATTACATATCCTCAACAACACTACTCAATATTCATCAATCACAAGTTCCACAGAAAGGCACTCACAAGATCAACAACACACAAGATCAAGTTCACCAATGATAAAGATGTGCAATGTCAAGTATAGTGATGCATGTCTGACCTAACGATACACACTCGCAATCTCTTAGTTCGTGACCTATGGGGGACATATCTGTCCATGCACTCGTTGCGGTGTGCGACACGAACCTCAATAATAAAATTCGTCGCGGCGTGTGACTTGTCCCTCGATAATAGAATTTGTCGCAGCCTGCGACACGTCCCTCAATAATAGAATTTATAGCGACGCGCGACACGTCCCTCAAAATGGTACATCCTTTTTAATTTCTTATTTTTTTCTCAATTCACATTACACTTGTCACAACCATGTCTCAGAACCAATGCAAATGATATGTTCACACAAATAATGAGGAGATGATCATTTTCATAATAATGCACAATTCACAACAACACAATGCTGATACAACATCAACAATGAATCAATAAGTCTTTCAAACCATTCTCAACACATCACACACCAATAGTTAATCACATTGCCTCTTAGTAACCCCTTTTCATCATTAGAATTATTCAATATGGACAAGTCAATTCATCACCAAGTCTCATTACTCCCCAACACATACTGTTTTATTTAAAAATATATATAAAGGAAAAAATGACTGAGTTTTGAAAAAATGATTAAACTTATAGTTTAAGAGAAATCGAATTTCCAAAAGATCAGAGTCGCCACTTAATTTTTAATAAAAATCAAGAAAAATTAGAAGGGATTTTCAAAAGATTTAAACAGATAAAATCAATTGAAAAAGAAAGGGTTCGAAGTTCAATGTACATTTCGAGAAGGTGTTAGGCCCTCGAAATGTCCGCTAACTTGCGGTTGACCGGCGATTTGACTAAAAATAATTTTGACTAATTTTTTTTTTTTTTTTGAGAAATTATTAACTAAGTAAAAAAAAAAAAATCATTTTTATTATTTTATTTTTTTTGGAATTTAACTAAGTGAAGAACTCACGACTTTGTCTAATTTGAAAATTTTCACAAAGTAAAAGAACCCACTTTGTTTTAGCTAATTATTATTATTATTATTATTTTTTTTCTAAAATTTAAATTAAGTAAAAAGAGCTCATTTATTTTAACTTACTTTTATTACTATTATTATTTTTTATTTATCTTAAGGGGGCATGAACTAAGGGGGAATTCTTTCTAAAGGGGAATAATTTAAGTATTAACGATACCAAAATAGAAACTAGGTAATAAGAATATATATAAAAATAGATATTTATGGTTTTTTTTTTTTTTAGTGTAAAAGCAAAAATGGCTATCTTTGGAGTTTAATTAAATTCAACCATAAAGATAAACAAAACGTTAGTCAATCAACAAATAAATAAACAAATAAATGAGGAAGAATATATTGAATTTGGGCTTTTGCCCAAATTTCCAAATCTGCAAAAAAGATGAACCAATAATTCATTGGGCTTTGGCCCTTTTTCATCTTCATTAATCATGATATACACCAAGTGTATATTCAAGGTATACACCATGTATACCGCTGATCCTCGAACTCTCGGTCCTAGATTTTAGTCGGACTTTGTATTTCTGTATTTTCCACCTGTTTTCCTGTATTTTTTGAGCCTGCAAATCGCGTTTTTGACTGTATCCCTGTGTATACAGCGGGTATATCAGTGTATACAGGCCATTTTTGAGCCTGATTTAGCTTTTCCAGAATATATTCTCAATTCCCAGCCCCTGTAATTCCTTCTTTTTCATTCGGACAAGATGAGGCTGACTCGGAAGGAAGGGACTTGAGCCTTTACGGCTCTCTTGAAATGCGAGGAAGAAAATAAGAGTCCAAGAAGACTCGAATGGTATAACATGCAACAAAATAAAGAAAACATAAGGATTAGTACTTACAAAAATAGCATCTCAATCTGTAATTCCCAACTATACTAGGATTCACTAATTTTAAAAAAAACGGTAATGCATTCAAGGGACCCTAACTAGATATATTTCGAGCTAAGCAAAACAAAATAAATGGAATTGAATAATATAGCAAACAATTCGTAGTAAGTAGAAGAGAACAATGGACAATATTAAAACAATTATATTTAAGGAAGCTTGTACAACATTTAAACAAATCAAAATACAATGAGTAGAACGCTAATGACAATCAAAATTTTAAACAATTAATTCAACTATAATGAATTATTTAAAATGGAGACAGAAGAGGGCTATTTGATCAAACCACTGGCAACATGATTTTGTGCACAAAAAAAAGAAAAAAAAAACAATATTCTATCTCATGGTGGACTAATATTCTATCAAACAAGCAAGTACTAGACCCTTTTAAATTGAGGAGCATGGAACAAAACTTGAACTAAGATGACGAGCAAAACAGTAGTATGAAGCCACACTCATCGCTAACGAGAGAACCCTTTCGTATTCATGGCCAAACAATCAACTAACCAAAATGAATGAATGAATCCTAGCAACATATAATCGCCAAATACTAAACGAGTCTAACGGTTTCATACCACGAGATGATCCCAAAACAAATCGAATCATATCGATGTCAACTAAAATTACTAATCTATACTTGAAGACACACCCAAAAGGAACCACGAGATAACTTCTTTGACACTTTAGGATATGCAATCAAAAATGAGAAAATTACTTCAGTAGATAGAGGCAGAACAGAATCACGGTGGTCAACCGATGAACAAAGTAAGCTTGAGACGACCACAACCGCAAACTCAAGAAGATTAAAAACAGATTCAACCAGGCATTAAATCCTTTCAAAAGAGAGACACATAATGCCGTTTTCAAAATCAATATGAACACATCATATAGAATCATCGAAGTGGACCAAGAGCAGAACACCCAAACCAACACATTGAACTCGAAACTAGTAGAAGGGCCGCGAGTTGTTTACCTTGTGGCGAGCAGCGGACCGGACAGCAACGAGCAGAACGAGTTCTTCCACCACACAAATTCGAAGCTCCAAACAGGGAACCAAAAATCTCGAGCTAGCTTTGAACAAAAAATTTGCCCGCTTCTTTGAAATAAAAAAAAACGTCTAAGACTTTTTAAGCACAAAGTTTCGTTCAAAGGAAATCCTCCTTTCTTGGCTCTAATTTTTTCAACTAAAATCTCTTTTTCCCAAAAAAAATCCCCCCTTCGGTGAATGGAGAAGAGAATATTTATAGACAAGGATTAGGGTTCCAATTTCTTGGAGGGAAACTGATAAAAAAAAAAATTCAAATTCAAGGCCCATCCCGAATTCAAATTCGAATTCTTTTCCCATTACAGAGAAACATCTTTTCTTGAAGATTTTACCCCATTCCGGAAGAGGAAAGGGAGAAAGCCGCGTGCCCTGCTCCTCTGTTGCTGCGATGTACAACTTGAGAGGGACGTGAAGAAGATGTCGTTGACGCCTTTGGACTGCCGATTCCGGGTTATGATTTTGGGTTTCGTAATGGGCTGCTGCTGGAGCAATTCTGGACTGGGTTTTGCATTTTTTTGGAGTTTCTCCGGAAGAAGAAGAAGAAGAATGAAAGGTACAGGGTGGGATCGGTCAAGTGCTATTGTTGTTGTTATTATTTTATATACATATATGGTTGTATGTTATCATTATTTTATACATATTATTGTATGTTGTTATTATTATATATATATATATATATATATATATATATATATATATATATATATTGTTGTATGTATGGAAATGGGTTAGATTTTTTTTATTTTATTTGTTGGCAGAGAAAACAATTGGGCTTTAAAGAATCGGTCCAAATCTTGGTAAGGTGAAGGCAAAATGGGTACGAGGGTAGAATTGAAAATGTGGTTAGATTTTAAATGGATAAATTGGCCATTAGATTGCAATTATAACCAAATGAATTAAGGACTTAGTCAAATTGAGTTAATTAGTAAATTCGACTAATAATTGAATAGGACGAATTAATATAAATTAATTAATAAGCTTCTTAATTTTAACGAAATAAAATAATTGACTTAATTGTAAACTAATTAATTCAAAAGTGTAAACTATTATATAACTAAGCTAATTAGTAAAATATCTAAGTGAAATAAAGTCCTTTTCGATGTGATTTTTTGAATAGTTATAAAATATATTAATTATATATAAAAAATATGTAAAATATAAGTATTATCTAAAAATTATAACAAGTGACATAACTTTATTTAAAATAACTTGCAACCCATTTTTTTTGAAATTTATAAAATTAATTATTTTAAATCATTTGAAATTTAAGAAGCTCGAAAATTAATTGTATCGGGGAGGGTCAAAATTAGATGTCAACACATACCACAAAGAAATACACGATTCTATACACTTAAAAAGGGTTTAGAAATCCACTAGCCTCAAATAATCGAATAATCACTCAGAGACTTGAGCCTTCTCCTTTTGTTGGGCTTCCATATCAATGCAATCTATTCAAATAAATAATCATAATAAGATTTCGAACTAACAACACCCATATTACTATATGTCTAGCTTAGACCTAAAAATTCACCCAACTCTATAATCATGTTCCTAATCTTGATGCCAATTACATGTTAATTAACTCTCATATTTTCCAAATTTCAAGCCTAGGGTCAAGTTTCAATTTCTCCAATATCATAAATCTAATAATATTCATATAATACAATACACCTAATATTTAATAACATATACCAATATTTCAAAATTTAAATCAAAATTATAATACTATACGGAAGATTCCAACACAGAACCAAACTCTTGAAGTTTTCATCCATGAAAAAGAACGAAAATGTATAAAGGAGCTAGTCTTTTATCTCAAAATTGGTTGATCATACTCTTGCCTAAATTGGTTGATCATACTCTTGCCTAATCATTACCTATGGTTGGTTATAGTTGTCATATTAGCATTCAATTATTGCCTTTAGATTCAAATTAGTATCACTGACAATTTCACATAACGTTGCAACAACGATTTTCTTTTATTTTTAAACCCAAAATCTTCACAATATAATATTACTCCTATGTGGATTAATTAATTTCTTCCTCTTCTTTTATTTCTTTTCCAAATTAATTATGTACGTGACAAATTCTACTTAACTTATTTTAATATATATGAGTTCAGTGATATAGAGTATTAAATAAATTATGGACTTAGCCCACTAGTCTCTCAAATCAACTTCACCGACTGAATAGAAATTACTCGAGGCAACTATCGAGATGGGTAAAACGGTAATTTTATGAAATTTTTAAAAAATAACCTTCCGGGTCATTACAAGAACTCATCCCAAGTTGTATGTGAGAGGTGAACATGCACCGCACAAGGAACTGGGAAGAGCTATATCAATTTCTCCTTTCTTAAGGTTTTCTATAGTTTTTAAAGCAGAAAATTATAAATGCATGCATGAATAGATATCAAGATACATGATCTTTGAAGATTGGCGGTAATCCGCGCAGTCAACTTCAATCTAGTTTAGCATCCGAACTCAAAGAATAAATCTGAATCGAAAATCTTAGTTGGCCTCTGCACAGGAGTAGCCATAATTAAATCTACTTCTGCCTTAGTTTTAGAGGTAGAAGCTTTATTAAAAGTCTTTACATTATTTTTTATTTGAATTACCAAAGCAGTTAATTCATCTAATTTTTTATCAAGAGAACCAATATGTTCACCCAGAACTTTAACATAAAGTCCCAAATAATTATTTTGAGAAATCAAATTATTAATTTCATTGATGCTAACTGCCGCAACATCCTCTTCAACAAATTTTTGAAAGGCAGTAAAAGTAATACCAGTATTATTAGGTAAAACAAATGATGACTGAGGTGGGTAAACAGCGTTGATAATATTAGCAGTTCCATCTTTATAAGATCGTTCAAGAACGTTGATGAATAAAGGTAAATAAGTGGTTATAAACCAATGTACAAAACTCATAATTTGATTATGTAAAACACAAGTTTCATAAAACTCTTGAGAAATATTATTCAAATCATAGGCACTATAAGTGTCAAAAAACCAAGTTTTAAACTGGTTCCATTTATCACTTAAAAATTCATTCTGAATGTACTTTCTTGCCAGAGAACCTGGGCTAAAATCTATTTGGTGTACATCCATCATCAAGTATTGTTAAGATCGAAATCCATTTCGAGAAGGAATGTCCTTAACAGAAATATAGGAAGCAATATCATTTGCATGAACATTATTTAAACGAGGATTAATTTTTATTTTATTAACAAGTCTATCATTTTGATCTACATATATACTCGAAGGTAGAGTATGTAAGGAAGCATCACGGTTACAAGCCGAGCTATATATAGGATCAATGGGGAAATATGATGCATAGCAGGCAGTTTTCTAGCAGAAGAAAATGAATGTCTACTAAAAGGGATATCATTGAATTGCATACAAATCCTACCATCAGGATTTCGAGTAATATGAGAATACTCAGAATTAGTGACTGCATCTGCCATTTGATATGGAGGAATAACTGAATCTAGAGTCCAAGTAGTTGGAAAATTGATTTCTTCCCATTTTATAGGTCGTCTAGTAGTGACCTTAGATCTAGCAAAATTAGTTTCTACTAGAATAGTTTGAGCAGATGTATCATATAATTTACATCTTGGGTTTAACGTAGAAAGCAATTTGAAATAGATTCTATAAGATAAGGAAATAAGTTCAGATCCAAGTGCATAATTATAACCATGCGTTTTAACATTTAAAGTCAAAGCATCAAGAATATTATTATCAGTTAAAGATAACTGTAAATTTGGCTGAGTATTAAAGTAAACATCCTTGTTCATAGAATGCTTATATATGCAACTATCTATAGAAATGTTAAAAATATAGATAGAAATATTTGCAAAATGATTATTGCAGGTTTTACTCTCTAGCTTCGAGGCTGGTGGGATAATTATATGAGCGTCGAGGCTAAAGCGATGGTAATTAATTTTAGCTCTGATACCAAGTAAAATAGGATCTCTGAAGACGGGCGGTAGTCTGCGCGGTCATCTTGAATCTAGCTTATTAATATCCGAATTCAAGGAGTAAATCCGAATCGAAATATGTACGAATTTTTATATAGTTTAATGGCTGAATGGAAGGATCTAATCCTTTTTACCCAAGCAAAGGGTCAGTCAATATTCAATACATATTGTTATTGAGCCCATGTGTCTAGCAGTTCTAACCGGGTATGAAGCGCCCTTTTTCAACTCATTAATGAGCTTTGGACCATGGCTGGCTAGACAGAGTCACTAAGACAAAGCTAATAACGTATTGCATCAAATCTGACTATACCACCATCTCGGAACCAAGTCAAGAAACCATATATAAATTTATTATATTTAGATAAAGTCTAGATCTTTCATGGTGAATATAAAAGCGAAGTTAGATATCCACCATAGATATGAACCCTTTAGCCGGACATGGTCACGACTCTAAATCGGAGAAAGAGAAGAAGATAAAAGAAATGAATAATTAAAGTACCTTGTAGTTGTGGTCAACACCAGGGCCTATGAGAACTATACACTTTATTGACAACTCCGGTAAGTATTTGGCGAACTCACAAATTACAAAAGAGTAAGCTTTTACGAGAGAGATAGAAAGAGAGAGAGAGAGCGTGTTTCCGAACCTGCCTCTAGAGAAATGAATGACAAACTTATTTATAGAAGAAATAAAAACATAAGGTATCTTTGTATAGTACTACTGGGTCCCATTTGTCCCCTAAACTGTGTATCTACTGTTGATCAACAATGTTTCTACTGTTGATGTTGCATTATTGCTGTAGAGAGGTTTATCTTTATTTTTCTTTTTCTTCCATCTTTCGGAGGAAATCTTCTGCTTTCTTTAGAGCATCTTCTGATAGGGTTTTTTCAATAGGTTGAGCTTCTTGGATATCATCTATAGCATCTTCGCTGGTTTCACTTCTCATAGAAGTGTCTGATTTCTTATATTGAGTGATGTTCAGAAATAGACTTCTCTTGATTTCTTCCAAGTAGCTATTAATCATAGCTTCTTTATCTCCATCTTGAACGGAGATTTTCTTGGCAATGGATCTGGTAATATTTTTATAGTCGGACCATGGTATGACCACCAGTTTAAAAACCAATTAGGAATTGGTCCTGCAAATATCTTTGCACAGATTTTGATAAGCCAAGTATGCTTATGTCTCATTATTATAGTGGAGAACTTTATGAAAAACATTAATATAGTCCCAATAGGTAAAGCTCATAGGGGACTTATTTAGGCCGATCTGCCTTTCTTTCATTGTGGACATACCCCAATCTTCAATGGATATAATCTGCTTAACAATTATCTTGGAGAAGTTATAAACATTCTTGCTGGTGTTGTATCCTGAGAAGTGCTGAAATTCAACACTATCAGTATTTATCAAAACGGTCTCATAATAAGAGCGGGTTTTGTATGACTCACTCGGAAATATAATCCATTAATTAAGTATTGCTGAAATATCATTTCTTCTCATTTTATAGGTCATCTAGTAGTGGCCTTAGATCTAGCAAAATTAGTTTCTACTAGAATAGTTTGAGCAGATGTATAATATAATTTACATCTTAGGTTTAACGTAGAAAGCAATTTGAAATAGATTCTATAAGATAAGAAAATAAGTTCAGATCCAGGTGCATAATTATAATCATGCATTTTAACATTTAAAGTCAAAGCATCAAGAATATTATTATCAGTTAAAGATAACTGTAAATTTGGCTGAGTATTAAAGTAAACTGGACCATATGCCACAGTAGATTCAATCGAACCCATCAAAGATTGCCTAAAATTTAAATTTCAAGCATCACGCAAAACAACCAAAAAAGTCTCAGGTAACCCTTTAAGGGTTAATGGCTTAAAAGCAATTTGAATCATGCTAATATGCATGAAATTATACTGAAGTTTATATAAGTCAATATCTTGTTTATTTAACAAACGAATGGTCTGTTCTGACGAATTCAAAGCCAAAGATTGTTCAGTAGTTTTAATCAACTGTTTATTAGAGATTTTGTCAAACCAACCATAATCATAAATAGTTTTAATATTAATTTTTGGAATAGTTCATTTGTTTAACAAATCAAGGTTTTGAGGAATATCTACCTCTTCCAATCTAGTACTTTTAGTACATTATGTGCAGAATGGACCCTCCTTGGGTAACCAAGGGTCGAGGCAAGGGTAATAACCCACGAGGAAGGGGAAGATCATCCCCAGGGTCATTTTTAGGATCGTCATACGAATCTGATCTGGAGGAATAACTGAATCTAGAGTCCAAGTAGTTGGAAAATTTATTTCTTCCCATTGAACTTTCATGGTATATATAAGATTGATGTGAAGTCTACGACAAATCTGGCCTATTTTGTCCAGATAACAGATATGATCTGTGTTGTATAACTCGTTAAGGTACGGGGAAACTTTAACCCATTCTTTGTATAACTTTAGAAATGGATCTGGTAATATTTTTATAGTCGGACCATGGTATGACCACCAATTTAAAAACCAATTAGGAATTGGTCTTTCAAATATCTTTGCACAGATTTTGATAAACCAAGTATGCTTATGTCTCTCATTATTATAGTAGAGAACTTTATGAAAAACATTAATATAGTCCCAATAGGTAAAGCACATAGGGGCCTTATTTAGGTTGATTTGCCTTTCTTTCATTGTGGACATACCCCAATCTTCAATGGATTTAATCTGCTTAACAATCATCTTGGAGAAGTTATAAACATTCTCGCTGGTGTTGTATCTTGAGAAGTGCTGAAATTCAACACTACCTGTATTTATCAAAATGGTCTCATAATAAGAGCGGGTTTTGTATGACTCACCCGGGAAATGTAATCCTTTAATTAAGTATTGCTGGAATATCTTCCAGGGTTCTTCTTTTCTCTAGATTTCAGAGTTTTCCAAAAGAAATATCATTTTTTTCTTTGATACCTTTTCAAAAGATTTGATATCATCAATATATTCTTTTGCTATAGAGGCAAAAGTATCACTTTGCTTCTGGGACAAATATTCCCGTAGTTGAGCATATAACGAGCTATTTTCTGGAATATCTTTCAGATGTACTGATGAGGACGCCGCACTTTATAATAATAATAATAATAATAATAATAATAATAATTTAGTAGGGATATCATCCGTTGACATTGAGGATGATATCCCTACTAAATCTTGGCCTTGCCAAATGAACGTTGAGTTAGTAGAGTTTTGCAAAACTGAGATTGATAATCCCTTACAAAAGGGTTTGATTAAACCTTCCAAGTCCCCTTGGTCATGCACAACCTTTTATGTTAATAACGTGGTTGAAATGGAACAAGGTGTTCCTAGATTGGATATTAATTATAAACCTTTAAACAAGTTTTTAAAATGGATTAGGTATCCTATTCCCAAAAAAAGAGATTTATTGTCAAGATTATATGATGCCAATATATTTTCAAAATTTGATTTAAAATCAGGTTATTGGAAAATACAAATATTTAAATAGCATGCTTATAGAACAACTTTTAATGTTCCATTCGGACAATATGAATGGAATGTTATGCCTTTTGGTTTGAAAGACACCCCTTCTGAATTTCAGAAAATCATAAATGATATTTTCAATCCTTATATGGATTTTATTATCACTTATACCGATGATATTTTAGTATTTTCTAAAACTTTTGAAATGCATATTAATCATCTCGATATTTTTAAGAAAATTGTGATACAAAATGGTTTGGTAATTTCAAAACAAAAAATGAGTTTATTTCAAACTGATGTTCGATTTCTAGGACATCAAATTTGTCAAGGGAAAGTCACTCCTATTCAAAGAGCTATTGACTTTGCCTCAAAATTTCCTGATGTTATCACTGACAAGACTTAGTTGCAAAGATTTTTGGGAAGTCTAAATTACATTTCCCCGTTTTACAAAAATCTTTCTCGAGATTTGGCCCCATTATATGACAGGCTGAAGAAAAATTACAAATATCCTTGGACTGATAGTCACACTAACTTGGTTAAAGAAATCAAGCTTCGAGTGCAGTCGTTGCTTTGCTTAGCCCTTGCCAATCCCGCTTGGCAAAATATTATTGAGACAGATGCGTCCAACATTGATTAAGGAGGGATTCTTAAATAAATTAATCCCAATGATAAGAATGAATATCTGATTAGATTTCATTCTGGCAAATGGAATGAAGCCCAGAAGAAATATGCTACGGTAGCCCATGAAATGTTGACTATTGTTAAATGTGTTTTAAAATTTCAGGACGATTTATACAACCAGAAGTTTTTGATAAAAACTGACCCTCAATCAGCCAAATTTATGTTTAATAAATATTTCAAGCATGACGCTTCAAAGTTGATTTTTGCAAGGTGGCAAGTGCAGTTGGCGCCTTTTGACTTTGAATTCAATATAAAAAAGGAGTTGATAACTCTTTACTAGATTTCTTATCCAGAGAATACATTCAATAAAATGTTTTTCCAAACTTTCTTAGACGATGAAACTCTCGTTACTACATTAAGGGTCCTTACTGTACCCAAAGATCTGAAAGATCTTATCATAATTTTTTTTTTAATGATATTTTAAATGAAGATTTCTCTCATATTCTTTTAGAATATTACTTAGACGATTATCTGACCGATTATGAAGAATATTACTCTGAATGATTAACAAATGTTATATTTGCAGGATGGATCCGCCATGGATTCAGGACAAAGGTAGAGGAAGGGGAAGATTAGCCCTAGAAAGATCATCATCATACTGATCATTATACAGATCCCTATCAAACGCCCCAATCATACAACATGGATGAAAAACGCTGATAAGCAAAATGAGTTCTTCCCAGGAAGAATCCTCCTCCAGTTCAGGACAAATGGATAATTTGGAAGATATTCCAAAAGACAGTCCGTTATACAACCACATGCAGGCATATTTGGCTACTCAAAAGCAAAAAGATACTTTTGCTTCCATCATAAAAGAGGATTCTGATGATATCAAATCCTACGAAAAATTTCAAAAAAAGGAAATAATACTTCTTTTAGAAAATTCTAATCTTCAGAGAAAAGATGAACCGTGGAAGATATTCCAAATGTACCTTACCAACGGATTATATTACACAAGAAAATCATACAAAACCCGATCATATTACGAAGAGATTTTGATCAATACAAGAAGTGCAGAACTTCAGCACTTCTCAGGTACAGGTTATAGTACACATGAGAAAGTTTATAACTTCTCAAAAATAATTAGCAAACAGGTTATATCTGTTGAAGAATGGGGTATGTCTACCATGAAAGAAAGGTAGATAAGCCTTAATTAATACTCGAATGAATTTTACGTATTGAGATTATATCCAAGCCTTTGATAAAGTGCTTTATTATAATAATGATAAGTGCAAAGATATTTGCAGAGCCTATTCAAAATTGGTTTATAAATTGGTGATCATACCACGGTCCCACTGTTCAAATTTTACCGGAACAGTTCCTCAAGTTATACAAGGAATAGACAAAAGTATCACCAGACTTAAAGAAATTATATCATGCAGATCATATCTGTTGGTTGGAAAAAATAAATCAAATCTATTTCTTTATTGAATTTTCCATATCGTGGATTCACAAATGGACTCCTGAAGTAGGATTCACAGAGAAAAATATTCTTTGTCTTTACGAGACCTATTTCAATAATTTTTGGGACAAGTTAATGAAACAAGATCCCAAAACGAAACAACTAATTGGTCAAGAGCTTTTGGATACCATTAGTGAACGAATCAATGACTATAATCAAATTCCTCAAACATGAATTATTGACGATAACTCCATAAGACATATTGCTAGGAGAATCTAATATATTCATATTGAATAACTCCATTTGTAAAGAATCCATATGATTGTGCTTCATATTAATCAAAGCATTAATATCCATGGTTACTGGATCTGTAATAAAAGAATAAGTTATCTCATTATCTTTATAAGTGGCAGAAAATCCTTTCGAGTCGATGCTTGTGAAAGGATAAATTGCATTAATAAAAGGGGTTCCAAGTATAATTGGAGGATATAATTGATTTTTAACCAAAAAGAAGAAATGAGGGATGCAGACTTTATTCTGACAAATTTTTGCATTAGGCAGTTTATACTTTATATCTAAAGTATGTCCTGATGCAGATTTAACCAAATGAGTAGTTTTTTGAAAATATTCCGTAGGCACTAGACCTTTTTGAATGTAGCTAACATCTGCATCACTATCAATCATAGAATGTTAGTAATCAAAAAACTATTATCAATCAAAATAGTACATTTAACATACCATTTATGAGCAGTAACGATTTGTATTATTCCCAAAAATATATCTTGCTTAGGGTCGAGATTAACAGGTTCTTTTTCAAAATAATTTTTCTTTTCAAGAATACCTTTATTTTTTGAAAATCTATCTGTAGAATTATGCGTCTCAATCTGAGTAATTCTATGATCACAGATTAATTGATTTTGCTTAAGAGATTTAATCTCTCTTTTCAAATTCTCAACTTCAAATTTTAAATCATCAAAGGAAGAATCTTTTTCAGGCAAAGTATTTCGTTTAATAAGATGATCATCAACCTCTTTTAAAGAGTAAGGAGCAAAATATTCAAAAATCATTTAAATCGTTCTTCTTGTTTTCAAAAGGTTTAGAATAACTTGAACTAGCTTCGTTAGAAGTAGCCAAATTAATGATTTTTTCACGAAGTTTGCTATGAGTAACTTCCTTTAAAAATTTCAATCACATTATCATAAGTGATTGTGTTCATATTAAAATCTTGAAATTGTGATTGAAGTTTATAAATTTCATCTCCTTCACAAGTGCATGTATTACCTTGGCAGGTAGTGTAAGGGTTATCACCATTGTTATCATTATCAGATAAATCAAGTAATTCAATATCAGAATCTGAACCTGATTCGTAATCGTCGTCTGACCCTGAAGTGTATAACAAACCATAAACCTTTTCATAGGTTTCTCCGTCAAGTTCTAAAGTTTTCAACTTATTTAACTTGCAGTTAGGAGCGATATGACCAAAGTGTCCACACTTGTAGCATTTAACTTTAGAAAGATCTCTTCCTGATCTATCTTTGGTAAATCTATGAGATTTGCGAGAACTTTTCCTAGCTTTGCGCTCTTCCTTAGACCTTCATCTGGATCTCCTTTTTCTGTGCGAACCTTTGGTTTTAGAGGACTTGTAATATTTATCCTTATTGCTGCTTTTAGCAGAAGGATTGGGTAGACCAAACTAGCCACAAAAGTCTCCTAGTTGAGATCTCTCCTTTAGCTTATCCATTTTAATCTGTTTGGACATCTGTAGTTCATTGCACATGTTTAAACCTTCTTGTGTGCAAGTTCCTATAAGCTTTTCATAGGTATAATCCTTATAAGGGATTTCACCATGACTTCCTCTAAGAGCTTTTCGAACTCTTTCGGCAAATAAAGGAGGAAGGCCATCTACAAAGTTGGTTTTCCAATGCTCAAATTTGTTTTCGGGTAATTCCATAACCTTACTAGGGAAGGTGTCCTTGTACCATCTGAACTGTCCTAAGGTCTGACATCTTAGACCGTTAAGGAAGGTATGAACCGTCTCATGTTGATTGGTAAATCTACCATTGAAATGTTCCAAAATGGTGAGAACCAGGGTATAAACAACATCTTCTTTGTTTCTTACTAGAACCATGCCCAGATTGTCGACACCCTCATCGGTGGACACTACATTTATAACGAAAGCTTCCTCTTTCGTACTAATGTAGTTATCCCACCAACCTCAAAGCTGCCTCGTAAAATTGGCAACAATCATATTGCAAATTATTCTATCTGTGTTTTTTACACTCTTACAGATAGTTGCATACATCAGCATCCTATGTACCAGGATAGTCAACTGTCTATCAGTTAGTCCATCCAAATTCCATTCATAAATTTTGGAACCGCTGTAAGACGTATTAGTCCGATTCCAGTCTCGTTCCTTTATCAAAACATCTTGAGGAGTAGGACAGGGATTATAATAGGTATTCATACTGGGTTTAGTAGCATACCCACCCCTGAGTTTATTAAATTCTAAAGAAACCTGATTTTTAAAATCACCAGTAGCATCCATTTTATCAGCAAAATCTTGTGATAAATCAATAAGCATAAATTTTAAACCAGAAAGATTTTATCAATAAGATCTTCTAAATTATTAACAGAACCAAATTTAAAATCTTGAATTTCAGGAGGTCTTTGAACATGAGTATAAATGGCCTCGGGTTTTCTTTCAGAAGTTGAAGCAAAATTTGTCTTAGCTATATCAGCCTTTATATCTTTTATTAAAATAGTCAAGTCATCAAGTTTTTTATCAAGAGAGCTAATATGCTCGCCCAATACTTTAACATAAATACTCAAATAATTATTTTGAGTAATAAGTTTATTAATTTCAGAAATACTAACAGAATAATTTTTTGAAATGCCGAAAAGGTAATAGCTATATTATTTGGCAAAACAAAAGATGACTGAGGAGGTAAATGGCTTTCGTAAGATTACCACTACCATCTTTATAAGTCCTTTCAATAACTTTAATATATAAAGGTAAATAGGTGGTTATAAATTAGGGAACAAAATACATAATTTGATTATGTAAAGTATAAGTTTCATAAAACTCTTGAGAGATACAATTAAGATCTTCTTTACTATAACAATAAAAAAACCAAGTTTTAAACCTATTCCATTTTGTATCAAAAAATTCTTTTTGAATATGTTTTCTTGCCAGAGAACCTAGGCTAAAATCAATTTGGTATGGAATCATTAAAAATCATTGGGGTCAAAATCCATCTCGAAGACCGAAGGAATATCCTTATCTGAAACATCATCATTCACCTGAACAATATTAGTTTGAGGGTCGATCTTTACTTTCTCCACTATTGAGTTGCCATCAGATACGATGGTATGTAAAGAAGTAGCAGGATCTCGGGCTGGACCATAAATAGGTTCAACAGGGGAAATATGATGAATAGCAGGCATAAGTCTACGGCTAGACAAAGACTTTTTACTGAAACTATGATTCACAGAAGACAACAACTTGTTATTAGAAAGCGATTGCCTATGAGGCGCATAGCTATTATCGGTAAACTGAATACAAATCCTTCCATTTGGATTTTGTGATATATTAGAGAAATCAGAATTAGTAACCGCATCAGTTAACTGATTTGGGGATATAACCGAATTTAGAGTCCATGAAGTTGGGAAGTCTATCTCTTCCCACTTAATAGGTCTCTTGATGGTGATCTTGGACCTTGCAAAATTGGTTTCCACAAAAATAGTTTGATTAGATATATCATACAATGTACATCTAGGATTAAGAGTAGATAACAATTTAAAATAAATTCTATACGATAAACTGATGAGTTTTGAACCAGGCGCATAATTATAACCATACGTTTTAACATTTAATGTTAAAGCATCAAGAATATTAGCATCAGTAAGAGATAATTGCAGATTAGGCTGAGTATTAAAGTAAACGGGACCATAGACCATAGATTCTATCAAACCCATAAGAGACTGACGAAAATTCAAATTTCTAGCATCACAAAGAGTAGCTAGAAAAGTCTTAGGCAACCCTTTAAGAGTTAGAGGCTTAAACGCAATTTGCACCATACCAATATGCAGATAACTATACTGAGTTTTATAAAGATTAATATCTCGTTCGTTTAGCAAACGAATATTCTGTTAAGACGAATTTAAAGCTAAAGATTGCTCAGTAATTTTAATCAATTATTTAGAAGATAGTTTATCAAACCAACCATAATCATAAATAGTTTTTATCGGGACTTTAGGAATAGTTCATTTGTTTAACAAATCAAGGTTTTGAGGTACATCGACCTCTTCAAGTCTCATACTTTTAGTACTCGTTTCTCCCAGATCCATGATTCAAAGATCATATCTATGTCGAATAGTTCACCTCCATCTCATATATATCATGATAGTTCTAGGCTCTGATACCAAATTTACAGGATCGACGACTTGGCGGTAGCCCGCCCAATCAGAGATCTAACAAGTCAAGCATCCTTAAACTAGCGATAGTTTGCCTGATTAAGATTTGAAATACATAAGAGTTTTTATACAGCTTCTCGGACTGCATGGTGTTATTTTACCTGAGCAAAGGGTCTGTCAAGAATCTAATACATACTTCTGATTAAGCCCATATGTCTAACAGTTCTAACCAGGTATAGGGCACCCTTTTTCAACTCCTTAATCGGGCTGTAAACCACGGTTGGCCAGATGGAGCCACTAAGGCAAAGCGAATAAGAGTAGTACCAGATCTGACTGTACCTCTATCTCAGAATCAAGTCGAGAAATCATACCAAAATTCCTTTATATTTTAATAAAGCTTAGATCGTTCATGGTCTATATAGGAGAGAAGTTAGTTATTCAACACAAAATATGAAATCTTTAGCCGGACATAGTCCTGGCTAGGAGAGACAAAGTAAAAGAAAGACTAAAAATAAAAAAATACCATATCAAGATGGTTGTCACCAAAGTCCAAGATGTTCAAGAACTGATCAGATTTTTATTTATAAAGGGAAATTGGAACAGTGCTACAAAGGGAAGTCTTTACAATGATTTACAACTGTGAAAACTAGAGAGGTGGTATTTTTTCTGATGCCACTCTCTAAAGAAAGACTAAGGCTTATATAGACAAAAATAAAAACACAAGGAATCTATGTACAGTAAAGGGAGTCCCACTATCTGGGTCCCTAAAAAGTTTATCTACTGTTAATTAACAGTGTTTCTATTATTGAGTGGGTTCTGGCAATAATGTATTTCCTATTGAGTGGGCTCGTCTTCACGTGGTTATTTCCTTTACGTCTTCTCTTTACCATGTCTTTAATCCATGGCTTTCATCTGATACATGAAATCTTTTGCATCCTTCAACTCGATGGTGGACTACATATTGTCGATTTTTGCTTGTTGTGATTCTCCGACAATATCATCGTGTCACGACCCGAGTCTACACCCTAGACGTGGACGGCACTCAAGAACCATTGTTGGTTCCCAAGAGAACCCTCATCCTGACTGACTACAAACGGAAGACTAACTTAAGCATGCAAAAGCTTAAAACTGAATAAAATTCAATAAACTCAACTTTTCAAAACTTTAACTCAAATGAACAACTTAGAATAAAAAATAATATATTCAACTTGCCATGAAATAGGCAACTTAAGTCTTTAAAACATTTAACAAAATAAATGAACAAACTTCTCAACTATACTGACTATCTATGAAGCCTCTAACTGATAAAGATGGAAGTCGAGACAAGACCCACGATATCCTGACTAAACTGAAAAGTAAATGAAATCATTTGGAAACAAGGAGGCTCACCATAGCTAACTCGAACTCCCGGATGTATCAACGAATCTCCTGTTGATGATCCTGAATACCTGTATCTGCATCATGAAAAGTTGCAGGCCAAATGGCTCAGTACATAGAATGTACGAACATGTAAGGGGAATTCTAAAACATAAACATAAGCTTGAAACTTGATAAAAAGGAAACATACTTACCTCTTCTCAAACTTACTCAACTCAAGGAATACTCAAGGATATTCAAAACTACTCAAACTTACTCAAGTCAGAAGTACTCAAGGATAAGATACTCAACTTAGAGATTAGATATTCAACTCAAAGATATGATATTCGACTCTGGGTACTCAACTCAATATAAAACAACAATACACATGCAATCTATTGAAAGCTTTATAAAATAGTAAAAACAACTTAGTTCGTTAAAGAAAATGCAATAACAAACTCAACTTTACTTATATAATAAAGTAATATAGTTTTTGTGGGAGATTTTCTAACCAACAACCACCACTATGTGCCTAAGTGGTGATACAATGTTCTTACCATCACGCTGCCAGACTATCCTATACTTTGCCATCATATAAAACTACTTAACTTAGTGGATCCACTAGCTTAACTTATGTGATTATCTAAAGAGTATGACCCATTAATACCCATGATGGCTTCATGGTTTATGGAGACTTGAGTTAATATGAACTCGCATCCCCATATCGGTGCTCAATACTACTCCCAAAAATATACTTAACTCATATGTTTTAAAACAACTTCTTTCTTTGGTTTGCGATAATTACTCAGAACTTAGCTTAAAAGCTCTCTTGGAATCGATGTTCCCTTTTCTTTCTCAAAATGTGAAAACATTTTCAAACTTCTTGGAAATCTCAGTTTTCTCTCATCTTAAATGTGAAAACATTTACTCTTGGGAATACTTAGTTCCCATATATCATTTTAAAGAAAATGAACTTTAATCGTTACTCAACTTCAAAGATTAACTCTTAAAACAAAGTTTAAACGTTTGTAAAAGACTTCTTAAAATATGGTTCACATCGAATTATGGACTTGAACGACTCAATGCAAGGTTTTCAATAACCATAGATAGAACTCAAATACTTAGAACTCACGAACTTCAATGATACTACTAATTTCAAGAATGCTCAACTCAGAGGGTTCATGCAGAATTATGACCATGAACTACTCAACTCAAGGACTCAAAGATACTTCTCATCTCAAAATTGTTCGACTTATAATGTTCATGCGAAATTATGGGCATGAGCAACTCAACTCATGGACTTCATGGGTAATAGGTAATAGTCCCACGATTAGGATTATAATCTCAGAAGGGTTAGGAACTCGATACTCAAGACTTAGAACTTGAAGATACTACTTCTTTCAAAGATACTAAACTGATAGAGTTCATACGGAAGTTATGGGCATGAATGACTTGACTCAAGGGTCAAAATGTCAATAAGGAACTCAGATATATGACTCTTCTCATTCTCATACTTACTTCTCAAAACATAACTCAAATCGATGGTGGATCTCAAAGGATTCACAATTGAACTCAAAGACTTTCTTGAACTCTACTCTTAACTCTCTCTTGAATGTAAATTATGAATTCAAGAGTTATGGTTCATGATATGAAGGATCTAGGTGATAGTGTAGACTCATGAATACATTCTCCTCACTCTCATGCTCACTTACTCGAGTCTTGAAACAAGTTATTAGAAGTTGTAGAAGACTCCTCAAAGGACTCAAAGGGACTTTCTCAAAAAATGTTTGAGAGAACTCTCAAGACTTGACTCTCAACTCCACCTTGAATGTGATTTATGAATTCAAGGTTGTGATAGGAATGATCTCGTGATGTTTAGGAGTATTTTTAGATAGTTAAACATGAAAAATAATCAAGAAATCACTATCTGGAAGCAAGTCCGCAACACGGAGTTGAATTAAAATATTTGGTTGCGAATTAACTTCTGAGGCAGAGAGGTCTGTGACCTCTCTGCGATACGAAGAATAACTTTATGAAATGGGGAAGCAGGTCCGCGACGCGGAGCAAGGTGCCAGATTCGCCTGACTTTTTCCTTCTTCATTTTCTAACCCCAATTCACCTAAACTTGGTTCTTTTTCTCAATTCCTCTTTAGATTTAGATACCCAACACATGAACACAAGAACCTACTCATAAACAACTGTAAAATCGACATGATTTCATCAAGGAACTCAATAATCTCATCTAAACTCAAGAACTAAAGCCAATTTCAAGAACATCATACTTTCAACTTTCTAGAACAAACTTAACGCTGAAATTAACATGATTGGCGTGTGGGTGAACAAACCCAACACTATGGAAGCTTACATACCTAAAATAACCATCTTCTTGAAGGACTTGAAGGAAAATCTTGAAAGATGAACCCTAGCCTTAGCGTTTCTTGAATCCCTTGAGCGTAGTGTTTTTGGAGTGGATGAGAGGGTTTGATTTAAGAAAACAGATTTTCTACTCGTTTAGGGCAATTTAGATGACCTCCTAAGGGTTTTAGAACTAAAATACCCTTTAAGAAATAATTAAATGAGCTGGGAGTCGGAATGATTTTTCACCAGGCTGAGAGGTCCATATTGGCTCCGCGTCGCGGAGCTTCTGCCAGGTTTACGTGTCGTTAGTAAATCAGTCATAACGTTTTCCTCAGAGCTTGGAATTGAGCAAACTCGGTGGCGTTGGAAAGAGGACTCGAAGTGCTTTAATTTTCTATCTTGTAGCTCACCTAACTCATCTTGTACTAGGAGTTATGGTCATTTGAATTTGACCCAAAACTTAAGAAAAACTTAGGAATGACTTGAATGAATTGTCTTTATTTCTTCTTGAAACTCAAGGTGCTACATTTAGTGACCTTAACACTCAAGAAATTTTAAATTCCTTGCAAAAATCTCACTCACTATGAAGAATGGTTCGAGTCTTAGCTCAAAAATTTTCTGGGGTGTTACAAATTGTTACTTGTTTCACTCCGCATTGAAGTGTCATATTTATCTATCTGGGTGATTGATAATAGTTTTTCTATTACTAGCATTGCTATGATTGATAGTGGTGTAGATGTTAGCTGCATTCAAGAAGGTCTAGTGCCTACGAAAAATTTTTAAGAAACTACTCATTTGGTTAAATCAGCATCTGGACATGCTTTATACATAAAGTATAAACTGCCTAATGCAAAAATTTGTCAAAATAAAGTTTGCATCCCTCATTTCTTCTTTTTGGTTAAAAATCAATAATAATAATAATAATAATAATAATAATAATAATAATAATAATAATAATAATAATAATAATAATAATAATAATAAATAATAATAATAATAATAATAATAATAATAATAATAATTGCTCCACAACATTAATGGGAATCGGGTTTGCTCTGGAGGCTAGAGGATTCGGTCATATGTTATGAACTAAATTCAGACAAATAGTTCCTAGGATCTTTCCTTGGAGTATTTATGGTGCATATTTTGGAATGCATTTCTACACTCATATTTATTTATGAAGTGCATTATGTGAATTATTATGAAGATGGTTATTAAGAGATATATTAAGAATATTATTGGACCTTTAGTAAGCTTTTTTCTTTTTTGGTTTGTACTTGTTCAGTATCCATATTAGGGCCTCGACTGAATGGGAATCCCCCAATTGAAGCCTTCTTGTTATATGGATCCTCGTTAGTAAACAACAACATACCCAATGAAATTTCACAAGTGTTGTTTAGAGATGGTAGAGTGTACGTAGGCCTTACCATTATTTTGTGGAGGCAAAAAGGTTGTTTCCGAAAGGCCTTCGACACTCACGTGCAACAAGTTCAGGTATAAGGTATAAAAAAAAAGAACAACATAACAACTAATAAGAGAAGCATTGCAGAGCCTACAACAAGGGAACAAGAACTACAACAAAATAGTGCGGTAACTTAAACATAATAAATAGATTATGATTGATATCAATAGCAAAAACTACAAGAAAACAACTTGTACAACGACATACACTAACAAACCTAAATCCTCAAAAAGCAATACAATACTCCACTATCTAATAACCTTCTACACTAACAAACCCAAATCCTCAAAAAGCAATACAATACTCCACTATCTAATAACCTTCTACCCTAATACGCGACCTACATACCCTCCTATCTAAGGTCATATCATTGGTAATATAAAGTTTCGTCATGTCTTGACTTATCACCTCTCTCTAATACATTTTCGGCCTACCTCTATCTATTTTTGTGCCTACTATATCCAACCTCTTGCACCTTTATTGAGCATCTTGTTGGGGTTATTTGCCCTGATTTCTTACCATAAATAAGTTTTCCATTTAGGAAAAGGTTTTAATATTTTGACTAGTACTTTTCTTGTAGGAAAAGTTTAGGACTCTATAAATATAGGCTTGTTCCTTCTAACTTAATTAGCATTCACAATGTAGTCCTAGGGTTTTGAGAGTTGCGGTTATGGAGGAGAATTTTGTGTACCTCATTGTATTCCGAGTAAATTGGTTGAGGTTGTTTCTCTCTATATTTTGTACTCTCATATTTATAGTGGATTGCTTATCTCCTTTGTGGACGTAGGTCAATTGACCGAACCACGTTAAATCTGTCTCTTTTGATGTGTTTCTCATTTGTCTTCTTACTCGTGGTCTTTCGAGGTTTGCTTTGTTAGCTTCCTCGTTACACCTGCTTATTTCGGTTCTAACAAGTGGTATCAGAGCCATGGTTCAATGATGGAACCATGCTAGAGATGGGTGTTCATCTTGGCGGGTGTAGTTCTAGTCGCAACATTTTTGGCAGTAATGAAGATCTTTGTTGGAGAAATTGTTTCAGAGAAGTTCTCTGTTTCGAGACATAGATTTGATGGATGAGATTATGGAGAAGAGATGCAAATCCTAAAGATTTTGTGAAGAAGGTGGACAAATTTATTTTGTCAGAAATTCAGGCCAAGAGGGAGATTTGTTAGGGTTATTTGCCCTGATTTCTTACCATAAATATGTTTTCCTTTTAGGAAAAGGTTTTAATATTTTGACTAGTTCTTTTCTTGTAGAAAAGGTTTTAGGACTTTATAAATATAGGCTTGTTCCTTCTAACTTAATTAGCATTCACAATGTAGTCCTAGGGTTTTGAGAGTCGCGGTTATGGGGGAGAATTTTGTGTACCTCCTTGTATTCCGAGTGAATTGGTTGAGGTTGTTTCTCTCTATATTTTGTACTCTCATATTTATAGTGGATTCCTCATCTCCTTTGTGGACGTAGGTCAATTGACCGAACCACGTTAAATCTGTCTCTTTTGATGTATTTCTCGTTTGTCTTCTTACTCGTGGTCTTTCGAGGTTTGCTTTGCTAGCTTTCGCATTACACTTGCTTATTTCGGTCCTAACACATCTACACATCTCCTCTTCGCATCTTCAAACCATTTCAATCTCGTTTTTTTCATGTTGTCCATGATGGCCACTCCTACCTTATCCGGATAACACCATTCCTAATCTTATCACTCCTAGTATACCCAGTTACCCACACATCCATCTCAACATCCTCATTAGCGCAACATGCATATTCTGAACATGAAAGTTCTTGATTGGCTAGCACTCTAACTATACAACAACGTCAGTCTAACTACACCTCTATTGAGCTCATCTTTAAGTTTTAATGATACTATTTTTATCACATAAGACTCAAAAGACAAGCTTCCACTTTGTCTACGTCGCACCAACACGATGTGTGATATCATTGTCGACGTCCCCACTTTCCTAAATTACAAGCATGAGATACTTGAAATTTACTTTCTTGGGGATAGGTTTAGAGTAAATGGCCAAAAACATCCCTCAATTATAACTCAAACTTAAACTACATCCTTATATTATAACAATGAATAAATAACATCCTTGAACTATCCTAGAAGTGACAAGTTACATCCCTCTCTTAGTTTTCTGTCAAAAACTAACAGATTCAAACAGAAATTATGTCATGCACTTGACTTATCCCTACAAATCTACCATTATTTATCATTCTTCAGCAAAAAGCGAAAACATAAGCTTACGTTTCTTTCATTTTTATTTATCATTTGGAAAAATATAGATAAGAAAAAGTGGAAGATAAATACTCCACCCATATACCTTGCTTTCCAATAGCTCTAATATAGCTACAAGGAATAGATGTTTGGTGAGGTTAATTTATGGAATGTGCAGAATAACATGAAAAATAGTTTCTTCTCTTAAAATTTTTATATAGCTTTTCTCATTTATATTCTTCCAATTTTAATGTTTAGATAAAATAAATAGAATATCATATGTAAATGAGATACATAATTTGCTTTTTAATCACAATAATATATATATATATATATATATATATATATATATATATATATATATATATATATATATATATATATATATATTTAGTGTAATTCTATAAGTGGGTATGAGAAGGGTGATGTGTACATATTCTTACTCTTATATTGTGAAGATTTTTATAATTAATATAGTTTACATCGTGTACAAATGAGATACATAATTCATCTTTTACCTTTATAACTTGAAGACTTTTATATATAATTAATAGTTATTCATTTGGAATTTATAAAACAATTTTGACGTTTACTAATAGATCAATTATTTACATGTTGAAAATAACAAACATATAGATATCCTTATCAATTTTTGGTAAGAATATTATTGCATTAATTTTTATTTCTACAACTGAACAATATTGTATTGATTTGATATTAAGATTTGCTGAATTTTCTTATCGCTAACAGTCAAAATTGCAGCCGTTTGATAAGGGATAGTCATGCACTTCTAGTTGAAGCCGTTATATCTTAGCATTAAACTAACGGAGGGATGTAATTTGCAAGTCTTTGGATAGTTTAGGGATGCTTTTTTTTTATTATGATAGGGAAAGGATGTAATTTAAGAGTTGGGTATAATTGAGGGATGTTTTTGGCCCAAAACTCGATAGGTTTATGTGTCAATCCTCACGTCCACGCCTTTCTCATTCATTGCATTATTGAATTTGCACTCCAAGTGATTTATTCCTACTCAACCTGAACCCTTTATACTATTAGGACCGAAATAAGCAGGTGTAATGCGGAAGCTAGTAAAGCAAACCTCGAAAGACCACGAGTAAGAAGACAAACGAGAAACACATCAAAAGAGACAGATTTAACGTGGTTCGGTCAATCGACCTACGTCCACAAAGGAGATGAGGAATCCACTATAAATATGAGAGTACAAAATATAGAGAGAAACAACCTCAACCAATTCACTCGGAATACAAGGAGGTACACAAAATTCTCCCCCATAACCGCGACTCTCAAAACCCTAGGACTACATTGTGAATGCTAATTAAGTTAGAAGGAACAAGCCTATATTTATAAAGTCCTAAAACCTTTCCTACAAGAAAAGGACTAGTCAAAATATTAAAACATTTTCCTAAAAGGAAAACATATTTATGGTAAGAAATCAGGGCAAATAACCCTAACAAATCTCCCTCTTGGCCTGAATTTCTGACAAAATAAATTTGTCCACCTTCTTCACAAAATCTTTAGGATCTTGCATCTCTTCTCCATAATCTCCTCCATCAAATCTACGTCTCGAAACAGAGAACTTCT
Organism: Solanum commersonii; assembly: GCA_029007595.1. Classification (NCBI taxonomy): domain Eukaryota; kingdom Viridiplantae; phylum Streptophyta; class Magnoliopsida; order Solanales; family Solanaceae; genus Solanum; species Solanum commersonii. Next base: position 723,777 of record JAJTWQ010000162.1, on the reverse strand, counting down.
CTGAAATAATTTCTCCAACAAAATCTTCATTACTGTCAAAAAGGTTGCGACTAGAACTACACCCACCAAGATGAACACCCATCTCTAACATGGTTCCATCATTGAACCATGGTTCTGATACCACTTTGTTGGGAAAGGCAAGGCACTAACAAGAATGCCAGACAGGATAGCAGCGGAATAATACCCAAATCTAAACTTTCCCTTTCAATTTGAACCAAGAGAAGACAAACCAAATCAAGCAATATGAAGAATGGACAGCAAGTATATCAACCAAACAAAAGCAACAAGATAAGAATAACCCAATTACACAAGACACAACAATTTACGTGGAAAACCTTTCGATGTGAAGAGTAAAAAACCACAAGACCAAAAGCTCCACTATAAACACCAAGAGTTACAAAATTGTTCTCCAAATTGGCCACAAAACAAGCGCCAAACAATGAGCAACAACAAAACAAGATTGCATCAAAACTAGAGAATTAAAGAAGAGATTTCACCCAAAACATGCTACTGTTCACGCCCCAAAATCAGAAGCTACAGACCTCCAAATCCGATCTTCACCCTTGAATTGCAAGAACTAGATGCTTAGAACTCCCAGTTCAAATTTGAACACGATCCAATGGTTAATGAAGCAGAAAACTCTGTCTGAAGCAGACTTCCTGAGCAGAAAACTTCCAGAAGCAAAAACGGAATTTTTCTCTTTTTCTCTCAATCTCTAAAACGAAACTCTCTTGATTTCTCTCTCTTGTGTTTCTGAAAAATAAGACCAAATAAGCCTTATATATGCCACATAATATTTGGGTTATGGGCTAAAGTGTGCTGGTTCTAATAAGACTTTTATTTATCCACATAGGAAGGAAAAAAAAATCCTAAACCCAACAATTCTCCCCCTCACAACTATGTGGAGGAGATCGCCATCCCAGCGATCATGCAACAATCCTTAAACTTCCCTCTTGGCAAAGCTTTAGTCATCATGTCAGAACCATTATCATTGGTATGGATCTTTTCAAGTTCAAGCAACTTAGAATCCAACATATCTCGAATCTAATGATACCTCACATCAATGTGTTTAGACCGACCATGAAATGTAGAATTCTTGCCAAGATGAATAGCACTTTGATTGTCGCAATAAAGCACATACCTCTCTTGAGCACAACCAAGTTCCCCTAAAAATCTCTTCATCCAGATCAACTCTTTGCAAGTTTCAACAACAGCAATAAGCTCAGCTTCTGTAGTAGATAAAACAACACATTTTTGCAACCTAGATTGCCAAGACACAGCTCCCCCTGCAAAAGTAATCAAGTAGCCTGAAGTAGACTTACGAGTATCAACATCACCAGCCATGTCTGAATCAGTGTAACCACAAAGAATAGGCTTCCCTGTACCAAAACACAAACTCAAACTAGAAATGCCACAAAGATATTTCATAATCCACCTAACAACATTCCAATGCTCTCTTCCCGGATTAGAAAGAAAACGGCTAACAATACTAACAACATAAGTAATATCTGGTCTTGTACACACCATTTCATACATCAAACTACCAACAGCTGAAGCATAAGGAACTTTCTTCATATCTTCCTTCTCACCATCACTGGAAGGACAATGTCTAGTACTCAATTTGAAGTGCATAGATAAAGGTGTATTGACAACCTTAGCTTTGTCCATGTTGAATCTACGAAGTACTTTCTGAATATACTTCTCTTGTGATCACCACAACTTCTTGGCATCTCTATCACGGACAATCTGCATGCCAAGAATCCGCCTTGCTGGTCCCAAGTCTTTCATAGCAAAAAACTTATTTAACTCTTGCTTCAACTCTTTAATCCTGCAAGCATTATGACCAACAACAAGCATGTCATCAACATAAAGCAAAACGATAATAAAGTCACCATCAGAGAATTTTTGCACAAAAACACAATGGTCTGAAGAAGTCTTTTTGAAGCCCTGCTGACTCATAAAAGAACCAAATTTCTTGTACCATTGCCTGGGAGCTTGTTTTAGGCTATACAAGCTCTTCTTCAATTTGCAAACATAATTCTCTTTTCCCCCTTGACTTCAAAATCTTTCGGCTACTCCATATAAATTTCTTCATCCAAGTCACCATGGAGAAAAACAGTTTTAACATCCATCTGTTCAACCTCTAAATCCAGACTTGCAACCAAGCCTAAAACCACACGAATGGATGACATCTTCACAACTGGAGAGAATATTTCATCAAAATCAATCCCTTTTTTCTGGCTAAAACCTTCACAACTAATCTAGCCTTGTACCGTGGAATTGGATTACCATCTTCATGTTTCACCAGAAAAACCCACCTATTTTTCAAAGCTTTTCGATCTTTAGGTAACATAACCAAATCGAAGGTATGATTATCATGTAGAGACTTCATTTCATCCTCCATAGCATCAAACCACTTTTCTTTTTCTTCACTTTCCATGGCCTCATCAAGACTCTCTGGTTCTCCCCCATCAGTCAAGAGTACATACTCATTAGAAGAATAACGAGATGAAGGTATTTTCTCTCTAGTAGATCTTCTGAGAGAACTCTCTGGAGCATCAATAATAGTTGGTTGCTGACCAACTACATCGTCTTGCACTGGAGCATCAATGGCATACTGGTCATTTTGAATATGATCACCATCTTCAATATCAACTTGATTTTCATCATTTTGAAGATTTTCACCTGGTGGAATAGTCAAAGGCACTGGATCAACATCAACTAGGCCATCACTACTCTGAGAATCAACTTTCTCAACTTTGTCAAGATCTTCAATTGTTTGGTCTTCAAAGAACACAACATCACGACTTCTAACAAGTTTCTTCTCAACTGGATCAAAGAAACGATAGCCAAATTCATCTTGACCATAACCAATAAAGATACATTGCCTAGTTTTAACATCTAACTTTGACCTTTCATCCTTGGGAACATGCACAAAGGCTTTACACCCAAAAACTTTAAGATGATCATAAAAAACATTCTTACCAGACCAAACTCTGTCAGGGACATCACCATTCAAAACAACAGTAGGAGATAAATTGATAACATATGCAGCAGTATTAAGTGCTTCTGCCCAAAAGAAATCTGGCAGCTTAGCATCCGAAAGCATACATCTAACTCTCTCAACAAGAGTTCTATTCATCCTCTCCGCCAAACCATTTAGCTGAGGAGTCTTTGGAGGAGTTTTCTGATGCCGAATACCTTGCTCTCTGCAATATCTATCAAAGGGGCCAACATACTCACCACCATTATCAGAACGAATGTATTTCAATTTCTTCCCTATCTGTCTCTCAACCAAGGCCTGAAAACTCTTGAAGACATCAAGTACCTGATCCTTGGACTTCAAAGAGAATACCCAAAGTTTGCGAGAATAATCATCAATAAAAGTCACAAAATAAAGTGCACCACCATGAGACCTTACCTTAAAAGGACCACACAAATCAAAATGTACCAACTCCAGCAAACCAAGCTTTCTTGAAGGCGGATGAATCTGAAAAGAAACTCTCTTCTGTTTACCTGCTAAGCAATGAACACACCTATTCAACTTTGCTTGTTTCACTCCAAAAAGAAAATTCTTCTTAGTCAAATTGTTCATCCCTTTCTCGCTCATATGACTCAGTCTTCTATGCCATAATAATGATGAAGTATCATTCTCCACCAAATTTATTGAGCCTCTAAAAATGGAGCCCTGAAAAACATACAAGTTAGACAACTTATCACCACGGGCTACAATCATCGAACCTTTAGTAAGCTTCCACTGGCCAGCACCAAGGGTATTAACATAACCCTCATCATCAAGGTATCCTACAAACTTCTGGCATGTGTCTCATTCACAATGTGATTTCGAACATTATCTTCAACCCATTGTCTAATATAGTCACAAACTTGCAAGTGCTCAAATTCCCATTCCTCATCCATCATGGATTGGGGTTTATTAGATGTAAACACATGTAAATGCATTTTCTTGACAAATAGAAGATTTTTCATCTAGCCTCTCCAAATATGATAGTTACTACCATTCAAACAAATTGTCTTGCTCATATTTGCCTCCATCACTCAAATCAATTATCAACAATAAATCAATAAATAATGCTCTGATGCCACTTGTTAGGACCGAAATAAGTAGGTGTAATGCGGAAGCTAGTAAAGCAAATCTCGAAAGACCACGAGTAAGAAGACAAACGAGAAACACATCAAAAGAGACAGATTTAACGTGGTTCGGTCAATCGACCTACGTCCACAAAGGAGATGAGGAATCCACTATAAATATGAGAGTAAAAAATATAGAAAGAAACAACCTCAACCAATTCACTCGGAATACAAGGAGGTACACAAAATTCTCCCCCATAACCGCGACTCTCAAAACCCTAGGACTACATTGTGAATGCTAATTAAGTTAGAAGGAACAAACCTATATTTATAGAGTCCTAAAACCTTTCCTACAAGAAAAGGACTAGTCAAAATATTAAAACCTTTTCCTAAAAGGAAAACATATTTATGGTAAGAAATCAGGGCAAATAACTCCAACATATACTTCAGAGTTTTTCTCCACACCTTTAGCCTAGCATTAATTCTTCTTGTGTGTCTCATTAATTAATATTATGTCATCCACAAATAACATACATCAAGAGATCTCGTCATAAATATGCAATGTAAATTCATCCATTACCATTGAAAACAAGAATGTACTAGGAACTGATCCCTTGTGTACCCCTATCTCAACTGAGAAGTGTTTTGAATCTCTTCCCATCGTTCTAATCGAAGTTTGGATCTATCATACATGTCATTTATCTCCCTAATGTAAGCGATAGGTACACCTCTAGCCTTCAGGCATATCAGAGAACTTCCATCGAGACTTTGTTGTAGGCCTTTTCAAGGTTAATCATGAACACCATATGCAAGTCCCTATTCTTTGATGATATTTCTCTACTTGTCTTCTGACAAGATGGATGACTTTTGTAGTCAATCATCCAACATGAACGTGAACCGATTCTTATTTTTAATGGCAATAAATCCTAGAAATATGACTGAATTTATTGTGTCCATCTCCCCGGTTTAATGAAGTCCTTCATGTTATGATGCCTCAAATTTATATTAGTTACTAATATATATAATTATTTAAATTTTAAATATCACATCTTGCATAATAATAATCAGTTATTCAATTGGACTATTATTGACATTACTTTTTTTTAATTATTATGTTTCTTTTTCTTTTTATTTTAAAATATTTTATTTGAGTCGAATATTTAGTAGAAATAATCTCTTAGCTTGATAAGGTAAGAGTAAATTTACCTACACATGATTCTTCTCAAATGTAGGTAGCGAGATTATATTAGATATGGAATTATTAGCATAGAAAAGTGAGAAAGCAAAGGAAAAGTATGGTAACTTCAACTTGACATTATTTTATTATATTATTATCTTTGCATTATTCTTCAAAGTGTAATGATATATTATATAGTTGATTCGTAAATCACACGCGTCATAAATTGTTTTTGTGAAATGGCAAATGTAATATCATTATATAACTATGAACTATCCATTAAATGTTGATAAAGAAGAAGAGTGATTCTAGAATTTAAGGGTGTAATCTAGTGATCGATCAAATGAATTAAATCATGAAGGTTTAATAAAATAAAATAAAAATCTACCCCACCTCATCTAATTCTCTGCTCATAATTTATTTTTATTTTATTTTTATATTTTTCTCATTTTGTGTTAAATATTTACATATATTTTTAGATTTTTTTTCTACTTACGTATAGAATATAAATGAAATAAAAATGTTATTTAAAAAAGTTTTGCTGCAAGTAAAAAAAACTTTTTAAAAAACGCACAACTTGTGTACACTATTTCTTGTTTTCAGCAAACCACATGTCCTCGACTAAATCACCTGTCCTTGACTACTTTTTTTCTTTCTACTCTCTTCTAGGTTTTTCATATGTACGCTATTTCTTGTTTTCAACAAATCCCCTGTCCTCGACTAAATCACCTGTCCTTGACTACTTTTTTCCTTTCTAATCTTTTCTAGGTCTTTCCATTTTTCCATTATCATATTCTTCCATTTCCCAGTAGTCTTCACTCAAAATCAAAGGGGGTGAGGAAAAATTCGGAAAGGAGCAATTCTTTAGACAAGGTGTGTAACTTTAATTAGCACTCTAACTTTCCAAGCTTCTTCTCCAATTGTTCCTGCAATTTTCGAGCATATATATGTTGGTTAATTGTTTTGATTTGCAGTCAATTTTTTCTTTTACCCTTTTCGATGTTTGCAAATTGCAGTGACCAAAGGGGTAAAAAGAAGATAGTGGATTTTTTTCCTTTTTTGTGAAACTCATTCTCAGTTTCTGATGTTCAAGTAGACTGGTTTAAATTTCTAAAATCAATCTTTTTTTTTGATTTCTTGTTTTTTGTTTTTTAGTTTTATGTGTGAATATGTAAATCAATTTGCTACAACTAAAATCAAATAAGGGTACCGCTAGTCTTTTTTTGGGTGTATATATGAGTTCATTTTGTCATTTTCACTTCATCATCTTTGTTCTTGTTGTCATAAAATTATTGAAGAGCTTGATTCTTAATGGGTAAATTAAGAATAGTAGAAGGAGACTATTAGAGAGTTCGATTTATTTAGGCTTTCTGTTGAAGTAGCACCAATATATGTTATAGTGATGATACCAACATCTCGCTCAAAAGGAAGAAACCAACAAAATCGACTCACTAAAAAGGACCTTCTAGTAGTATGAAGAAAACTTAAATCAAATGGGATTGAAAGGAATGTGAATTTTAGGCATGTTGTCCTTTTAACAAATATTCGCACAGTCTTTATTTGTGATAATTCTTTCATGCATTCTTATAAATTTTAATACGTGGTTAATTTGAATAAAAAATTTGAGTTATTCCTAAAAAAGAAACAATGTGATGGATAATTGCATATTAAATTTACTACTAGACAATATGAATTAAAACCAATTGAATGTTTTATAATATTTAACTTTTATCTCTCAGATTAGCTGATGATGACACATTTTATGTTGGTTGTTAATATTTTACATTTGATAGCTCCTTAAAGATATCCTTTTTGCAATGTAACACTGTTGGAACTTCTTCTTGAATGTCATAATTTGACTTGATTTGTGTGATATTTCTGTGAAACTTATTACATTACATTACACACGATACAACTACGAATAAGAAGAAATTTGAGGAACTTTCCATTAATGAGAATTGACGGGAAGGCCTTTATATTTTTTTATTGCATACTCATCTCTAAAGCTTCTCGTTGACGGGAATTGACAGGAAGGCCTTGAAATTTTTTACATCTTTTCCTAATACCTATCTCTAAATAAATGTCGTTGCTCCATGTTTTTTTGTCGTAGGGTAACAAAAGCTGATTTGCGATATTGTTGTATTCTCTCTCTGAACTCTCATCCTCATCAATCAGTATATGCTTTGCATGCATTAAAACAGATCATAGCTTCTCAATTCCTCTTTTCTTTTTTGGTCATACTAGCATTGTTAAGTTCTATTGTAATCTTTAGGGCTCAATCTGCCCAGTTCTTTTTTTTTTTTTTTCACTCATGGTATTTCTTCAATTTTCTATAACAATCAAGAGATATATAGATATGTACCTATATGTACAAGTTAGCTGCAACTGCTTTTGTGAAAGGAAAATCAACACAATGTTGTGCACACCTTTTTATGAGATTTGGTATATGAGCTATTACATTGTCTTTTCCTCTCTTTTATGGCGTTTCTTAGTTATGCCGTCTCAATTTCCGGTTTGTTTTTTGGGTCTTTGTACTACTGTATTCTTTTTGCTTACTAAAATTAGCACTGTATTGTTTTTGCTTACTAAAATTAGCACTACATTGTTTTAGCATTTTACACTTTGTATTGTGTTGTTTTTGCTATTTAAAATTCAATAATTCTTTCATCAGTATTTGTCGAATTTCTCGTAAATATCATCCTAAGACTCTACAAGATGAAACGGAAAAAAATAGGTTTCTACAGACCATTTTCAATTTTAATCATTTGAATTCCTTAGCAATCCTAACTGATACGTCATTAAGATATTTCCTTAATAGCTTTGCCGTAAAAGGTAGAAATGCTTCCTTATATTCCTAGTTTTTAATGGTGCAGTGTGAAGCAAGGGTAATCAGTAATTACCGAAGAAATGTGTGTTTGAACATACATAAGAAATACTGCAAATGCAGTGTGGAGTGATACCTTAGCAATCATATGCATCTGAGAGACGAATAAACTCTAGAATAATACTGAAACACTTCTCAAAATACCTGTATGAATGCAGTGATAGTACCAAATGAGTGCCATAATAAGGGAGTCGATTCCTGGGAAAGTTCCCTCTTCTGGAAAAAGGAAAACAAAGTCAATAAGGGTTGAGTATCATTACTTGTTGCCTTTGTTTTCCTTTTTTAGAAGAGGAAACTTTTCCAGGATTTGAGCCCCTTATTGTGGCACTCATTTGATATTATCACTGTATGTCTATTGGTATTTTGAGAAGTATTCCATTATAATTTTAGATTTTATTCCTCTCTCAAATGCAAATCAATCAGGAAGTGCACAAAGAAATTTTTAGAATCTAACTACAACACACTTGGGGGATATGATAAGGTATTCCATTCCTCTCATTCTTTATTCTCATGGTATGAAGTTCAGACAAATTTGATAAACACGTTTATTGTACACTAATGTGCAGGTGACGCAAATTTTTTCTGAAAGCCCCCACCCATTTATACATGGTATTGCAGGCAGCAAAAATGCTTTAACGCCATTAGTCTAAAGGAACTCTCTCAATGCTTTCTTTTCACATTAACTTTTCAAGCCTCTTCTTCAATTGTTCCTGCATTTTTCAGGTATATGTTGGTTAATTGTTTAGATTTGCATTCAATTTTCTTTTACCCTTTTGGGTTTGAAACGACATCTATTTTGCATTTATTGTTTGAGGTATTTAAAACTTTTGATTAAGGTTTATATATTGTGGATGATTGTCAAAGTTTTGATCTTTGATTGTCTTTTAAGTGCAGTGCAATTTGAGTATAGTAAAACCTGACTCCTGCACAATCCCGTAGTGTTTGTAATGTACTATCACTTCTTCATAGTTACATATCTTAAGTCTTGTACCACATGCACTTGTTTTGTATAATATTTTCATTTAAATATAACTCTTATTTTCTTGTCAAAATGAATTCCATAGACACAAGTCAAAAAATAAGATCCAAACATTACAAATTAATGCCACTCTTCATTTGTTTGATAAATCTTTTGAGGAGAATTGAAATTTGATTTATATATGAAGACATTATACTTGGATTTATCTTATCCATTACTTGTAGAAAAAAGAAATTATACACTTGGGTTTTCTTTTCCTCAGAATTCACAACTATCGAGTAATAGTGACTGTTTATCCTTGACAGTCACTGATGTCCATAAAGAGGAAGAAATGAAGATTACATGTTTGTGGCCTTAGGTTAGTTAAAGCGCTAACTGGTGCAACACAAGAATGTTGTCTTAAATAACTATCCCATCCCCATATTATTCATGAAAAATGCTTTGTAACCTTGAAAAACTTGTCAGTTATCTTTCATAAAAAAAGAACCAAATAATCAATGATGTGTTCTCCTGGATAGACTTTTGTGTGATGATAAGCATAAATGTGATCCATCATAGTTGTGATATTTGGTTACCCTTGAATAAATCTTTTTGATAGTTTTCTACTTTGCAGAATATATTCCTTTGTATTTGTACCCAGTTCTTAATACAGGAGACAAGCCAAATTTAAGGCTTACAAGCTTAGGTGTCATTGGTGCCTCCGTGAAGGAAATATGTTTGTGAAGGAAATATGTCTGGAAATATTGTAGACATATTACCTTCACGAGGGCACCAAAGACACCTAAGCTTCTAAGTCTCAAATATTCAAAAGGTGTTGACTTGCTTGTTGTATTAAGAATGGGGGACAAATACAAATGAATTTTAGCTGCAATGTAGAAGACTGTCAGAAGGATCTATTCAAGAAAATCAACTATCACAACTATGATGGATCACAATTACAACTATCATCACACAAAAGTCTATCCAGATCTCGAGAACTCATTTGATTCAGAAGTTCATATATCTTATTCCTTTTTTAGAGAAGATGTTCTTATAGGTTTTTGAAGGTCACAAAGTATTTTTACATGAATAAAATGAACTGGGATATTTATTTAAGATAACATTCTTATGTTGCATGCACCGTCTAGCTCTTCAATGAACTTAAGGCAACAATCATGTAATCTTCATTTCTTACTCTTTATGGACATCATTGACTACCATGGAAGGATTGTCTTTATAACTTGATATTTGTGAACTCTAAGGAAAAGACAACCCAAGAATAATTTTCTTTTTTCCACAAGTAACAGATAAGGTAAATCCATGTATAGAGCCTTCAAATGTAAATCAAATTCCAATTCTCTTTCGAAGGTACATCAATCAAATACAAATTGGCATTAATTTGACACTATTTGGATCTTATTCTTTCACTTATTTCAATGGAATTCCTTTTGACAAGTAACTAAGAGTTTTATTTAAGTGAAAAGCACTAAGCAATTGCCTGTGGTATAAGAGATGAAATTATGAGGAGTGTCGAAATTTTTCTTCCGTATCATTGATATGAAAAATAATTTGCATCCACAAGCAACTACAAATCAATTTAGGCAACAATTTTCTAGTTTTCCAATGACATTCCACCTAAAAGTGCAGCTTGAAAAGCCTTTTTTTTTGTATACCAAAAGAGACCAAATTTCCTTTGACTAACGGATATGTAGGTGGTTGTATGTTTTATCGGAACCAATATATAATACTGATTTAGTCAAAATAACTCTTTCTACCATGACGAGAATTGAGATTCTAGACTTCTATTCTCTCTAATCTTTCATTCGTATTTCTTGATCATCTATTGTAGAAATTTTTTGTCCAACTATTTGTTTCTTATTTCTTAAACTTATAATGTGCAAATTACTAGTTAACTTTTGTATTCCATCTAAGTTGGGCCAAGACGTAAAACAGTTAAATTGAGATAAGATTTAAATGAAAGAATAGTTCTTCTTCCTAGTGGTGATATTTTCTTTTTTTTGGGGGGTTTATGTCATATTGAAGTGGGGTTTTGGCTCCATCTGTTTCATCTATATCCAGCAAATACGGAAACGAAAATCAGGATTCTATTTTGGGACTTTCCCTCTATATATTTATTTCTAATTTTTACCCCTAATCATTTTATTCCATTTTTGTTCAAGCAAATGATAAAGTAATCCAACATATACAAAACACTATTTGAGCAGGATTGGGTAGGGTATGGTGGTTTAGGGGTGACAGGCAAAGGCGAAGCCAAGATTTCATGTCAGTGGGTTTTAAATTTTTAAAAAGAACAACGATATTTACCTAAAGTAACAATCATCAAATTAACAAATAAATACAAGTATTTAATTCACTTTAAACGAATAAGGAAACAAAAGGGAGAGACAAGAATACACACCGGAGGCCAGGGGTTGGATAGCAGCAATTAGATCAACAATAAAAGTTAGAACTAACTTTTGGAGAAAAAAAATTGAGTTAAATTTTTTGAATGTGAGTAGAAATCAATAGTCAGATATTGTAGTTTCAGAGTACGATACAAATACTATTTTCCTTTTTTTTCATTTAACAATTTTTTGTTTTTTTAATTTTTTTAAAATATAAATCCACCTATGTTTTTAATTAATCCTTACCAATTTTTTTTTTAAATTACGACACAAATACTATTTCCTTACCGATATTCTATTTTTTAATTATTTTTTATATAAACACGCATTTAGAAATTAATCCAAAAAAATTGTGTGACTACCGAGATTCAAACCCACATTCTGCAGGGGTGAACAATCTCACTGGGTGCTCAGCGACCACTGGGCCAAACGCTTCAATGTGTTTATGGGTTTGCAGAAAATATATCTATACATTGTACTTCATATTTTAATATAAATATAGGGTCAACGGAAAAGCCAGTGGGTTCGGCCGAACCCCCCTTCCGCTACAGTATCTCCGCCGCTGGTGACAGGAGTTGGATGGTCAAGTGAGGGGGGTGGGGGTGTTGGAAAAAGATAATAAATTTGCAATGTCAGCTATGTAACTTGTTGTCCCTGCTTTGATGAAGGGACTCATTTTCAAGAAGCTTGATTTCTTAGAGAACGTATTTTTTCAAAAATATTGACCAACCAAACATGAAAAAATTAAAAAACATTTTTCAGCAAATGTTTTCCATCATACCAAACAAACTTGGGCCCTTTAGCAAACTTTTCTGAGGTTGATATTAATGCAATCCTCATTATTTATTTATTTTAGCAATAAACTGTGAATATTACAATATCAAATTAATGTCTTTATGAAACTAACCAGAATCCAGATGCGTAACCACCTTTGCAGAGGGTAATTAATTACATCCAGACCTCAAGGAAATATAGTCAAACAAATAAAAGAATGATGGACACCCTTTGTATTGAATTGATAATTTATAGCTTTATTTCTAGGACCCTTCACTACTCCTATTCTCTTCTTTAATTCTTTTGTATTTGTGTGATGGTGAAATCTGTATTTATATGAATTTGCTTTCAATTCCTTGCCTGCCAAGTATAGTAAATCAATCTTCCATACATCGCAGCTACTAGTTCTTTCTTACATTGTCTCTGATGAATCGTTATTATACATACATGCTTAAATCTGTATTTTCATTATGGTGATCATGAAGCACTCTTTCTTTCTTTTTTGGGCACTACACCTTTGCAATTTTTTTTTTACTGTTCTTTCGCGTTATTTTATCAGGGGAACAATTGCTCCTTAACATTAATGAGAATCGGGTTGCTCTAGAGGTTGGAGGATTGATCATATGTTGTGAACTAAATTCATACAAATTCTTAAATTAAGATTTCCTATGATCCTTTTTTGGAGTATTTAAGGTGCATATTTTGGAATGCATTTCTGCACTCATATTTATTTATGAAGTGCATTATGTGAATTATTATGAAGATAGTTATTAAAAGCTTAAGAAGATTGTTAGTAAGCCTTTTTCTTTTTTGGTTTCCACTGATTCGGTATCCATATTAGGGCCTTGACTGAATTCAAATCGCGCGATTGAAGCCTTCTTGTTATGGATCCTCATTATTAAACAACAACAACATACCCAGTGAAATTTCACAAGTGTTATTTGGAGAGGGTAGAGTGTACTTGTGGAGGCAAAGAGCTTGTTTTTGAAAGGTCTTTGACGCTCATGTGCAGCAAGTTCATGCATAAGGTATAAAGAAGACGAAAACATAACAAATAATAAGAGAAACATTGAAAAGCTTAAAAGAAAGGAATAAGAACCACAACAAAATAATGCTGTAACTGAAACACAATAAATAGATTATGATTGATATCAAAAGCAAAAAGTACAAGAAAACAACTTGTACAATGACATTCTCTAACAAACCTAAATCCTCAAAAAGCAGTACAATACTCCACTATCATGTCTTGACTTATCACCTCTCTCTAATGCATTTTCAGACTGCCTCCATCTCTTTATATGCCTACTATATCCAACCTCATGCACCTCTTTATTGGGCATCTACACATCTCCTCTTCGCATGTCCAAACCATTTCAGCCCTATTTTTTTCATCTTATCCATAATGATGGCCACTCCTATAGATAATATCATTCCTAATTCTATCGCTCCAACTATACCCACACATCTATCTCAACAACATCATTACCACAATATGCATATTCTGAACATGGAAGTTTTTGATTGGTCAGCCCTCCAATTATACAACACCGTTAGTCTAACTACCACTCCATAGAACTCATCTTTAAGTTTGGTGATACTATTTTATCACACAAGACTCAAAATGCAAGCTTCCACTTTGTCCACGTTGCACCAATACGATGTATAATATCATTGTCGACGTCCCCACTTCCCTAAATTACAAAGATGACACTACAAAGAACCCCTGAATTGCCAACAAAATTATCAGTTGGTAAATTGATTAAATTGGTTAGCAAATGAATTTTCCAACTGAATACCAACTAATGTTAATCTGTTGCTAAAAAGCTTGTCACTAATTTTTACCAACCCATTTCAGTTAGTTGGTAAAATTACCGACTAAAATTCAGTTGGTAAACACATAAACTACTTGTTGGCAATTGTTGAAATGTCGCCTTCGAATTTTCGTTGGTAAATTCACCATCCAATTTTCGGTTGGAATATTGTTGGTAAGTTTACTAACGAAGAGCAAAAGAGTTAGTAAATTTGGTTCTTCATTATTCAATTTTGTTAGTAATATGTTGGCAAATATACTAAAATAAAATAAAATGTTGTTACTATTCCGTTAGCAATTATATAACATATAACAACTTGGTTGGTAAGTTCGATAGTAAATTCACTAAAATGCATTGGTAATCGATTAGCAATTTCAGTTAAGAAAAAAAGTGTGTTGGTATTTCGTTAGTAAATTACCAACGAATTTTAAATTTGTAAGTAAGTATGACTATCTACTTTTGTAACTTACGTTACTAATTGGTTAGTATTTTAGAAACACAAAAAGCTCATTACTAATTTGTTAGGAAGCTTACTAACTGATTGTTAATTTGTTGGTAATGTATATCATTTATGTTCAATATTTGGTCAGTGATTGATTGGTAATGTATATTGACATATTACTGACTAAATAGTAATTCAATAGTAAAGTTTCACTTTATATATTTATATTAATAAATAGCTTTTACGAATCTTAAAAAGTCTGAAAACATACAGTGGTTCTTTGATAAATTATAACTTGAATAAACAATGCACAACCAAAGATTAATTCAAAATAAATACGAAAACAGGCAATGCAAAACCTAAGATGAAGAGTTCAAAATAAAACCAAATAAGGAAACAAACAATGCAAAATCTAAGATGAAGAGTTCAAATAAATCCAAATACGGAACAAACAATGCAAAATCTACTTAGGATAGTTTGAAAAATTTAAATGACTCATTATTATTTGATAATGGGTCATGTCTAAGCTAAGGTGGTGTACCAGTTGGAGGTGTACCAGTGGGCAGTGTACTAGGGGGTGGTTTAGGCAGCCCAACTATGAGGATGGGCAAACGTTCTTGGAGAATCTTATCAACTTGCTCTTGCATTTCTAGCTGCATTTCATGTTTCATTTCTTCACACAATTCATGTTGTATCTCTTCTCTCATCTCTTCTCTCATCTCATGCTTCATCTCCTCTTTCATTTCTTGAACATATTCCTTCACTCGTGCATCAAAACTACAATCTTGAGGTTGAGTAGTTGAAGCAGACGATGAACCAATGTTCTCATAGAATACTGCTTGAGAACAAAGACCGTATATACATGCCTTCTTAACCCCACCCACTTCATCCATGTAAATCTTTGAAAAATCTACTGTCGGTGACTCACCAGATTCATCTACAAGTTGAGATTCAGATGTGATCTTAGACATTACAGCATCCTGAAAAACAAAATATATGATATTATGTTAAGAAAAAATGAATAGCGATTATAAACATATAAGACAATTGATATCAGTCGACAATCTTTGCCCCTAACAATACCTCCTCCACCACACTTATCATTTCTACAATTGCAATTGGCATTTATTTTGGCACGTCTACCTGTAGTTCAGATTCAGTGTACAAAATTAGTCTTCTCAAAGACTAATGTATCTTTCCAAATTACAAGTTATCTCCTCCCAATTGTGTCCCAAGTTGATCTTTTAGAACTTGCATTTTCTACTTCACTTAGAGTAAAAGAAATGTTGGTTAAATTCTTGAGATACATCAGTACCATACGTTATCCCACATCTTACTCTCCAAATTTCCCAAGTAGTAATGATAGGAATAATTTAGAGATCAAAGCAATCAAAGAATCATGGCTCTTGATATTTAAACAGGTATAAGCAGAAAGCGTTGAAGCACTATATCTATAGTAATCATATTAACCTAGTAAGCTTAGTAGAGATTCGAGTGAAAAATCATAAAAGTAATAGGATCTTCAATAACTTGACTTCAAATAAGGGTAGCCTGCATAATTATCAGAAGGCAACAAATGAGCGGGTATGCAAATTATGGAACCCCTAATGGTACAACGTTATCTTGATTGAAAAGGAGGCGCAATTCATTTATTGCTTAGTTAAAGGAAGAATTGATGGATCTGAAGTCGTGGTCACCATAATTGATGGTTATAATAGCTTGGAACAAAGAAAGTCAATGCGGGTGAATCTACAGTAACTTGGCCAATTTATGAATAAACCTTGATTGCTATGGAGTGATTTCAATGTTGTACTCTCACCAAATGACTGACTAATGGGGAATCACATGACTCAGGGTGAAACACAAGATTTCTCAGACTATACAACAATTTTCTCTCAGCGAACTACCATGAAAAGGAGAATTTTTCACATGGAAAACAAACTATCAGAGGCTGATAGAATATGGAGTATGCTGGACAGGACTTTTGGTAATTTTGACTGGATGATGATCTATGGACATGTGCAATTGGAGTACGACCTGCCAATGAATTCTGATCATAGGAGGATGAAAAACGTACGGTTTAAGCTGAGGGCACTAAAGCCACAACTCAAAAGGTTGCATAGTAGAGAATTTCAGAATATAAACCAACAAATTGATAGTGCCAGGGAAAAATTTAAGGTAGTTCAAGAACACTTGAGTATGCAGTGTATTAATGGGATAATAATTGAAGAAAAGGCCCTCTTATTGAATTTGGAGAAGTGGTTTTTAATAAAGGAGAGCATCTTGTAGCAAAAGTCTAAGGCGAGGTGGATTAAGCTTGGAGATTCCAACACAAAGCATTTCTGTGCAGTGATGAAGCTAAGAGCTCACAATAGTCTCGGTTGCATTGATAAAGTAGGGCCAGTAATCCACAATGATGTTTTGTTCATTTGTTAAAGAGTTCTTTCACACTGGAAAGTTATACAGAGCCATCAACTGCACCACTACGACATTAACTTCCCTCTTTGTTAATCTCCAATTTTATAACCGTGTGTTTAATGTTTGGGATAAACATGATGGATGAAGATTAAGCGAATTCTCAACAAAAATTAAGAAAGATAATCAATAATGTTTGGCATTACTTACATATGTTCTCTTAGACTTCAGATCCACAAACTCATCGTTTCCTTTGGTATGTGTCTTCTTCAAAAGTTCATGCGGATAAGGTGGTCGTCCAAGAACATTCGCCTAAAATTGAAATCACATCTGTTAGTTTAATCAAAGCTTCGTAAAACATGTAACTCAATATATGAAGGTGATTAGAAGTATTATGTTGTTAGCCCTATTTATTTATAGCTTTTTCAGGTTGGGAGAAGAAACATGCAAACCAACCTCACAACTATCTTAATTAGGCAAATTCTCTTATCAAGGGAATTCAAAAACAGATGTGTATAGTCGATCTTATTTATTCCAGCAATAACTAATCAACCACATACTATATAAACACTATATACTAACCAAGCAAATAAAGAATGTCAGAAGAATTACAATTAATCAAATCATACAAAATAGGAAAATAAATATGATAAAGAATACATACTGTTTAGCCGAAAGGATTGTGGAACTGATAATTCAAGCGTGGTAGATGAATTGCAGGTGACTGTATTTGGAATATTTTTTATGTGAAGTGTGAACATGGGCAACATTTGGAGAAAGAAAAAAACTGAATAATGGCGCAAGTATAGCTCTATATTTTTGGGAGGTGGATTATTTTAGCGGCAATTTTTTTTATTTGGACTATTTTTACAAAAAATAAAGCAGATTCTTATATTATTTTCTTGAACTATAAAATACAAATTGAGTCCAAAAGAATTTTAACTAATTTTTAAAGATTGGATATGCCATAAAATAATTTTATTTAATATAAACATAGAAAATTAAAAAAAAAGTGCAAAAATTGGAACAAGCATCGGAGTCTACACAATACATACCTCAGCACAAAACAAGCAACACATGCAATTATTTGGACAAAAAGAGGAAACAAGCAACACAAACAATTATTTGGACAAAGAGAGGATGAAAGGGTAAGAAGACATACGTTAGACGACACGCCAATATGGGTCTTTTTAGCAAAAATTGATGCATCTGATAGAGCTTGAGTTGAAAATTTAAGTGATTTACAGCTAATGTGAATTTTTCCTTCATCTGTAGCTCTCCAATCTAGGCGATTTTTAGATCTCATCATATGTAGCGATTTGTATCTCTCCAATTTAGATGAGGTCAACGTGACGAACTATGAAATTGAAGCGATGGGTGGATACTTGCAATTTCCAATCTGATGCAGCAAATTTACAATTCATCAGCTCTCCAAGTTTAGAACGGATAAATATCTGGGAGATTCTCTGAGTTTAGGATGGATAAAGATCTGGGAGATTCAAAAAAGGGTAAACCATCAGCTCTCCAAAATTATTTTGAATGTTGATGATAGAGATTTTGCTAGTTTGAAATGAGATTCAAAACAAGTTCTTACCTTTGGAGTGAGATTTGAAGCCACTGATAGGAAGAACTGATCTTCTCCAAATTTCCTCAGCTAAGATGAAGATGGAGACGATCTGCTAGGTCTTTGTTTTAGTTCTTTTGTTTTTTCTTACATTATTTTCTTTTTTAGTTTTTACTTCTATATTATAATTTAGTAAGTAAGATAATATTACTAATAAGCTGTCATCCACTAAAAGTTATGGTTAGTGGGTTTCAAAAAAGAATATATATATATATATATATATATATATATATATATATATATTCATGGAAGCATGAAAATATAATTAAATGCTTTGATGTAAAAAATATTGACTTCAATATTTTATATTATATGGATGAACTATTTTACAAAAAGACATGTAATGAATCTGATTGTATCTATAGAAAATACTTATATTTAATTAAGAGTGATATTAAAGTAGAAGTAATAAATGGTAATAATTTTTTTGGGTTTTGGTTTGTTAATTAAAATTTAATAACATTATATACGAATCGAAGTCAACTTTGGCTGAAGTCAAACGTCTAAGTTAAAACGCATAATGACACAAATTCAAAATGAAAGCCTCAAAACCCGAACCAACATTCTACTAGAGCAAAAAAGACCTTGCGAAGATAATCACGCTAATGCAATTCTCATCCAAGTACGTTTACCAAGAATGCTGACCAAAGTCAAACTTTGGTCAAACCTTCAAAGTTAAAACGCCTAACAACACAAACTCAAAACAAAATCCTCGAAACCCAAACCAATCATCATATTAAACCGAAATGTACTTTTTGGAGTTAATCGCGCTGATAGAACTCTCATCCAAGAACTTTTACCAAGAATGATGATCAAAGTCAAACTTTGGTCAAAACTTCAAAGTTAAAACGTCTAACAACACAAACCTAAAATGAAAGCCTCGAAACCCCAACCAACCATCCCACTAGAACAAAAAGGACCTTTCGGATCTAATCGTCCTGAATTTTTTTTCATCGGAGCACATTTACCAAAAATGTTGACCGAAGTCAAACTTTGGTCAAAAGTTAAAAGTTAAAACGCCTAACGACACAAACTGAAAACGAAAGACATAAAACTTGAACTAACAATCCTATTACATCAAAAAGGGCTTTTCGGAGCTAACCGTACTGATGAAATTCTCATCCGAGCACTTCTACTAAGAATGTTGACCAAAGTCAAACCTTGGGCAAAACTTAAAAGTTAAAACTCCTAATGCCACAAACTTAAAATGAAAGCCTCGAAATCTAAACCAACCATCCTATTAGACCATATAGTTTTTTCTCTATCATTAAATATATCACTAAAGCTTAAATTCGGGGAAAAATATTGATTTAGTGTTACATCGTTAAATTTACTTATTATTTCAACACTTCACGCCGATTTATCAAAAAATATAAATTCAATTGATAAATTTACCAACTATTCAAATATAATTTAATATTTAATAATTTACCAATAAATTTTATCACAGTTGGTAATAGTTACTATCCAACTCAACATTCATATGTAATATTACCAACTAATAATTAATATGTTGGTATATTTTACCAATGGATTAATGATCGGTTGGTATATTACCAACTATTTTAATGATGTTAGTAATTTACTAACTACAATCTTTATTCGTTGGCAAAATTTCCAACTGATTGGATATTGGTTGGAAAGTTTACCAACAAATTCCATTTCATTACTAATTTACCAACACAATCTTGCCATCGGTAAATGTTTGGTTAGTAATTCGTTGGTAATATGTTAATAAATTATTTAAATAATTTTTTTGTCATATTTACCAACCGATATATACTTCATTGGTAATATTACCAACAAAAGGTGTGCGTTAGCAATATTTCAGTTGGTAATCCATTGATATAAAGTTGCTAAATTTGGCGCCACTTTTTCCCACCTTATTTACCAACTAAAATACTTAGTTAGAAATATTTTGGTTGGTAATCTGTTAGAATTTTGTTGTTAAGTTTTAAAATATAATTCAGTTAGAAATATGTTGGTAATTTGTTAGTAGAATACTAACCAATTTAAATTATTAGTAAAATCTGTTGGCAATTTGGGGTTTTTTTGTAGTGTGAGGTACTTGAAATTATCTTTCTTAGGGATAGGTTCATGTGTCAATCCTCACTTCCACACCTTTTTCATTCATTGCATCACTGAATTTGCACTCCAACTGGTTTAGTCCAACTTAACTTGAACCCTTTGTACTCCAGAGTTTTTCTCCACACCTCCATCCTAGCATTAATTCTTCTTGTGTGTCTCATTAATTAGTATTATGTCATCCACAAATAAAATACACCGAGAGTTCTCATCTTAAATATGCAATGTCAATTCATCCATCACCATTGAAAACAAGAATGGACTAGGAACTGACCCCTTGTGTAACCCTATCTCAACTATGAAGTGATTTGAGTCACCTCCCATCGTTCTAATCTAGGTTTGGGTCCATCGTACATGTCATTTATATCCCTAATGTAAGCGATAGGTACACCTCTAGGTTCTAGCCTTCAGACATCTTAGAGAACTTCCATCGAGACTTTGTTGTAATCCTTTTCAAGGTTAATAAGCACCATATGTAAGTCCCTATTCTTTGCTGATATTTCTCTACCTGTCTTCTGACAAGATGGATTACTTTTGTAGTCAGCCATCCAACATGAACGTGAATTGATTCTCATTTTAATGGCAATAAATTCTAGAAATCTTCCCTGTTTAATAAAGTCCGTCATGTTATGATGGCTCTCAAATTTATATTAATTACTAATAAATATGATATTTTTCACATCTTGGATAATAATATTCAGTTATTCAATTGGGCTATTATTGACATTTTTTTAAATTACTATGTTTGTTTTTTCATTTTATTTTGAAATGTTTAATTTGAGTTGAAGATTTAATAGGAATAATTAGTCTCTAGCTTAATAAGATAAGAGTAAATTTACCTATGATTCTTCTCAAATCTAGCTTATGAGATTATATTAGATACACAATTATTGTTGGATCATCTTCTCATATAAATGTGAGAAATCAAAGGAAAGGTATGGTAATTTCAACCTGTCATTATTTTATTATATTATAATCTTTGCATTATTTTTCAAATGTAATGATATATTAGTAGTTTATATAGTTGATTTATAAATCACACGAGTCATCAAATATTTTTGTGAAATGGCACATGTAATATCATTATATAATTATCCATTAAATGTTGATAAAGAAGAAGAGTGATTCTAGCATTTAAGGACGTGTAATCCAATGATCAATCAAATGGATTAAATCATGAAGGTTTAATAAAATAAAATAAAAATATACTCCACCTCATCTAACTCTCTGCTCATAATTTATTTTTATTTTATTTTTATATTTTTCTTATTTTGTGTTAAATATGTACATATATTTTTAGAATATTTTTCTAGATGCGTAGAGAATATAAAAGAAATAAAATTTTTATTTAAAAACGTTTTGCTGCAAGTAAAAAATACTTTCTAAAAATGCACAACATGTGTACACTATTTCTTATTTTCAACAAATCAACTGTCCTCGACTAAATCACCTGTCCTTGACTACTTTTTTCTTTCTACTCTCTTCTAGGTCTTTCATGCGTACACTATTTTTTTTTCTAGCAAATCACATGTCCTCGACTAAATCACCTGTCCTTGACTACTTTTCTTCTTTCTACTCTCTTCTAGGTCTTTCCATTTCTCCATTCTCATTCTTCCATGTCCCAGTAATCTTCACTGAAATCAGAGGGGGTGAGGAAGTATTCGGAAAGGAACAATTATTTAGACAAGGTGTGTAACTTTAATTATCACTATAACTTTCGAAGCTTCTTCATCAACTGTTCGTGCAATATTCGGGCATATATATGTTGGTTAATTGTTTTGATTTGCATTTAGTTTTTTCTATTACCCTTTTCGGTATTTAAAGCTTTTGATTAAGATTTATTATAGAGTTTTCGATGATTTTCAAACTTTTGATCTTTTATTGGGTTTGCGAATTGCGTTGACCAAAGGGGTAAAAAGAAGATAGTTAATTTTTTTTCCTTTTTTTGTGAAACTTAATTTCAGTTTCTGATGTTGAAGTGGACTGATTTAAATTTCCAAAATTAATCTTTTTTATTTTTTTTTATTTTTTAGTTTTAGGTGTGAATATGTAAATCAATCTGCTACAACTAAAATCAAATAAGGGGGTAACACTGAGAAGATGATATACCTAAAACATTAATTTCATTACTTTGTTGTCATATCATGTTAAGGCAATTCTAAATCTTGTACCGATAGTCTTTTTGTTGGGTGGATATATGAATTCATTTTGTTATTTTCACTTCATCATCTTTGTTCTTGTTGTCATAAAATTATTGAAGAGCTCGATTCCTTAATGGGTAAATTAAGAATAGTAGAAGGAGACTATTAGAGAGTTTGATTTATTTAGGCTTTCTGTTGAAGTAGTGTCAATATATGTTATAGTTATATATGTTAATGGGTAAATTAAGAATAGTAGAAGGAGACTATTAGAGAGTTTGATTTATTTAGGCTTTCTGTTGAAGTAGTGTCAATATATGTTATAGTTATATATGTTAATGGGTAAATTAAGAATAGTAGAAGGAGACTATTAGAGAGTTTGATTTATTTAGGCTTTCTGTTGAAGTAGTGTCAATATATGTTATAGTTATGATACCAACATCTCGCTCAGAAAGAAGAAATCAACAAAATCGACTCACTAAAAAGGACCTTCTAGCAGTAAGAAGAAAACTTGAAGCAAAATTCCTATTGAATGGGATTGAAAGGAATGTGAAATTTAGGCATGTTGTCCTTTTAACAAATATTCTAGCAGTCTTTGTCTGTGATAATTCTTTCATGCATTCTTATAAATTTTAATACGTTGTTAATTTGGACCGAAAATGTGAGTTATTTCTAAAGAATAAACAATGTGATGGATAATTGCATATTAAATTTACTACTACACAATATTAATTAAAACCAATTGAATGTTTTATACTAGGTAATTTTAATCTCTCATATTAGCTAATGATGACACATTTTATGTTGGTTGTTAATCTTTTACATTTGATATAGCTCCTTATAGATATCCGTTTTGCAATGTAATATTGTTGGAAACTCTTCTTGATTGTCATAATTTGACTTGATTTGTGTGATATTTTTGTGAAACTTATTACATTACATTACACTCGACATAGCTACGAATTAGAAGAAATTTGAGGAACTGTCCGTTAATGAGAATTGACGGGAAGGCCCTTGGAATTTTTTATTGCATACTCATCTCTAAAGCGTCCTGTTGACAGGAATTGACAGGAAGGCCTTGAAATTTTTTACATCTCTTAATAAATGTCGTTGCTCTCTGTTTTTCTGTCGTAGGGTAACAAAAGTTGATATGAGATATTGTTGTGTTCTATCTCTCAACACTCATCCTCATTAATCAACATTTGCTTTGCATGCATTAAAAAAGATCATGGCTTTTCAATTCTTCTTTTCTTTTTTGGTCATACTAGCACTGTTAAGTTCTATTGTAATTTGTAGGGCTCTATCTACTCAGTTTTTTTTTTTTCACTCATTGTATTTCTTCAATTTTCTATAACAATCAAGAGATATAGAGATATATACCTATATGTACATGATAGTTGCAACTGCTTTTGTGAAAGGAAAATCAACACAATGTTGTGCACACCTCTTTATGAGATTTGGTATATGAGCTATTACATTGTCTTTTCCTCTCTTTTATGGTTTTTCTTAGTTATGTCGTCTCAATTTCCGCTTTGTTTTTTCGGTCTTTTTACTACTGTATTGTTTCTGCTTACTAAAATTAGCACTACATTGTTTTTACTTGTTTTTACACTTTGCATTGTGTTGTTTTTGCTATTTAAAATTCAATAATTCTTTCATTAGCATTTGTCGAATTTCTCGTAAATATCATCCTAAGACTCTACAAGATGAAACGGAAAAAAATAGGACTCTACAGGACATTTTCAATTTTAACCATTTGAATTCCTTAGTAATCCTAACTGATACATCATTAAGATATTTCCTTAATAGCTTTGCCATAAAAGGTAGAAATGCTTCCTTATATTCCTAGTTTTTAATGGTGCAATGTGAAGCAAGGGTAATTAGTAATCACTGAAGAAATGCGTGTTTGAACATACATAAGAAATACTGCAAATGCAGTGTGGAGTGATACCTTAGCAATCATATGCATCTGAGAGACGAATAAACTCTAGAATAATACTGAAACACTTCTCAAAATACCTTCAATAAGTTCATTACTTGTTGCCTTTGTTTTCCTTTAGAAGAGGAAACTTTCCAGGGGTGCACAAAGAAGTTTTTAGAATCTAACTACAACATGTTGGAGTATCATAAAAATAAGAGGATCAAATTGTTGCCTTTGTTTTATATAGACTTAAACATAAGCAAACACTTTAACCACTACTCCACTAACTAAGCAACATCTACCAGAAAAAGAACTTTTCCAGGAAACTACTAACAAATTAGCCCCTTTGAATCAGTCTTCAATACTCCCCTTGATTCAAAGTTACGGCACTCAAAGCCCTTTGATATTATCACTAATTGTATGTTGCAATGCTTCAATACAAGTGAAATTTTGTGAAAACTGTATTCCATTATAATTGTAGATTATATTCCTCTCTCAAATGTAAATCAATCTGGAAGTGCACAAAGAAGTTTTTAGAATCTAACTACAACATACCTGAACCTTTGAAGGTTGTTGCATGAACACGGTACACCAACAGAGAATGCAATCCATTCAAACCTCCAACCAGGCTTCATCCATCTTCTTTCATTAAGTCTGCATTTTTCACCAACATTCATATGCTTGCAATTAAAGTTTAGACAAATTTTCCTTTGATAATCTTGACATGGACTTCAAGGCCAAGAAAATAATTAATAAACCCATGTCTCAAACTCATTCTTCATTTGAGACTTGAATTCATCCATAAGAGAAATGAAGAGGCTAGTATAAATGATATCATCAACGTAAAGGCAAACAATGATGAAATCATTACCTTTACTCTTTACATACAACGATTCTCACTTCTCAATATCCCTTTTTTAAAGTACCCCGATCTTGCTATACCACGCTCGATTTTCAAAACCATATAATGCCTTTTTTAGAAAAAAAATGAACTTTATGCTTCGTAGGTGCTCTTTGTCTTGAAGATCCACTTCAAGCCAATTTTTTTTTTTTTCTTTCCACCATCTCCCACCATTCTTTTCGATTAAGCATCGCATTCCAAGCTTCAAGACGTAAACATGTCACTAGCATACTTGGAATTCGGCTTTGTAATCCTTGTTGATCTTCTTAGTGGAGCTGACTCTTAAGTTGTAGATATCTGAGTTTATGATGAAGCCGAAGAGGATGAATCAAAGTCAAATACTACATAATTAAAATCTTTTTGCTAAGGGGTTATAGAGTCTATATGCTTTGGATTGTGTACAATAACCAATAAAAATACACTTTTCAGATTTTTCATCCAACTTATGTTAAGCAATACAACCAAAAACTCTTAAATAATTTACAGATGGTTTTCTACCCCGCCAAGCTTCAAATGGAGTTTGATTCATAACAGCCTTTGTGGGAGAGAGATTCAATAAATGGACCATCCCTTTGCCTGCAACATGCTTCGCCATCTCCACAACATACTTTTGTTACGGAGTATAAGGTGTTGCTGTTCCCTGTGAATGCCACTTTCTTCACAAAAGAGATTAAATTCCTTGGACACGAATGCCTTTTTCCAACGGGAAAAGAATTTCTAGTTTGTTTTCCATAAATACACCCTTCACATAAATCAATAGAATCAATTTTGGTAGTCCAAGAACCATACCTTTGTCAACTAGCAATTTCAAGCCGTTTATGTTGAGATGACCATCCTTTGCACCGGCAAAGAAGGGCAAAATTTTTCATATTGGAAACATCCAGCGGAAACATATTGTTTGGTGTCATAGAGATGCGAACCTTTTTGCCTCGTCTTCTTTTATTTGTAATGACACAAGACCATCAATCATTAGTTGTCCAACACTCGACAAATTGTATCCTAAATCAGGTACAAATTGGACTTTTTTTACTTTTTCATGACTTGTATCAATCCTTTTCCTTCAACCCGCATCTCTTTTGTGTTGCCAAGCTGTACCGTCTTCTTTTGCTTCTCATCAAGCTCCTTGAACAAGGATTTGGCGCCTGTCAGATGGTTTGAACAACCACTATCTACAAACCATAAATCGCTTGGTTTATGGTTTAAAGAGATAATTCTCTTCCTCATTTTCTCTGTTTGAGCCCTTATATGCCCAGCGTTGACACTCCATTTTTCCTATTACCTTGCTCATTGGATATTTCCTTCCTCCCTCTTCCATGTCGACCACCACAATCCTCTTCTTCCTCGACCTCTGTTTTTGTTATTTTCTCCATACTTGATGGAATGCCTTCTCCTCATTCTTTTCGTAGATTCTCATTATAATTCATCAAAGTAGATTATATCATGATCAAATTTAGGAGTCAAGCTTCGCGATCTTTTCCAAATGTAAATCAATTTGGAAAAAATCAGCAATGCTCCACTTTTCATCAAAGAAGTTTTTGAGAAACTCTAAATGGACCAAGCTTGCTTTGACAACATACTTGCTGGGATATTGTTTCGCAGATCTCCTTCGTCGGGAAAAGATTTTGGGATTTGATTCCATTCCAAAATTCTTTTCTTTGTGCCACGTTCTACTACTTGCCATAGCTGAAGTTTGGAGAAAATGGCTGGAAACAAATTTGATAAAAAATAAGAGGATCAAATAGTTTGCTGTTTGACTTGTATATTTCATCAAAGGAAGATACAACATTAATAGACTTAAACATAAGCAAACACTAAGTTAACCACTACTCCACTAACTAAGTGACACAATTTTTTTCCCAAGAAAATAGAAAGCCCCCACCCATTTATACGTGGTATTTTGATAAACACGTTTATTGTACACTAATGTGCAGGTGACAAAAACGCTTTAACGCCATTAGTCTAAATGAACTCTCTCAATGCTTTCTTTTCACATTAACTTTCCAAGCTTCTTCTCCAATTGTTCCTGCAATTTTCAGGTATATGTTGGTTAATTCTTTTGATTTGAATTCAGTTTTCTTTTACCCTTTTGGGTTTGAAACGATATCTATTTTGCATTTATTGTTTGAGGTATTTAAAGCTTTTGATTAAGGTTTATATATTGTGGATGATTGTCAAAGTTTTGATCTTTGATTGTCTTTTAACTGCAGTGTAATTTGAATATAGTAAAATCTTACTCTTACACAATCCCATGGAGTTTGTAATGTACTATCACTTCTTCATAGTGACATATCTTATGTCTTGTACCATATGCATTTGCTTAATATCATATTTTAACTTAAATATAACTCTTATTTTCTCATCAAAGTGAATTCCATAGGCACAAGTCAAAATAAGATCCAAATAGTACAAATTAATGCCACTCTGCATTTGTTTGATAAATCTTTTGAGGAGAATTGAAATTTGACTTATATATGAAGTGTTATTAATTAATTGAAATAACAAGATGAATTTAAATATGAAGAATAACTTTTATTGAACTTCAAGCTGATTAAATAAGTAGAGGGGCAGTACAAAGAACATGGATTGCTAAAAGACTGCTAACATGCCTATAAAATAGGAACACCTATGACTAGTTAATATGATAATGACTAAAAGAAAACTAATCTCCTAATAATCAGCTAAAGTCTCTGACCCATTCAAAGCAGATCCCGAGACACGCAACAACACTCCTTCTAAATCAGGAGCTGCAAGCTCCCAACTTTTCTCTAAGAAATTGAAATCTGCTAACATGAAATGACTTTGTAAAAATGTCCGCCACTTGATTCTCCAATTTGCAATAGAATAAAACCACTTCACCGTTTTTCTGCACTTCCCTCAAGAAATAAAACTTTATGTTGAATTGCATGGTCCTTCCATGAAACACAGGATCTTTGAATATTGTTATAACAACTTGATTATCCACAAGGATCTCAGTGCTCTCTGCTTGCACCAGCTGCAAATCGATCAAAATTTTCTTAAACCATAGTGCTTGATTAACAATGGCTGTTGCTGCAATGAATTCTGCTTCAGCTGTTGATTGTGCTACTATTTCCTATTTCTTTGAGCACCATGAGAAACACCCTGATCCAAAAGTGAAACAATAACAGACGTGCTTTTCATATCACCAGTTGACTCACCCCAATCACTATCAGAATATCCACGGAGTTTGAAATTTTGACTTGTGCTAAATCTGATGCCATAGGTTAGAGTTCCTTTAAGATACCTAACTACTCTTTTGGTGGCCATCATGTGCAACTCACTTGCACAATTTAAAAACCTGGATAAAACAGTCACATGAAACAAGATGCCAGGCCTTGTTGTTGTGAGATACATCAAGCATCCAATTAAGCTTCGATATACTCCTTCATCAACTAGTTCAGCTCCATCATCCTTTTCAGCTTTTCTTTTTGATTCATTGGAGTACTCACACTCTTGCATTCTTGCATTCTAAATCTTTTTAGAGTCTCCTTCATAAATTTCTTTTGACAAACAAAAACTTCATTCTGAGTTTGTTTGATCTCCATTCCTAGAAAATAAGTCATCTCGCCAAGATCAGTCATGTCAAAGACTTTTATCATTTCCTCCTTGAATTCTTCAATCAGCCCTGTATTATTTCCTATCACAAGTAAATCGTCGATATACAGAGAAATAATAATAATGTTAGAGGCAACTTTCTTGGCATAAAGAATCGATTCACTTAAGCTTTTTTCAAAGCCTAAGTCTAGCAAATGAATATCCATTCGGCTGTACCAAGCTCTAGGAGCTTGCTTTAGTCCGTATAGAGCTTTCTTTAATAGATAAACCATATCTTCATGTCCTGGTACACTGAACCCTTCTGGCTTCTCAACATATATTTCTTCCTGTAGTAGACCATTCAAGAAAGCAGACTTCACGTCCATTTGAAATATCTTCCAATTTTTCTTTGTCGCAATAGCCAAAAGTATCTGAATTGTATCCAATCTGGCTACTGGGTAAGAGTATCAGAAAAATCTACTCCCCAAACTTGTGCATAGCCTTTCACCACCAATCTAGCTTTGTGCTTGTTTACCGAACCATCTGGATTTAACTTTGTTTGAAAAATCCATGTAACTCCTATTACTTTTCTATCTTGGGGTCCTTCCACGAGCTTTCATGTTTGGTTCTTTTCTATCATGGTCAGCTCCTCCTTCATTGCATTTGTCCAATTTTGATCCATTTTTGCTTCCTCATATACTGCAGGTCCAAAAACAACAACATTGCATCTCTCATAAATATTAGAGAGTGACCTTGTTCCCCATAATAGGTTGATCATCCACCAAGTCATCATAATCAAGTTGTGAATTATGGTTTTTAACTCGACACCCCTCATTCCATTCCCATTTCTCATCTTCATGGAATTGAACGTCTCTACTTACCATAATCTTGTTTGATTGAGGTTGAAAGATCCTATAGGCTTTAGAAAATAAGCTATAGCCAATGAAGATTCCCAAATCTGCCTTCTTATCTAGCTTCTCTCTCTTAACCTATAGAACATAAGAAAAACATAGACATCTAAATATCTTGAGGTTTTTGAAAATAGGTTTGACACCATACCATGCCTCAAATAAAGTCTTTCCTTCCACTGCCCAAGTAGGCAGTCTATTTAACAAGAAAACAACAGTGTTTGCTGCTTCAACCCAAAACTTCTTTGGTAGATTGTTCTCATGCAACAAGCATCTCGACATCTCCATGATTGTTCTATTTTTTCTCTCACTCACTCCATTTTGTTGTGAAGAATAAGGGACAATAAGCTGGTGCTCAATTCCAGCTTCTTCACAAAAAAAAATTGAACATATCCGAGGTATATTTAGTTCCATTATCTGACCTAATGACCTGAATCTTGCAGCCACTCTGATTTTCTATCCAAGCATTGAACTTCATGAAAATTCCAGCAGCTTCGGACTTAAACTTCATAAAATAAATCCAACACATTCTTGTTATATAATCAATGAAGATACTATAATACCTGTTGCCATTGAGTGATGGAGTTCTTTTTGGACCACAAGGATCGGTGTGAATGAGTTGCAATTTTTCTGTAGCTCGCCAAGTGGAACTTTTAAATGGAAGTCTAGTATGCTTGCCAAGCACGCAAGCCTTACAACTTGAGGGCTTCTCCTCCAAGTTTGGTAAACCATTTACCATTTTGCTCCTTTGCATAAACAATAAAGCTTTGTGATGGAAGTGCCCCAACCTTTTGTGCCACGTTTCCGCAATAGTGAGCTGGCTTTGAAAAGCTATTTGTTCCTCGTTCAATGGATTCAAGGAAAAACTTTTTCCATGCATTTTAATTCTGAATATTTCCTGACCACTAGGATTATTGATTAGGCACGCTTTATCTTCAAATAATAATTTGAATCCATTTTGTAGGAGTTGCCCAACACTTAGTAAATTCTGATCAATTTTAGGAACAAATAAAACTTCATAAATAAGTTTTGTACCTTTGTAACTTTCAATT
This sequence comes from Solanum commersonii, assembly GCA_029007595.1. Taxonomy (NCBI): domain Eukaryota; kingdom Viridiplantae; phylum Streptophyta; class Magnoliopsida; order Solanales; family Solanaceae; genus Solanum; species Solanum commersonii. The sequence goes on along the minus strand of JAJTWQ010000162.1, from coordinate 692,641 downwards.
GCTACGGTCCCCTTTCCTTTCTCTGGGAGGTATTCTCCATTTTCGATCCTGACTCTTGATTTAACTGATCTATCAAATTCTCTGAAAAGCTTTTCATCACTGGTCAGTGGTTCATACAACCACTATCAACAAGCCAACTTTCACTTGAATTTTTGATTGCGAAACAAGTGGCCACAAATAGTTGCTCTTCTTCTTGTTGGTCTGCAATTTGTACATCATTTGGTTATTGTAATCCCTTCTCTTTGCAGATAACCTCAGCATGACCGAGCTTGTGACACATTCTGCATTTCATGTCAGGTTTTCTCCAACACTTGAAGTGTGGATAATCCCCCCCCCCCCCCCCCCCCCGCAATATTGGCAAGGAGGATATTTTCCTTCTTTGTTGTTGCTAGTTGCAGCAACATCATTTCCCGTTGTTGTTGCTTCGTAGTTTCCATGATTCCCTTTTTTTCCTTTTCCTTTGTTTCCCCTGGCACTTGAACCAATCTGTAACTTAGCTTGCAAGGCTCCCTCAATGGATCCCTCATGCCTCATCATTCTTCATTGTTCTTGTGCCTACAGATGTAACATTTCACAAATTTAAATAACTAGGAAGAAGTTGAGAATTGGAAATAATCATTTTTGGAAAGAATTGAAAGGTGGAATTTTTGTTAAGTTAGAAAAAAGTGAGTTCTTGGTCAATTACAAATGGTAATAACTCCTAAATCAGGATGAGTTAGGTGTAGTTCAAGAAATTTTTGACAAGGCCATGGAATGATCTTTCCAACAACACCAAGTTTGCGCGATTCCGAGTTCATATGAGTGAGTTATGCCATTAGCAAGTTGGGCTATCCGAATAAGGAAATGTCTAATACGGATTTTAAAGGGGTATTTTAGTCTTTTCCTTGGCCTATTAATTTAATTCATTTTTGGTGAATTAATTAAGGGTCAAAACTGAACTGGTTCAGTTTAGGCAATTGGAATTTACGCTAGGGTTTTTGGAGAAAGAACACAAGAGGAGAAAAAGCAAAGTTCGTTGTTCTTGAAGGTTTAGCTTGTGGATATCACCAAAGAATTAATCTTACAAGGTATGCGAGTTTCTCATAGCGTTGAGTTCATTCACCCACGCGCCAAACATGTTTAGTTCAGCGCAATTCATCCTAAAAGAGTTTGAAAGTTGGTGTTCTTGACATGAATTCTGGAATTTGAATGTTGTTCTTGAATTGGGTTGAATTGTGGAGTTTCTGAGACCCTTATAGGGTTGTTTTGAGTTAGGTTCTTGTGTACATATGCTAGGCATCGGGATCTAAAATGAATTTGAGAAAAATAGTTGAGTTTAGGCGAATTGGGGTTGGAAAATGAAGGAGGAAAAAGTCGAGTAGAGTTCCTGAAACAAGTCTGCGTCCCCCCAGTGAGCAAATTTTTCCTCTGCATCACGGATAGGACGTGGACTCCTCTGTCTCAAAATTTAATTTCGCGAGCATTTATTTAGGAGCATCTCCACATTGCGGACTCGTTTGAAGACGGTGATTTCGTAACTTTTCTCAAGTTTAGCTATTCAAAATCATTCCTAAACATCAAGAGACCTTTCCTATCACAAATCATAATCCTTGAATCCATAATTCAATTCAAGGAAAGTTAAGAATCAATTCAAGTGAAGTTAAGAGTCAAGTCAAGTGAAGTCATCAAAGTTTTCAAGGGTCTCTTACAAATGTTTCAACTTTGTTTTAAGACTAAAAGTTTCAAGTTAATCTAAGACTAAAGAGTTGAGTTCATTTCTCAAAGAAGCTATAAAGGAACTAAGTATTCCCTAAGAGTTTATAAATGTTTTCACATTTGAGCAAGAAAAGGGAACATCGATTTCAAGAAGCTTTTAAACTAAGTTTTGAGTAATTATCTCAAACCAAAGATAGAAGTTATTTTAAATACATATGAGCTAAGTATATTTTGGGAGTAGTATTGAGCACCGATATGAGGATGTGAGTTCATATTAACTCAAGTCTCCATAAACCATGTAGCCATCATGGGTATTAATGGGTCATACTTTTTAGATGATCACATAAGTTAAGCTAGTGGATCCACTAAGTTAAGTAATTTTATATGACGGCAAAGTATAGGACAGTCTTGGAGTGTGATGGTATAAACGTTGTATCACCACTTAGGCTCATAGTGGTGTTTGTCGGTTAGAGAAACTCCCACAACAGTAATTGCATGGTTCCTCAAAGGGTTCTGGTTATTATGAATGGGGGTATGGTACTTCATTCATGCATTGCACAAGTAGACTTTGAGAGGGAGCATGGTATATCTTTTATGATATTATGATTATGAGTTGACATCGTGTTTTAAATAGTTTTCTGTTTGCTTTATATTGCACTTGTTTTAAACTGCTTTTATAATGAAATGAGTTCAGTTATGTTTATTCATTAATGGAGAAGAGCCAAGGTAAGTGTTTCTTTCAGAATCTTTTCAAGCCTATGTTATGTTTAGCATTCCAACTCGCATATTCGTACATTCAATGTACTGATGCCAGTTGGCCTGCATCGTTTTATGATGCAGACGCAGGTAACCAGGATCAACACCCAGCACATCGTTGATCAGGTTGAGCACTAAGAGTCAGTTGGTGAGCCTCCTTGCTTTCCAGAGGATCCATATAATTGTTTTCTAGTTTTAGTTCATTAGGATGTCATGGGCCTGTCCCGACATCCATTTTGATTTGTTTTAGAGGCTTCATAGATAGACAACCAGTTAGTCATTTGTCTTTACTTTGTTATTGACTTATGTTCAGATTCGAGTCGCCATTTTTGGCTAAGTTAAATGTCTATTTTTAAAACATTCTGAGGTCAGTTTGAGCAGTTCAATTTTTTTTTTTTAGTATTCTTCATGAGTAAGTTTTCCGCTGAGTAAGTATGCCAGGCTAAGGGTTCGTTTGAGGCCAACAATGGTCTTTGAGTTCCCGCCACGTCCAGGGTGTAGGCTCGGGGAGTGACAAACTTGGTATCAGAGCCCAGAGTTGAAAAGTCCTAAGGAGTCTATGAAGCTGTGTCTGTAGAGTCCTAGTTATCAGTATGAAACATGCCACATCTATAATTAAGAGGTTGCAAGATTTAGGAAAATTGCTCACTTCTTTCACACTCATTTCATGCGTTAGAGTTTGATCTCTAAAAAGTTTCCCTCTAATTTGTGCTTACCCGTGTTTTCAGATAATCATGCCTCCATGAAGACAAGTCAGAGGTCATCCTACTTGGAGAAATTTCGAGGAACAAGGGGTACCTAATGCACTAGAAGTGCAACCCTAAGGAGAGGCCACCCATGCTGAATTTCGTGAAGCTATCCTGATGCTAAGTCAAGTTGCGACCTATCAAGTTGGGCAAAGGGATAATCAACAGGAAGTGGCTGATACTTCAAGGATCCGTGAGCTTTTAAGGATGAACCCACCGAGCTTCACAGGTTCAAGTGTCACTGAGGATCCAGAGAACTTCATTGAGGAGCTGAGAATGTTATTTGATGTGATGCATGTTGCTGATAAGGAGAGGGTAGAACCAGCTGCATACCAAATGAAGGGTGTCGCTAGAATCTGCTTTGACCAATGGAAAAAGAATAGGGTTAAGGATGTGCCAGTAGTGAGTTGGGCTGTGTTTGAGAGTGCTCTCATGAGACGTTTCTTTCCCCGTGAGTTGCAAGAGGCAAAGATAAGAGAGTTTCTCACCCTTAATTCGGAATCTATGAGTGTTCATGAGTATATTCTGAAGTTTACACAACTTTCCCGCTATGCTCCGGAGATGGTTATTGACATGAGGAGCAGGATGAGTTTATTTGTTGCTGGGTTGTCTTGATAGTCAAGCAAGGAAGGAAAGGCAGCTATGCTGATATGGGTAAGTTGAGGAGGATAATTTGAAGGATAGAGAAGAGTTTAATACTAAGAGGGCTAAGACATCAAGGGATGAGTTTGGGCAGCAAAAAAGTAATGCCAATCAGTCGTCTTTCCAACAGAAAAAGGAGAGACCTGCACTTAAGAACAAAAGTGAGTACAATAGTCAGAATTTCAAAGCTAAGCCTACCTATTCTCAGGGTAGTATGGCGCAAAGGAATGGTAAGCCTCCTACCTGTGCTACGTATGGTAGAACCCACCCAGGAAAATGTCGTTACGGCCAGACAGGTTGCTTCAAGTGTGGACAAGAGGGTCACATCATGAAAGGGTGCCCAAAGAACATGCAAGAAAATGGTACGGGTGGACGAACAAACGCTTATATTGTTGCCAAAAGCAAGAGAACTCTCCAGATGTTGTCATTGGTACGATCCAAGCCTTTGACTTTACTGTTTATGCCTTGCTAGGTCCAAGAGCGAGTTTATCTTTTGTAACTCCATATGTTGCTATGAACTTTGATATTATTCCTGAGCAACTTAGTGAATCATTCAGTGTTTCTACCCCTGTTGGTGAGTTTATTCTAGTATAGAGATAGAGTCTATCGTGATTGTCCTATTTCTGTCAATCACAAGAGTATAATGGCTGATTTAGTTGAGATAGACATGGTAAATTTTGATGTCATTCTAGGTATGGACTGGCTTCATGCCTGTTATGCATCAATAGATTGTAGAACTCGAGTTGTCAAGTTTCAGATTCCTAATGAGCCAGTCATAGAGTGGAGTAGTAGTTCAGCAGTGCCTAAGGGTCGCTTCATTTCGTACCTTAAGGCGAGAAAGTTAGTTTCGAAAAATTGTATCTATCACTTAGTCTGAGTTAATGACTCAAGTGTTGAGGTACCACCCATTTAGTCAGTTTCTATAGTAAGATAGTTTCCAGAAGTCTTTCTTGATGACCTACCGGGAGTCCCTCCTGAGAGAGAAATAGACTTCGGCATAGACATCATTCTAGATACTTGTCCTATCTCTATTCTGCCATACAGAATGGCACCAGCAGAGTTGAAAGAGCTTAAAGAGAAGTTAAAGGATTTATTAGATAAGGGTTCCATTCGACCAAGTGTCTCACCTTAGGGCGCTCCAGTCTTGTTTGTGAGAAAGGAAGATGGTTCCCTTAGGATGTGTATAGACTACCGTTAGTTGAACAAGATTACCATCAAGAATAAGTGTCATCTTCCGAAGAATGATGAGTTTTTCGATCAGCTTCATGGTACTTTATGTTTCTCAACAATTGACGTCAGATCAGATTACCATTAGTTAAGTTTCAATGGTCTGAAGATTGTGAGAAAAGATTTTAGGAATTGAAAAAAAAGAGGTTGACTACTGCCCCAGTTTTGACCTTACCAGAAGGTACTCAAGGTTTTGTGGTGTATTGTGATGTATCTAGAGTTGGCTTGAGTTGTGTATTAATGCAGAATGACAAAGTTATAGCTTATGCCCCTAGACAATGGAAGTTCATAAGAAGAATTACCCAACCCATGACTTAGAGTTGGCAGCTGTAGTATTTGCTTTAAAGATACGGCGTCATTATTTGTATGGAGTTCGTGGATGTGTTCATCGATCACAAGAGCCTTCAGTATGTGTTCACTCAAAAAGAGATTAATCTCAAATAAAGAAGGTGGTTAGAATTACTCAAGGATTATGATATGAGTATTCTTTATCACCCAGGTAAGGCTAATGTTGTTTTTTATGCCTTGAGTGGATTGTCTATGGGTAGTACCACCCATTTTGAGGGAGATAAGAAGGAGTTAGCGAAAAGAAGTGCATAGACTTGCACGACTAGGAGTTCGACTAATGGATTCCACAGAAGGAGGAGTAGTGGTGATGAATGGGGTTGAATTATCATTAGCGTCAGAAATAAAATATGAGCAAGACCAAGATCCTTTATTTCTTGAATTAAAGGCAAGTGTTCATAAGCAAAAGTGATGACTTTTGAAAAATGGGGAGATAGTATTTTGAGGTATCAAGGTGGATTGTGTGATTGATTTCAAGGGTAATTGAGATGATCACCTACCTCTCATTGAGTTGCTTACGACAATAGTTACCATTCTAGCATCCAAATGGACCCTTATGAATATCTTCATGGGAGAAGATGTGGATCTCCCATTGGATGATTTGAAGCTAGTGAAGCTGGGTTAATAGGACCAACAATTAGTTCGTCAAGTTATGGAGGAAGTGAAAGTTGTTCAAGAGAGATTGAAAACAACCTAGAGTCACCAGAAATCCTACACTGATGGTAGGAGGAGGGAGTTAGAGTTTGAAGTAGATGGTTGAGTATACTTGGAAGTTTCACCTATGAAGGGTGTTATGAGGCTTGGTAATAACGGGAAACTTAGTCCCTGTTATATTGGCCTGTACAGAATATAGAAAGGGGTTGTAATGTAGCTTATGAGTTAGAACTACCACAAGAGTTAGTAGAAGTCCATCTGGTGTTCCACATCTCCGCGTTGAAAAGTTTATGGGTGATCCTTCATTAATTATACCAATTGAAGATATGGGGATCAAGGTACTAATTTTCCTGTTAGTACTCTATCATTTATGAGTTGGCATGTTGTGTTGCATTTGCTAGTTGGGTCATTGAACTGAATGATTGATGTTACACCTTTAGCCTAGTAAGGGTAATCTCACTCGAGGAAAAGTGTTCCCAAGGGGGAGATATTGTAAAATTTCACAAATTTAAATAACTTGGAAGAAGTTGAGAATTGGAAATAATCATTTTTGGAAAGAATTGAAAGCTGGAAATTTTGTTAAGTTAGAAAAAAAATGAGTTTTTGGCCAATTTCAAATGGCCATAACTCCTAGCTCAGGATGAGTTAGGTGTAGTTCCAGATATGTTTGGAAAGACCATGGAATGATCTTTCCAACTCCACCAAGTTTGTGCTATGCTGAGTTCATATGAGTAAGTTATGCCCTTTGGAAGTTGGGCTACCCAAATAAGGAAATGTCCAATCCGGATTTTAAAGGGGTATTTTATTCTTTTCCTTGCCCTATTAATTTAATTCGTTTTTGGTGAATTAATTAAGGGTCAAAACTGAACTGGTTCAGTTTAGGCAATTGGAATTTTCGCTAGGGTTTTTGGAGAAAGAACGCAAGAGGAAAAAAAGGAGAAAGAGCAAAGTTCGTCGTTCTTGAAGGTTTAGCTTGTGGATTTCGCCAAGGAATTAATCTTACAAGGTATGTGAGTCTCTCATAGCATTGGGTTCATTCACCCACACGCCAAACATATTTAGTTCAACGCAATTTGTCCTAAAGGAGTTTGAAAGTTGGTGTTTTTGACATGAATTCTGGAATTTGAATGTTGTTCTTGAATTGGGTTGAATTGTGGAGTTTCTGAGATCCTTATGTTGTGTTTTAGGTTCTTGAGTATATATGTTGGGCATCGGGATCTAAAATAAATTTGAGAAAAATAGTCGAGTTTAGGCAAATTGGGGCTGGAAAATGAAGAAGGAAAAAGTCGAGTAGGGTTCTTGAAACAAGTCCGCGTCGCAGAATTGTTCCCCTAGTGAGCAAATTTTTCCTCCACGTCGCAGATAGGACGCGGACTCCTCTGTTTCAAAATTTAATTTGTGAGCATTTATTTAGGAGAATCTCCGCGTCGCAGACTCGTTCCAAGACGGTGATTTCGTAACTTTTTTCAAGTTTAGCTATTCAAAATCATTCCTAAACATCAAGAGACCTTTCCTATCACAAATCATAATCCTTGAATCCATAATTCAATTCAAGGAAAGTTAAGAGTCAATTCAAGTGAAGTTAAGAGTCAAGTCAAGTGAAGTCACCAAAGTTTTCAAGGGTCTTTTACAAACGCTTCAACTTTGTTTTAAGACTAAAAGTTTCAAGTTAAGCTAAGACTAAAGGGTTGAGTTCATTTCTCAAAGAAGTTATAAGGGAACTAAGTATTCCCTAAGAATTTATAAATGTTTTCACATTTGAGCAAGAAAAGGGAACATCGATTTCAAGAAGCTTTTAAACTAAGTTTTGAGTAATTATCTCAAACCAAAGAAATAAGTTGTTTTAAAAACATATGAGCTAAGTGTATTTTGGGAGTAGTATTGAGCACCGATATGGGGATGCGAGTTCATATTAACTTAAGTCTCCATAAACCATATAGTCATCATGGGTATTAATGGGTCATACTTTTTAGATGATCACATAAGTTAAGCTAGAGGATCCACTAAGTTAAGTAGTTCTATATGACGGCAAAATATAGGACAGTTTGGCAGCGTGATGGTAAAAATGTTGTATCACCACTTAGGCTCATAATGGTGGTTGTCAGTTAGAGAAACTCCAACAACAGTAATTGCATGGTTCCTCAAGGGGTTCTGCTTAGTATGAATGGGGGTATGAGACTTCATTCATGCATTGCACAAGTAGACTTTGAGAGGGAGCATTGTATGTCTTTTATGATATTATGATTATGAGTTGACATCATGTTTTAAACAGTTTTCCATTTTCTTTATATTGCACTTGTTTTAAACTACTTTATAATGAAATGAGTTCAGTCAAGTTTATTCATGAATTGAGAAGAGCCAAGGTAAGTGTTTCTTTCCGAATCTTTTCAAGCCGATGTTATGTTTAGCATTCTAACTTGCATACTCGTACATTCAATGTATTGATTCTAGTTGGCCTTCATTGTATTATGATGCAGACGCAGGTAACCAGGAACAGCACCCAGCGCATCATTGATCAGGTTGAGCACTCATAGTCAGTTGGTGAGCCTCCTTGCTTTTTGGAGGATCCATTTTCATTGCTTTCTAGTTTTAGTTCATTTGGATGTCATGGGCCTGTCCCTACATCCATCTCCATTTTTTAGAGGCTTCATAGATAGACAATCAGTTAGTCTTTTGTCTTTACTTTGTTATTGACTTATGATCAGATTTGAGTCACCATTTTTGGCTAAGTTAAATGTCTATTTTTAAAACATTATGAGTTCAGTTTGAGCAGTTTAGTTTATTTTTTTTAGTATTTTTCATGAGTAAGTTTTCCGCTGAGTAAGTATGTCAGGCCAAAGGTTCGCTTGAGGCCAGCAATGGTCTTCGAGTGCCAGCCACGTCCAGGGTGTAGGCTCGGGGCGTGAAAACAGAGCACTCAATAACTCTGCCAAGCTAAGCTTCGACAGATCTTTAGTATTTTCCAATGAAGCAATAGTTGCCTCATATCTCTCAGGCAAAGTTACAAGTATCTTTTTAACTATTCTATTATAAGTAAGTTTATTTCCAAGTATCCGTACCTTATTGGCAATCCCAACCAACTTGTCAGAATAATCTTTAATGGTTTCGAATTCCTTCATACGTTGTATCTCGAATTCTCTAACTAAGTTCAGTACTTTCATTCCTCTAATTCTTTCATCTTCCTCGTACTCTTTCTTGAGGAAATCCCAAATTGCTTTGGCTGAGTTACATGTCATTATTCTACTGAAAATGTTGGCAGAAACTGCATTAAAGAGATAAGATTTAGCTCTGGATTTTCCTGTCTTCTTTTCCTTGTGGGTTCTAATTTGAGTGATAGTTGGATTCCCTGGCAGAGGATGCACTTCCTAGTCTTCCTCGACATCCTCCCACAAATCACATGCCTCCAAATAAACTTGCATTTTCATTGCCCAGGCTTGATAGTTTCTCCATCGAAAATTGGTAGAGCCATAGCAGAAAAAGAACCTGCATTCTCCATTGTTTTATGGTGTTTTGCAGAGAATATTTTTAGATAAACACTCAGAAAAGAACCTCGCAAGTCTCACACAATTCCCTTAAGAAGTAGGGCTCTGATAATAATGTTATTAATTAATTGAAACAACAAGACGAATAGAAATCTGAAGAATAACTTTTATTGAACTTCAAGCTGATTAAATAAGTAGAGGGGCAGTACACAGAACATGGATTGCTAAAAGACTGCTAACATGCCTATAAAATAGGAACAACTATAACTAGTTAATAGGATAATGACAAAGAAAACTAATCTCCTAATAATCAGCTAAAGTCTCTGACCCATTCAAAGAAGATCCTAAGACACGTAACACCATGAAGACATTATACTTGGATTTATCTTATCCATTACTTGTAGATTTTTTTTTATATACATTTTGGCTTTCTTTTCCTCGGAATTCACAACTTTCAAGTAATAGTGAATGTTCATCCTTGACAGTCACTGATGTTCATAAAGAGAAAGAATTGAAGATTACATGTTTGTGGCCTTAGGTTCATTAAAGCGCTGACTGGTGCCGCACAAGAATGTTGTCTTAAATAACTATCCCATCCCCATATTATTCTTGAAATATTCTTTGTAACCTTGAAAAGCTTGTCAGCTATCTTTCATAAAAAAAGAACCAAATAATCAATGATGTGTTCTCCTGGATAGACTTTTGTGTGATGATAAGCGTAAATGTGATCCATCATAGTTGTGCTATTTAGTTTCCCTTGAATAAATCTTTTTGATAGTTTTCTACTTTGCAGTATATTCCTTTGTATTTGTACCCCGTTCTTAATACAACAAACAAGTCAACACCTTTCCAATATTTGAGGCTTACAAGCTTATGTGTCATTGGTGCCCCCGTGAAGGAAATATGTCTGGAAATACAGCAGACATATTACGTTCATGAGGGCACCAAAGACACCTAAGCTTCTAAGTTTCAAATATTCAAAAGGTGTTGACTTGCTTGTTGTATTAAGAAAGAGGGACAAATATAAAGGAATTTTTGCTGTAAAGTAGAAGACTGTCAGAAGGATCTATTCAAGGAAAACCAACTATCACAACTATGATGGATCACAATTACAACTATCATCACATAAAAGTCTATCCAGATCTCTCGAGAACTCATTTGATTCAGAAGTTCATATATCTTATTCCTTTGTTTTTTAGAGAAGATGTTCTTATAAGTTTTTGAAGGTCACAAAGTATTTTAACATGAATAATATGGACTGGGATATTTATCTAAGACAACATTCTTATGTTGCATGCAACGACTAGCTCTTCAATGAACCTAAGACAACAAGCATGTAATCTTCATTTCTAACTCTTTATGGACATCAATGACTACCATGGAAGGATTGTCTTTGTAACTTGATATTTGTGAACTCTAAGGAAAAGACAACCCAAGTATAATTTTCTTTTTCCTACAAGTAATAGATAAGATAAATCCAAGTATAGAGCCTTCATATGTAAATCAAATTCCAATTATCTTTCGAAGGTTCATGAATCAAATACAAATTGGCATTAATTTGACACTATTTGAATCTTATTGTTTGACTTATTTAAGTGGAATTCCTTTTGACAAGTAAGTAAGAGTTTTATTTAAGTGAAAAGCATTAAGCAAGTGCCTGTGGTATAAGAGATGAAATTACGAGGAGTTTTGAAAAAAAAATTCCCTATCATTGTTATGGAAAAGAATTTGCATCCACAAGCAACTACAAATCAATTTAGGCAGCAATTTTCTAGTTTTCCAATGACATTCCACCTAAAAGTGCAGCCTTAAGAGTATTTTTTTTGTATACCAAAAGTAACCAAATTTCCTTTGACTAACAGATACGAGAACTTGAAAAAACAAAGAAGAAAATCTTCACTATCGAGGAGAAACATTCTGGTGTTAGGATGAGAGGCTACACATTGCAAGATAGAAAGCATGAGCAACTATTTAAATAGGAAGGATAGAAGATTTGACATTGACTAGCAAAAAACTAAATACCAGAAGCATAGCGGGAATACAATTACATCTTAAAACACTTTTACTATGATAACAACAAATAGTGGAAGTGATACTTGCCATTCTCCAAGAAAGAAATAAAACTTAAAACTACTTCGTTACTAACCTGTATATTTTTTCAAGAAAAATAAAATAAAAATTTCAACACCTTCGAGTTTGTTGTATTCACCATCCATCTATCTTGATACATAAAACACAAATACAAACATATCCAATTTTCTATACCTCTCTTGACAATAACTCATTACTTTAAGAGCACCAACAAAATGAATAATATAAATGGTATCAAGATCACTGAGAAAAAGTCCACATGGAAAATAAGTTACTATACCTGAAGAAGTGCTAGAGCATTACAAACTCTATTGGATTGTGTAAGAGTTAGATTTGGCGGCGACAAAATAGGGTAGATAAAAACTATATCCTGCAAACGTGCAAATTACCAACTTACAGAAACAACTAGTAATTTACACATTATAAGTTTAAGAAATAAGAAACAAATAGTTGGACAAAAAATTTCTACAATAGATGTTCAAGAAATACGAATGAAATATTAGAGAGAATATAAGTCTAGAATCTCAATTCTCATCATGGTAGAAAGAGTTATTTTGACGTAACCAATAGTATATATATAAAACATACAACCCCCTGCATATAGTAACTTTTGTGTTCCATCTAAGTTGGGCCAAGACGCAAAACAATTAAATTAAGATATGATTTAAACTAAAGAATAGTTTCTCCTTCTTGTGGTGATATTTTCTTTTTTTTTTGGGGGGGGGGGCGGGGGGCGGGGGAGTTATGTCATATTGAAGTGGGGTTTTGGCTCCATCTGTGTCATCTATATCCAGCAAATACAGGAATGAAAATCGAGATTCTATTTTGGGACTTTCCCTCTATATTTATTTCTAATTTTTACCCCTAATCATTTTATTCCATTTTTGTTCAAGCCAATGACAAAGTAATCCAACATATACAAAACACTATTTGAGCGGGATTGGGTAGGGTATGGTGGTTTGGGGGTGACAGGAGTTGGATGGTCAAGTGAGGGGGGTGGGGGTGTTGGAAAAAAGATAATAAATTTGCAATGTCAGCTATGTAACTTGTTGTCCTTCCTTTGATGAAGGGACTCATTTTCCTCATTTTTAAGAAGCTTGATTTCTCAGAGAACGTATTTTTTCAAAAATATTGACCAACTTGACATGAAAAAATTTAAAAATATTTTTCAGCAAATGTTTTCCTTCATACCAAACAAAGTTGGGCCCTTTAGCAAACTTTTCTGAGGTAGATATTAATACAATCCTCATTATTTATTTATTTTGGCAATAAACTGTGTGAATATTACCATACCAAATTAATGTCTTTATGAAACTAGCCAGTATCTTGGTATAGACGTATAGTAAATCAATCTTCCATAGATTGCAATCTAATTTGTTGGATTGGACCTCACTATAGTCACCCAAGAACATTCGTCGAACAAATGTTTATGGGTTTCAACACAATCTTCCTCACACAAATATTGTATATCAGTGTCTATTGCATTTTTTGAAGTCTATCTTTAGTGAGCATCTCTCCTGATATGCCAGCCATAATAGAAACCTCTATTTAGGCAACATGATAGAATTTTAGATTAGGTCTGTCTCAGGTAATTTGTACACCACCCAACATAATCATATTCCGATTTTCCTTTCAGCTTTCTTGTGTGTGATATATCATAGCCCTTTTCGGTTTTTCTTATTTATGTGTGTGGCTTATTGCAGGGCATGTGATGCAGTGAGAATATTAAGGCCTTTATGTTTTTTGGTTTCCACTTGTTCAGTATCCATATTAGGGCTTCGACTGAATTCAAATTACGCGATTGAAGCCTTCTTGTTATGGATCCTCGTTGTTAAACAACAATAACAACAATAACAACAACATACCCAGTGAAATTTCACAAATATTGTTTGGAGAGGGTAGAGTGTACGTAGGACTTACCACTATTTTGTGGAGGCAAAGAGGTTGTTTTCGAAAGGTCTTTGATGCTCATCTACAGCAAGTTCAGGTATAAGGTGTAAAGAAGAATAAAACAAAACTACTAATAAGAGAAGCATTGCAGAGCCTACAAGAAAGGAATAAGAGCCACAAAAAAATAGTGCGGTAACTTAAATATTAATAAATAGATTATGATTGATATCAATAGCAAAAACTATAAGAAAACAACTTGTACAATAACATACACTAACAAACCTAATTTTATCGCTCCAACTATACCCACACATCCATCTCATCATCATCATTACCATTTACCTCAATATGCATATTATGAATATGGAAGTTCTTGATTGGTCAGCATTCCGACTATACAACAACGTCGGTCTAATTACCACTCCATAGAACTCATCTTTAAGTTTTGGTGATACTATTTTTTCACATAAGATTCAAAGGTAAAGCTTCCACTTTGTCAATGTCGCACCAATACGATGTGTAATATCATTGTCGACATCCCCACTTCCCTAAATTACAATGAAGATATACTTGAAATTATCTTTATTGCGATAGGTTCATGTGTCAATCCTAACTTCCATGGCTTTCTCATTCATTGCATCACTGAATTTGCACTCCAAGTGGTTTAGTCCTACTCAACTTGAACCCTTTGTACTCTAGAGTTTTTCTCCACACCTCTAACCTAACATTAATTCTTCTTGTGTGTCTCATTAATTAGTATTATGTCATTAACAAATAAAATACATCGAGAGATCTTGTCTTAAATATGCAATGTCAATTCATCCATCACCATTGAAACAAGAATGGACTAGGAACCGACCCCTTGTGCAACCTTAACTCAACTATGAAGTGATTTGAGTCTCCTCCCATTGTTCTAATTGAGATTTATATCCATCATACATGTCATTTATCTCCTTAATGTAAGCGATAGGTACACCTCTAGCCTTGAGGCATCTTTAGAGAACTTCCATCGAGACTTTGTTTTAATTTTTTTCAAGGTCAATGAACATCATATGCTTTATTCTTCAAGTGTAACAATATATTAGTAGTTTATATAGTTGATTTGTAAATCACACGAGTCATAATTTTTTTTTGTGAAATGACACATGTAATATCATTATATAATTATCCATTAAATGTTGATAAAGAAGAAAAGTGATTCTAGTATTTAAGGGTTGTAATCTAGTGATCAATCAAACGACTTAAATCATGAAGGTTTAATAAAATAAAATAAAAATCTACTCCACCTCATCTAACTCTCTGCTCATAATTTATTTTTATTTTATTTATATATTTTTCTCATTTTTTGCTAAATCTCTACATATATTTTTATTTTTATTTTCTACTTACGTATAGAATAGAATAGAAACAAAAATGTTACTTAAAAAAGTTTTGCTGCAAGTAAAAAATATTTATCTAAAAACGCACAACATGTGTACACTATTTCTTGTTTTCAGCAAACCACTTGTCCTCGACTAAATCACCTGTCCTTGACTACTTTTTTTTCTTTCCACTCTCTTCTAGGTCTTTCCATTTCTCCATTCTCATTCTTCCATGTCCCAGCAATCTTCACTCAAAATCAGAGGGGGTGAGGAAGTATTCAGAAAGAAGCAATTCTTTAGATCAGTGAGGTGTGTAACTTTAATTATCACTTAACTTTCCAAGTTTCTTCTCCAATTGTTCCTGCAAATTTTGGGCATATATATGTTGGTTAATTGTTTTGATTTGCATTCAATTTTTTATTTTACCCTTTTCGGTATTTCAAGCTTTTGATTAAGATTTATATATAGAGTTGTGGATGATTTTCAAAGTTTTGATATTTGATTGGATTTGCGAATTGCAATGATCAAAGGGGTAAAAAGAAGATAGATAATTTTTTTTCCCTTTTTTGTGAAACTCATTCTCGGTTTCTGATGTTGAAGTGGGCTGATTTAATTAACTTGTAAAATCAATCCTTTTTTTATTTCTTGTTTTTTTATTTTTTAGCTTTATGTTTGAATATGTTAATTAATCTGCTACAACTAAAATGAAATAAGGGGGTAACACTGAGAAGATGATATACCTAAAACATTAATTTTATTACTTTGCTGTCATATCATGTTGAGGCAATTCTAAATTATAGGAGTTCATTTTGTCATTTTCACTTCATCATCTTTGTTCTTGTTGTCATAAAATTATTGAAGAGCTCGATTCCTTAATGGATAAATTAAAAATAGTAGAAAGAGACTATTAGAGAGAGTTCAATTTATTTAGGCTTTCTGTTGAATAAGCATCAATATATGTTACAATGATGATACCAACATCTCGCTCAAAAGGAAGAAACCAACAAAATCGACTCACTAAAAGGACCTTTTGGTAGTAAGAAGAAAACTTAAATCAAAATTCCAATCAAATGGGATTGAAAGGAATGTGAAATTTAGGCATGTTGTCCTTTTAACAAATATTCTCGCGGTCTTTTTCTATGATAATTCTTTCATGCATTCTTATAAATTTTAATATGTTGTTAATTTGGACCGAAAAATGTGATTATTCCTAAAAAAGAAACAATATGATAGATAACTGCATATTAAATTTAGTACTACACAATATTAATTAAAACCAACTGAATGTTTTATACTAGTTAACTTTTATCTCTCATATTAGCTAATGATTACACAGTTTATGTTGGGTGTTAATGTTTTACATTTGATATAGCTCCGTATAGATAGCCATTTTGCAATGTAATAGTGTTGGAACTTCTACTTGAATGTCATAATTTTACTTGATTTGTGTGATATTTTTGTGAAATTTATTATATTATATTACACTCGACACAACTATGAATAAGAGGAAATTTGAGGAACTTCCTGTTAATGAGAATTGACGGGAAGGCCCTTGGAATTTCTTATTGCATACTCATTTCTAAAGTTTCCCGTTGACATGCATTGACAGAAAGGCCTTGCAATATTATACATATTTTCCTAGTACTCATCTCTAAATAAATGTCGTTGCTCCTTGTTTTTCTATCGTGGAGTAACAAAAGCTGATTTGTGATATTGTTGTGTTCTCTCTCTCAACTCTCATCCCGATTAATCGCTATTTGCTTTGCAAGCATGAAAAAAGATCATGGCTTCTCAATTCCTCTTCTCTTTTTTGGTCAAACTAGCACTGTTAAATTCTATTGTAATCTGTAGGGCTCTATCTGCTCAGTTCTTTTTTTTTTCACTCGTGGTATTTCTTCAATTTTCTATAATAATCAAGAGATATAGAGATATCTACCTATATGTACACGGTAGCTGCAACTGCTTTTGTGTAAAAAATAAATCAACACAATGTTGTGCACACCTCTTTATGAGATTTGGTATATGAGCTATTACATTGTCTTTTCCTCTTTTTTATGGCTTTCCTTAGTTATGCCGTTTAAATTTCTGCTTTGTTTTTTGGGTCTTTATACTACTGTATTGTTTCTGCTTACTAAAATTAGCACTGCATTGTTTTTTCTTTTTACATTTTGCATTGTGTTGTTTTTGCTTATTTAAATCAGTTATTCTTTCATTAGCATTTGTTGAATTTCTCGTAAATATCATCCTAAAACTCTACAAGATGAAATGGAAAAAAAACTAGGACTCAACAGGACATTTTCAATTTTAACCATTTGAATTCCTTAGTAACCCTAATTGATACGCCATTAAGATGTTTCCTTAATAGCTTTGTTGTAAAAATATTTCCTTAGATTCCTAGCTTTTAATGGTGCAGTGTGAAGCAAGGGTAATCAGTAATCATCGAAGAAATGTGTGTTTGAACAGACATAAGAAATACTCGAATTACAGTGTGGAGTGGTACCTTAGCAATCATGTGCATCTGAGAGACGAATAAACTCTAGAATAATACTGAAACACTTCTCAAAATACATGTATGAATGCAGCGATAGTAGAAAATGAGTGCCATAATAAGGGAGCCAATTCCTGAAAAAGTTCCCTCTTTTGGATAAAAGGAAAACAAAGTCAATAAGGGTTGAGTATCATTACTTATTGCCAATATTTTTCTTTTCCAGAAGAGGGAACTTTTCCAGGATTTGACCCCTTTATTGTGGCACTCATTTGGTACTATCGTTGCATGCCTACAGGTATTTTGGGAAGTATTCCATTATAATTGTAGATTTTATTCCTCTCTCAAATGCAAATCAATCAGGAAGTGCACAAAGAAGTTTTTAAAATCAAACTACAATACACCTGGGGGCTATGGAAAGGTATTCCATTCCTCTCATTCTTTATTCACATGATATGAAGTTCAGATAAATTTGATAAACACGTTTATTGTACACTAATGTGCGGGTGACAAATTATTTTACTTAAAGCCACCAGCCATTTATACGTGGTATTGGAGGCAGCAAAAACACTTTAACGCCATTAGTCTAAGGGATCTCTCTCAATGTATTCTTTTCACATTAACTTTCCAAGCTTCTTCTCCAATTGTTCCTGCAATTTTTAGGTATAAATTGGTTAATTGTTTTGATTTTCATTCAATTTTCTCTTACCCTTTTGGGTTTGAAACGATATCTATTTTGCATTTATTATTTGAGGTATTTAAAGCTTTTGATTAAGGTTTATATATTGTGGATGATTGTCAAAGTTTTGATCTTTGATTGGGTTAGCGAGTTGCAATGACCAAAGGGGTCAAAGAAGATAGTTGATTTTTTCCCTTTCTTTGTGAAACTCGATTTTGGGTTTCCGATGTTAAAGTGGACTTACTTAAATTTCTAAAATCAATATTTTCTTTTATTTTTTAGTCTTATGTGTAGATATGTAAATCAATATACTAACACTCCTGTAACATCTCACAATTTGAAATAACTAGGAAGAGGCTAATAATTGGAAATAGTCATTTTTGGAAAAAATGAAAATCTGGAAAATATGTTTAAGTTAGGAAAAGTTGAGTTTTGGTCAACTTCAAATGGCCATAACTCCTAGCTCGGGATGAGTTAGGTGTAATTCCAGATATGGTTGGAAAGCTGTTGGAATGACCTTTTCAATGCCATCGAGTTTGCACGATTCCGAATTCGTATAATGAAGTTATTCCCTTTAGAAGTTGGGCTGTAGGATTAAGGAAAGTTTAATCCGAATTTTTTGAAGGTTAATTTAGTCTTTTCCTTACCTAATTATTCTAATTTGTTTTTAGAGTTTAATTGGGGAAAAGTTAGATTTTAGAAAAGTGAATTTCATGCTAGGGCTTGGAGAAGAGGAGAAAAGAGGAGAAAGGAGAAGACCATTCAAGATTGGTCGATTTCGTCAAGGATACCTTGTGGATTTCGTCAGGGTGATCGCTAAAAGGTATGTGAGATCACATAGCATTGGGTTAGTTCACCCACGTGCCAATCATGATTTAATTCAGCGAATTAATGTCTTGAAAGTTTAGAAATTGAGTTCTTGATGAACATTATTGAAGGGTTTTCTTGAATTTTTGTGGGTTGTGTTGATTGAAGTTTCTTCCTATTTGATTCTTGTTTCCGGGTGAAATTTTGGTTTGAATCTATCATATATTGAGGGTATAAATGATCCTAAGTCTTTCGGGAAAGAACCATTGAAGTTTAGAGGGTTTAGAGTTGAAAAATGGAGAAGAAAAGTCGTCAAACACCTAGGGAAGGGGGTGGGGCGTCACGCCAGCCAGCACGCCCCAAAAGGGGCTCTAAAGTTTACCCCTTGGGGCTATGCGCCAGCCAGCGCTCCCCAACATATTCTCCGAAGTTTGAGGGTTGGTGCCCCATGCCTCTCAGAGCGCCAAGGACGCCAGTTCTCCCCATTTCTTCCCCACCTTTTCGTACTTGTTCCTTAGCAATGTACCTATGTTTTCTAGTTGATTCCAACACTCTAAGTTACATCTAAACATCATGAAATCATCCATAAACATGAGATCATGAACCTTGAATCCATAATCCAATTCAAAGAAAGTTAGGATCAAAGTCAAGAGAAGTTAAGAGTGAAGTCTAGTCGTTAAGTAGCAAGTCAAAGCAAAGTTTTCTAAAGTCTTTAACTTTGTTTTAAGACTTAATTTTCCGGTTAAGCAAAAAGTAAAGAGTTGAGTTCATTTCTCAAAAAGCAATAAGGGAACTAAGTATTCCGAAACAGGTTATAAATATTTTCACATTCGAGCAAGAAAAGGGAACATCAATTCCAAGAGAGGTTTTAAGCTATGTTTTGAGTAATTATCTCAAACCAAAGAAAGAAGTTTGTTTTAAAAACATATGAGCTAAGTATATTTTGGGAGTAGTGTGGAGTACCGATATGGGGATCGAGTTCATATTAACTCAAATCTCCATAAACCATGTAGCTATCATGGGTAGTAAATGATCATACTTTTTAGATGACTCCTTAAGATGTTTTCAGCATAGACTAGTGGATCCACTAAGTTAAGTGTTCTATATGACGGCAAAGTATAGGACAGTTCTGGTAGCGTGGGCAAGACGTTGTATCACCACTTAGGCTCATAGTGGTGGTTGTCGGTTAGAGAATCTCCCACATAAATTATATTACTTTATTATATGAGTAAAGTTGAGTTTGTTATTGCATTTTCTTTAACGAACTAAGTTGCTTTTACTGTGTTACAAATCTTTTCATGTATTGCATATTTTCCATTGCTTTATTTTGCGTTAAGTTATTCAGGAGTTGACTAAAGCCAAGGTAAGTGTTCCTTTCAGATTCTTTCATGCTTAAGTTGTGTTTAGCATTCCAACTCGCATACTCGTACATTCAATGTACTGATGCTAGCTTTCCTGCATCTTATTATGATGCAGATGCAGGTAACCAGGATCAGCATCCAACGCCTCGTTGATCCAATTTGAGCACTTAGAATCTTGTGGTGAACCTCATTACTCCGAAAGATCCCTTTTATTGCTTTTAGTTTTATTATTAGTTCATTAGGATGTTGTGGGCCTGTCTCGATATCCATCTCTGTTGTTTAGACGCTTCATAGATAGACAGTCAGTTAGTTAAACTCATTCGTCACTACTTTATTATTGGCTTATGTTTTTGAGACTTAAGGTTGCCATTTTGGCCAAGTTGAATGTTGACTTTTAAACATTCTAAGTTATGAAATTATTCAAGTGAGTATAGTGCTTTTGATCATTATAAATATGCATATAGTCTTCCGCTAAGTAAGTAAGCCAGGCCAAGGGTTCGCTTGGGGCCAACAATGGTTCTCGAGTGCCAGTCCCGCCCAAGGTGTAGGCTTGGGGCGTGACAAACTTGGTACCAGAGCATTGAGTTCAGGAGTCCTAAGGAGTTTATGAAGCCGTATCTGTAGAGTCCTAGTTATTGGTGTGAAGCGCGCCACATCTATAATTGGAAGGTAGCAACATTTAGGAAATTCATTCACTTCTTTCGTATTCATTTCGTGCGTTAGAGTTTTATCTCTAAAAAGTTTCTTTCTAACTCATGCTTGCACGTAACTGATTTTGAGTTGGACTGTTTTGAGAGTGCTTTCATGGGCCATTTCTTTCCCCCATGAGCTAATAGAAGCAAATAGATGGTTGCTGACATGAGGAGGAGGAAAAGTTTATTCGTTATTGGGTTGCCTCGTCTGTTAGATAAGGAAAGTAAGGTAGCCATGCTAATAAGTGACATGGGCATAGCAATGCTGATGATCCATTTGCAACAAGTTTAAGAGGACAAGATGAATGATAGAGAAGTCTTTGAGAATATGAGGGCTAAGACATCAGGGAATGAATCCTGTCAGCAAAAGAATAATGCGAACTGGTCTTCTTTCCAACGTTAACAGAAAGGACCTGCTCCATCATCTACTAGTGCACCTGCACCAAGGAACAAATTTGAGTACAATGGTTAGAATTCTCAGAACTTCAGAGCTAGGCTTGCGTATTCGCAAGGTAGTAAGGCACAAGGAGGTACTAAAACTCCTGCATATGCTAAGTGTGGTAAGAGCCACATATGTCGTGATGACTCCACTAGTTGCTTTCAAGTGTGGCCAGAATGGTAATTTTATGAGAGAGTGTCCTAAGGGAAGACAAAGTAATGGTAATGGGGGCAATAGAGCCCAGTCTTCTTTAGTTGCTCCACCAGATAGAGCTGCATCTAGATGAGCTACTTCAATGGCGGGCAGGGAAGGAAACCGTCTTTATGAAATCACTAATTGCCAAGAGCAAGAGAACTTTCCAGATGTTGTCACTGGTATGATCCAAGTCTTTGACTTTACTGTTTATGCTTTGCTAGACCCAGGAGCAACTTTATTTTTTGTAACTCCATATGTTGCTATGAATTTTGATATTATTCATGAGCAACTTAGTGAACCATTCAGTATTTCTACACTTGTTGGTGAGTCTATTCTAACATAAAGAGTCTATCGTGATTGTCCCATTTTCGTCAATCACAAGAGTACCATGGCTGATTTAATTGAGTTAGACATGGTAGATTTTGATGTCATTCTTAGTATGGACTGGCTTCATGTCTGATATGCCTCAATTGATTGTAGAACTCTAGTTATCAAGTTCTAGTTTCCAAATGAGCCAGTTTTAGAGTGGAAAAGTAGTTCAGTAGTGCTTGAGGATCATTTCATTTCGTACCTTAAGGTAATAAAGTTTGTTTCTAAGGGTTGTATCTATCACTTAGTCCGAGTTAATGACTCTAGTGTTGAGATACCTCCCATTCAGTCAGTTCCTATAGTAAAAGAATATCCAGAAGTCTTTCTAGATGATCTTCCCGGAGTCCCTCTTGAGAGAGAGATAGACTTCGGTATAGACCTTCTTCCAGATACTCATGCTATATCTATTCCACCATATAGGATGGCACCAGTAGAGTTGAAAGAGTTAAAAGAGCAATTGAAAGACCTTTTAAAGAAAGGGTTTATTCGACCAAGTGTCTCACCTTGGGGCGCTCCAGTCTTATTTGTGAGAAAGAAAGATAGTTCCCTTAGGATGTGTATATATTACCACCAATTGAACAAGGCTACCATCAAGAACAAGTATCCTCTTCCGAGAATTGATGATCTTTTCGATCAACTACAGGGTGGTTCTCATTTTTCGAAAATAGACCTCAGATCTAGCTACCATGAGTTGAACGTAAGGGAATGCGATATCTCCAAGAAAACATTCAGGACCCGTTATGGTCATTATGAATTTCTGGTCATGTCGTTCAGTTTAACTAATGCACCTACATTAGTCATGGACCTTATGAATAGAGTTTTCAAACCTTATTTATATATGTTTGTTATCGTTTTCATTGATGACATGCTAATCTATTCAAGGAATGAAGAAGATCATGCTAGCCATCTCAGAATAGTTCTTCAGACTTTGAAAGATAAGGAGTTATATGCTAAGTTCTCAAAATATGAGTTTTGGCTTGAGTCTATGGCGTTCTTGGGCCATATAGTTTCTGGTGATGGAATTAGAATTGATACCCAAAAGATAAAGGCAGTGCAGAGTTGGCCTAGACCCACATCTCCAACTGATATTAGGAGTTTCTTAAGCTTGGCTGGATATTATAGAAGGTTCGTAAAGGGGTTCTCATCTATTTCGTCCCCTTTGACCAAGTTAACTCAGAAGACAATTAAGTTTCAATGGTCTGAAGATGGTCTGAAGCTTGTGAGAAAAGCTTTTAGGAATTGAAAAAGAGGTTGACTACTGCCCCAATTTTGACCTTACCAGAAGGTACGCAAGGCTTTGTTGTCTATTGTGATGCACCTAGAGTTGGTTTGGATTGCGTGTTAATGCAGAATGTCAAAGTTATAGCTTATGCCTCCAAACAGTTGAAAGTTCATGAGAAGAATTACCCAACCTATGACTTAGAGTTGGCTTCCGTAGTATTTGCCTCGAAGATATGGCGTTATTATTTGTATGGTATTCATGTTGATGTATTCACTGATCAAAGATTCTTCAATATGTGTTCACTCAGAAAGAGCTTAATCTCAAACAAAGGAGGTGGTTAGAATTACTCACGGAATATGACATGAGTATTCTTTACCACCCAAGTAAGGCTAATGTTGTTGCTGATGCTTTAAGCAAGTTATCTATGGGTAGTACTACCCATGTTGAGGAGGAAAAGAGAGAGTTAGCGAAAGATGTGCATAGACTTACACGCTTAAGAGTCCGACTAATGGATTCCATAGAAGGAGTAATAGTGGTGATAAATGGGGCTAAATATTCGTTAGTGTCAGAAGTGAAAGAAAAGCAAGACCAAGATCTCATTTTTCTTGAATTGAAGGCAAATGTTCATAAGGAAAATGTATTAGCTTTTGAACAAGGGGGAAATGGCGTACTAAGATATCAAAGAAGATTGTGTGTACCAATGGTGGATGGACTCCAAGAGAGGATCATGGAGGAGGCTCATAGGTCTAGATATTCCATTCATCCGGATTCCACAAAAATGTATTGTGATTTGAGAAAGGTGTATTGGTGGAATAGTATGAAGAAGGGCATTGCATAATTTGGTGCTAAGTGCCCAAATTGCCAACAAGTTAAAGTAGAGCACCAAAGACCCGATGGTTTGGCCCAGAATATAGAACTTCCAGAATGGAAGTGGGAGATGATTAATATGGATTTCATCAAAGGTTTACCAAGGTCTCGCAGGCAGTATAATTCTATTTGGTTGATTGTCAACAAAATGACAAAATTTGCCCACTTTTTGCCTGTAAAGACTACTCATTCTGCAAAAGATTATGCCAAGTTATATCTTCAAGAGGTGGTAAGACTTTATGGGGTTTCAGTTTCCATTATTTCAGACAGAGGTGCATAATTTACTGCACAATTTTGGAAGTCATTCCAAAAAGGCTTGGGTTTAAAGGTGAACTTAAGTATTGTCTTTCATCCTCAGACAGATGGGCAAGAAAAGGGCACTATTCAAACCTTAGAAGATATGTTGAGGGCTTGTGTGATTGATTTCAAAGGGAATTGGGATGATCACCTACCCCTCATTTAGTTTTCTTACAACAATAGTTACCACTCGAGCATCCAAATGGCTCCTTATGAAGCTCTTTATGGGAGAAGATGCAGATCTCCTATTGGATGGTTTTAAGTTGGTGAAGCAGGGTTGATAGGACCAGACTTGGTTCATCAAGCTATGGAGAAGGTGAAAGTGATTCAAGAGAGTTTGAAAACGGTGCACAGTCGTCAGAAATCCTACACTGATGTTAGGAGAACGGAGTTAGAGTTTGAAGTAGATGATTGAGTATATCTAAATGTCTCGCCCATGAAGGGTTTTATGAGGTTTGGTAAGAAGGGGAAACTTATTCCCTGGTATATTGGACCTTATCGAATATCCAAGAGGATTAGCAATGTAGCTTATGAGTTGAAGCTACCACAAGAGTTAGCCACGATTCATCTGGTGTTTCACATCTCCATGTTGAAGAAGTGTATGGGCGATCCTTCATTGATCATACCAACTGAAAATATTGGGATCAAGGATAGCTTATCTTATGAGGAGATTTCTGTGCAGATTCTAGATCGCCAAGTTCGCAAGTTAAGAACAAAAGAGGTAGCATCACTCAAAGTCCTTTGGAGTAACCAATTTGTTGAAGAAGCTACTTGGAAAGCTGAAGAGGATATGAAAAAAAGATATACACATCTCTTTGAGTCCGGATAAAATGCAGACCAAGGTATTATTTCTCTTCTTAGTACTCTTTAAATTATGAGTGAGCATGTTGTTTGTTTGCAATTGCTTGTTGGGTGTTTGAACTTCATATTACACCTTTAGCCTAGTAAGAGTAATCTCATTCGAAGATGAATGTTCCCAAGGGGGAGATATTGTAACATCTCGCAATTTGAAATAACTAGGAAGAAGCTAATAATTGGAAATAGTCATTTTTGGAAAAAATGAAATTCTGGAAAATTTGTTTAAGTTAGGAAAAGTTGAGTTTTGGTCAACTTCAAATGGCCATAACTCATAGCTCAGGATGAGTTAGGTGTACTTTCAGATATGGTTGGAAATCTCATAGAATGATCGTTATAACGCAGCCGAGTTTGCATGATTTCGAGTCTATCTAAGTAAGTTATGCCCTTTGGAAGTTGGGCTGTTGGATTAAGAAAGTCTAATCTGAATTTTTGAAGGGTAATTTAGTCTTTTCCTTACCTAATTATTCTAATTCATTTTTAGAGTTTAATTGGGTTAAAGTCAAATTTTAGAAAAAGTGAATTTCATGCTAGGGCTTGGAGAAGAGGAGAAAAGAGGAGAAAGGAGAAGACCGTTCAAGATTCGTCGATTTTGTCAAGGATACCTTGTGTATTTCGTCAGGGGTGATCCCTAAAAGGTATGTGAGATCACATAGCGTTGGGTTAGTTCACCCACGCGCCATTCATGATTTAATTTAGCGAATTAATGTCTTGAATGTTTAGAAATTGAGTTCTTGATGAACATTGTTGAAGGGTTTTCTTGAATTTTTGTGGGTTGTGTTGATTAAAGTTTCTTCCTATTTGATTCATATTTCCGGGTGAAATTTTGGTTTGAATCTATCATATATTGATGGTATAAATGATCCTAAGCGTTTTTGGAAAGAACCATTGAAGTTTAGAGGGGTTAGAGTTGAAAAATGGAGAAGAAAAGTCGTCAAACACCTGGGGAAAGGGGTGGGGCATCGCGCCAGCCAGCACGCCCCAAAAGGGGCTCTGAAGTTTACCCCTTGGGGCTACGCACCAGTCAGTGTGCCCCAACATATTCTCTAAAATTTGAGGGCTGGTTCCCCGCGCCAATTAGAGCGCAGGGATGCCAGTTCTCCCCATTTCTTCCCGACCTTTTCTTACTTGTTCCTTAACAATGTACCTATATTTGCTAGTTGATTTCAACACTCTAAGTTACATCTAAACATCATGAAATTATCCATAAATATGATATCATGAATCTTGAATCAATAATCAAATTCAAGGAAAGTTAGGATCAAAGTCAAGAAAAGTTAAGAGTCAAGTCTAGGAGTTAAGAATCAAGTCAAAGCAAAGTTTATAAAGTTTTCAAATGTCTTTAACGAATGTTTTAACTTTGTTTTAAGACTTAAGTTTTCAATTAAGCAAAGAGTAGAGAGTTGAGTTCATTTCTCAAAAAGCAATAAGGGAACTAAGTATTCCCAAAGAGTTTATAAATGTTTTCACATTTGAACAAGAAAAGGGAACATCGATTCCAAGAGAGCTTTTTAGCTAAGTTTTGAGTAATTATCTCAAACCAAAGAAAGAAGTTTGTTTTAAAAACATATGAGCTAAGTATATTTTGGGAGTAGTATTGAGCACCGATATGGGGATGCGAGTTCATATTAACTCAAGTCTCCAAAAATGATGTAGACATCATAGGTAGTAAAGGATCATACTTTTTAGCTGACTCCTTAAGATGCTTTTAGCATAGACTAGTGGATCCACTAAGTTAAGCTTTCTATATGATGGAAAAGTATATGATAGTTCTGGTAGCGTGGGCAAGACGTTATGTCACCACTTAGGCTCATAGTGGTGGTTGTCGGTTAGATAATCTCCCACATAAACTATATTAATTTATTATATGAGTAAAGTTGAGTTTGTTATTGCATTTTCTTTAACGAACTAAGTTGTGTTTACTGTGTTACAAAGCTTTTCATGTATTGCATGTGTTCCATTACTTTATTTTGAGTTAAGTTATTCAGGAGTTGACTAAAGCCAAGGTTAGTGTTCCTTTCAGATTCTTTCAAGTTTAAGTTGTGTTTAGCACTCCAACTCGCATACTCGTACATTCAATATACTGATGTCAGTTGTCCTGCATCTTATTATGATGCAGACGTAGGTAACCATGATCAACATCCAGCACCTCGTTGATCCAGTTTGAGCACTCAGAGTCTTGTGGTGAGCCTCCTTGTTTCTGGAGGATCCCTTTTATTGCTTTCGGTTTTATTATTAGTTCATTAGAATGTCGTGAGCCTATCCCGACATTCTTCTCAGTTGTTTAGAGGCTTCATAGACAGATAGTCAGTTAGTTAAACTCATTCGTTACTACTTTATTATTGGCTTATGTTTTTGAGACTTGAAGTTGCCAATTTGGCCAAGTTGAATGTTGACTTTTAAACATTCTAAGTTATGATATTATTCATGTGAGTATAGTGCTTTTGATCATTATAAATATGCATATAGTCTTCTGCTAAGTAAGTAAGTCAGGCCAATGGTTCGCTTGGGGCCAACAATGGTTCTCGAGTGCCAGTCCCACCCAGGGTGTAGGTTCGTGGCGTGAGATCACCATTGAAATCAATTAAGGGGGTACTACTAAGAAGATGATACACCCAAAATATTAATTTATTACTTTGTTGGCATACCATGTTAAGGAAATTCTAAATTTTGAACGGAGAGAGTCTTTTAGTTAGGTGGATATGTGAGTTCATTTTGTCATTTTCATTCCATTATATTTGTTCTTGCTGATGATTTTGATTTGTGTTCTTTTTGCCATAAAATTATTGAAGAGCTTGATTTCTTAATGGGTAAACCAAGAATAGTAGTATGACAATAGCAGAATGTGTAGAAGGAGACTATTAGAGAGTTCGATTTATTTAGGCCTTCTTTTGAATTAGCGTCAATATATGTTACAATGATGATACCAATATCTGGCATAGAAGGAAGAAATCTGCAAAATTGACTCGCTAAAAAGGACCTTCTCGTAGTAAGAAGAAAACTTCAAACAAAATTCCTATTGAATGGGATTGAAAGGAACGAAAAATTTACGCCTCTTGTCTTCTTAACAAATATTCTCGCAGTCTTTGTCTCTGGTAATTATTTCATGCATAATAGAAATAGTTTTTCAACAGAACCAATAACCTTGGTTTTGATAAAGCATACAACCACTTTTTTTTTTATAGTAGCTTCTATTTACCATCTAAGTTGTACCAAGGCAAAAAAATAATTTATTTGAAATTAGATTTGAATGACATGTTTGTCCTCTTAGTGGTGATATTTTTTTTTCGGGGGGGGGGGGGGGGGGGTTAATGTCTCCTCGAAAAAATGATATCAGGGCTATGGATAATAAGAAACATAGTAAGAAAAGTACTAGTAGAAAGTTAAGAAAATTAAGAAGAAAATTAAATAAATTATATCCGGAATATAAACAACTCAATATCACAAAAACTGATAACGACAAATTAAATCAATTAATAGATAATATATCTAAAATAGAATATAAATATATTCAATATTTAAAGATACAATGAATAGCGGGAATAATGAATATAAAGAGAAACTTACTGAAATAATTATAGCGAAAAGGCAAGAATTAGAACATAGGCAAAATAGACTTAATAATAACATATTTGCAGGAATTTGTAAAAAATCTATAATAGCATAAAGAAAAACTATTTTATATCTAGAAATACAAATAGAAAGTTTAGAATATAAACTTCAACACAATCTATAAATGAATAAGGAAGAATACGCAATAGATGAAAAAACATATGAAAACTATGACGGATTAAAAATAAAGATAATATTTTCTAATCTAGGAAGAAGATACAAGAAAATAGATGACAATATAAGTTTAATGTTAGAAAAAGAAACGGTAAAACTAGAAGATAGTTTAACTGCTATGATAAGAATAACAAAAGAAAATGAAGAAATAGATAGAAAAACGGAAATAGAAAAAATAAAACAACAAGCAAAAAAGGAAGTACAACAATTAGAAGAAGTAAAAAATGCTAAAATAATAGAACTAGAAAAAGATCTGGCAATGTTAAAAGAAATGTATGAAATGAAATAAAAAGAAAAGAACAAAAAACAAAATTAACAAATGAGATAATTAAATTTAAAGAAAAATTGCAACTAGAAGATGAATTAGAAGAAAATAACCAAGATAATCTACCCGAAATAAGAATTGATGAAATAAATGACGATGATCTAGAACAACATTAGGAAACAAGCGAAACATATACAGAGCTTTTAGCAAACATAAATAATACAAAGAATTTAGAAATAAATACAGGAGACGTAGACATAGATGAAAAACCTAGCACATCAGGAGTAAACAATCCAAAAAATTTAAATCCAAAATATTATAATAAAAACTATGAACAATATGATAGAGAAAAAACTATATGGGATAAAAGATTAAATAAAAAATGGACAACTAAACCAATAACTTAACGACATGATTTTTTAGATTTAGACTGTGTGTAGCGAGATATAAATAAAACAATCCAATTATGGATAGGATATATATCAAAACAATTAATAGATAACAAAATAGTAATAACAGAGACACCAGGATATATAGAAAGAACGCTTATAGGAACAGTAAAATTATGGCTACAAAATTTATCAGATTAAAGTTTAAAAACTCTAAGAAGTAATAAAAAATCTAATGGCGAATTAGATACTACAACTATGAAAATATTATATAAACACGAAGTAGTTATAAGAAATGAATTTAGTAGTATGACAACAGAAGTGGAAGAACAAAATAAAGAAAAAAATCATAAACCGGAATCTAATGACAAAATTAGCAATATGTAATATGTGTTATATAGATGAATATACATGCGCATTTAGAGAATATTATTATAAAGGAACATATAGCACAGAAGAAAGTAAAAGAAATAAGAAAATTATATTTTACAAAATTACCAGAACCTTTTAATTCAAAAATAATAAAAAGTTGGAATGAAGCAGAATTAACAGATACCTTAGGAGCTAGAATGAAATTCTTGCAACGATGGTTTATGGAACTATGTGAAAAACATAAAGAAGAAATAAAAATGGAAAAAATATTAGTAAAAAACTTGGCATGTTGCAAAAATAAAACAACACTCCAATTTGGTTGTACGGATATGTATTATAAAAATAGAAAGAACTATAATAAAAAATATAGATCAAAATATAAATATAAAAAACCAAGAAGAAGATACTATGTAAAAAACTACAAAACCAAAAGACCATATAGACCAAAAAGAAAACTAACGGAATGTACCTGTTATAATTATGGAAAATTAGGAAACATAGCTAGAGATTGTAAATTACCTAAAAATCCAAAGAAAAAATAAATATTAGAAATAATAATAAACGATGAAAAATATGCGCTGATAGAATATATAGATTATGGATTAGAAAGTGAAGATATCATATATGAAATATCAGAAAATGAAATAGATAATGATATAGAAATAGAATCAGACAATGAATTCTATAATATAATAAATGACTGAAACAAATATACAAATAATAACTAAAGAAGAATACCAAAATGAAGAATCTTCACAACAAAAAATAATATTTGATAATAATATATTTGAACAAATAAAAGGAAAAGAATTAGACCTAAGCGTAGCAAAAATATTCGAAATACCAACAATAAGAAACTAGTTTAAACGACAAAAAGAAGAATATTATGTAGTAAGTCAAAGAGAACATATCATAGATTGCAAATACACCAAAGGAAAGGCTAAAATACCAATAATAAACAAACGAATAATAAATAAAGAAATACAAGATATGAAGGCTTAAAATCCAATTAAATATGTACATTTAGGAGGAACGGAAATATTAATAAAAGCATGTTTTAGAGAAGGAATAGATACACCCATAGAAATATACTTAACAGATGATAGGATCATACAACCTACAGAAAAAAGTATAATAAGTGCAGTAAAAGGTAATCTCATATACCAAAAATTTAAATTTATAATAAGTGCTAACTACTCAATAGCAATAAATGACAGACATATAGATATATCATTAGTATTATATTGGAAAATGTCAGGAATAGAACTAGCCCTAGGAAGTAACATATTTACAGCCAGATATAAAAACTTATATGTTCTAACAATAAAACATAAAATAACATCAAAAAATAAAATAGATAAAATAAAAATAGAAGATCCCTTTGAAAGGATAGTTACAGCCATAGATAATAATGATTATAGTTATAATGAGATTGATATAGAAGAAGATTTAGAAATAGTAAAAGAAAGACTAAGTACATCGAAAAGAATAAACAATGAGATACCCCAAATATCATAAAAAATGAGTACCTCAAGAAGAATAGATAAAACCCCACAAAAATCAATGGAAGAAGAAATAAAACCACATCATTACTACATAATGGGAGTAATGGAACAACGAAAATATTTAATATTAATAAATACAAGACTAGAAGAAAACTATATTACAAGAGAATTAGTGACGGAAGATGAAATAATAACTACTGAATAATTATGCCCCGAACTACCAAAAGCATTAATGTATATCGAAAAAACTACAGAAAAGGAAATAATCATTGGAGGCGTACCAATAGTAATAAAATTTAAAATATATCAAAAAAATGAAAATATCACTTTAGGAATAAAATGGCTAGAACAAGTAAAACCATATAATCTAGAAGACAAACAGTTAATAATAAATTATGAAAATAAAAGAGTAATAATAAAAAGGACTTTAGTATGATAAAAATATGAAAATATATATACTTGCAAAGATAATAATAGAAGGATATTATAACATATATTATACACCAATGATAGATACGGGAGCAGAAGCTAATATATGTAAATACAATTGTTTACCAGAAGATAAGTGGAAAAAATTAAAAACACCGATAGTAGTAACATGATTTAATAATGAAGGAAGCATGATCACATACAAGACAAAAAATATAAAAATACAATTATGGGATAAGATCTTAACTATAGAGGAAATATATAACTTTAAATTGGCTATAAAAGATATGCTATTAGGGATGCCATTTTTAGAAAAATTATATCCACATATAATAGCAAAAACACACTAGTGGTTCACAATACCGTGTAAACAAAAAATAGGAGCAAAAAT
The DNA here is from genome assembly GCA_029007595.1 of Solanum commersonii. Taxonomy (NCBI): domain Eukaryota; kingdom Viridiplantae; phylum Streptophyta; class Magnoliopsida; order Solanales; family Solanaceae; genus Solanum; species Solanum commersonii. The sequence continues at coordinate 660,347 of JAJTWQ010000162.1, read as the reverse complement.
AGTAAATAACAAAAAATGGAAAAAGACAGAATGGATAAAAGGAAGTGAAAAAATTACACAAAAATTAGAAAGTATAAAAGAAGAAGAACCTAAGATATAATTAATTATATTCTCTATAGATAAAGTAAAAATAATTCAAGATAAGTTGGAATTATTATATAGTGAAGATCCTTTACAAGGATGGGAGAAACATAAAATAAAAGTAAAAATTGAGTTAATTGATAATAATAGTATAATAACCCAAAAACCATTAAAGTATAATTTTAATGATTTAACCGAATTTAAGATATAAACAAGAAAGCAATAGTAAGCATACAAGCACGACATTTATCGTAAATAAACATAGTGAACAAAAAAAAGGAAAAAGCAGAATGATTATTGATTATAGAAATTTAAATGCAAAAACGAAAACATATAACTATCCGATACCAAATAAAATACTAAAGATAAGACAAATACAAGGATATACTTATTTTAGCAAATTTGATTGTAAATCAGGATTTTATCACTTAAAATTAGAAGAAGAATCTAAAAATCTAACAGCATTCACTGTACCACAAGAATTTTACGAATGGAATGTATTACCATTTGGATATAAAAATGCACTAGGTAGATATCAACACTTTATGGATAACTATTTTAAACAACTAGAAAATTGTGTAGTATATATTGATGATATATTACTATATTCCAAAACACAAGATGAACATATAAGATTATTAGAAAAATTTATACATATTATAGAATATTAAGTCTAAGTAAAAAGAAAGCATACATAATTAAAAAGCAAATAGAATTCTTAGGAATACAAATAGATAAAAATGGAATAAAAATGCAAACACACATAGTACAACAAATAATTAACTCAAATGAACAACTAGATACAAAAAAGAAATTACAATTATTTCTAGGACTAGTAAACCAAGTAAGAGAATATATACCAAAATTAGCAGAGAATTTAAAACTATTACAACAAAAATTAAAGAAAGATGTAGAATACCAATTTGATAAAAAAGACCAAACGCAAATACAAAAAATAAAACTATTATGTAAGAACCTACCTAAAATATATTTTCTTGACGAGAACAAAAAAATTACTTATATAATAGAATCAGACGCCAGTGAAAAAAGTTATGGAGGAGCCTTAAAATATAGATATGATAAAGAAGAAATAGAACACCATTGTAGATATTATTCAGGAACATTTACCAATACAGAAATAAGATGGGAAATAAATAGGAAAGAATTATAGTTAGTGTATAAATGTTTACTATCATTTGAACCATATATCGTATATAACAAATTTATTATAAGGACGATAACACATAAGTAAAATGGTGGCTAACAAGAAAAATATAAGATTCGGTAACAACAAAAGAAATAAGGAGATTGGTATTAAATATATTAAATTTTACATTTACAATTGAAGTAACAAAAACTGATAAAAATGTTATTGCAGATTACCTATCACGGCAAAACTACTCAGACTGAGACTGAGGAAGAAGATACAATTGAAAAGATACTCAAAGCTATTACTACACTTTGTACAAAAGTGGAGAGTATGAACAACGAGATACAAAAGCTAAAGACCAATGAAGATAATCTGAAGTCTAAAGCTAGTATAAGTCAGCAACATGACTATAAAAATGCGGAGCTATGTCAATCAAAAGACAAGAAAAATCCAGAGCTAAAAGGTGACGTTGGGAAACACCTAAAAACCCATAACATTTGTTTAAATACAGCTGCAGGTACAAGCCAACGAGTTAGTGAAAAACATAAGAACTCAAACTTAAACCAGTTATTCGAAAAACCATTTACCCCAAGGCTAACACCAAAAATGTATTGACTATAGAACCACAAAGTTCTACATATGTGGATAGCCTACACCATGAATAAAGGACATATAACCATATTATGCGAACCTATATAGAAAATATATACAAAATCCAAACATTTTTAAATCTTAACCCCAGATCTACTACAACCCAAGAACCCAACCAGGATTATTTAACCCAAAAATTACAAGGTTATAATAAATTGATTGCACAACCGAAAACTAACACCAACTTAGTAAGGACATGTTACAACTATGAACTATTAAATACAGTATACACATATGACGAAGAAGAACTAAGTGGAATACCAAAACTACATAAAATATTTATTACATATAAGAGAGTTACTAAGGGAAATTTATTCTATGTAAAATTTTATACGGCAACAACAGAGATATTATACGAGGAAATAAAACCTCTGACACAAGTGGTAAAGATAGGACTAACAAAAGATATGATAATACCGGAAGATATCGAACAACAAATAGAGATACAAAAAAGCGAGATACCCAGTTGAGAATAATTGGTATATCAACCATTATACAAGAACTAGAAAATAATTATTTAAACGGAAACGCTATATGGAGCTACTATGCAAGAGACCAGTTAATGATTTATTCCAATTCAAGGGAGCTAAGGAAAGCAAATATGGATGAAGTCCAAATATGGATTTTATCATTACTTAAGCCAGAAGAACGACCTACGACACGAGCACTAAAAGTAGGATTTATTTCGGCAGAATTATTAACCAGATATTGCAAGCTAATTGGTCACAAATACCCTGACCATATAAGTTCAAAATGCAACGGAGAAGATAATATAATTCCAGACGTCCAGCTGGAAAAAGAGATAAAGACGGAAGCCTAAAAGATAAGATAAGAAGATGATGAGAAGATAAAGATGAAGAAAAAGAAGACATGATGAGAAGATAAAGATGAAGAAAAAGAAGACATATGGCAAAAATAAATAGTATTAGTATGTAAAAAGTCATGAAATGTGTCATAAAGTAGGTGTATTATATATGTAAAAAGTCATAAAGTATGTCATTGTGTCATAAAGTAGGTAGATGTGTCATAATGTAGATATACTATATTATATTATATATTAGGCACATTATTAAATAGTAGGTGTACGTGTAGCATTATGGAGGATTGTAAAGTAGCAATAGGATAGAATTTTCCTTTCTATATAAAGAAAGGTATATGTAAATGAAAAGGCAGGCAACGCCTAAGATAATAAAAATTCTCTTTCATAAAAACATTCTCTCAACTAAGATAAATATTTAAAATACTAATGGAAAAATCTGAAATCCAATCAAATATTTCAGATAGCATGGCTAAGCAAGAGGCAAAGGTATATTGTTAAAAAAATATGCAGAACTAATTTCATATATTCCTAAATATCATATATATGATTGAATAAATTTATGTTATTTATTATGTATTAGAATTATTTGAATCATGATTTCTAGTTTATTAGCACACTGGAAACAGGAGAAAAACTTCTATACTATGCCATCTTAATGTTGAAACCGGTAGGCAAGGAAAGCCGTTTAGGGGAGTAAACAAAGTTGAGGCGCTGATAAGAAGGAAGTATCCGCTAAAGTACGATGCTAGTAGTGACAGGAGAACATGATAAACGTATAATCTAGTTCATAATGATCTAATATGAATTTAATCAATTATGAATATGATAGGAAGGAATAGTTTGAAATAAAAAACCTGCATGATAAAGAACATTACTATATACATGCACGATGAAATGATAAAAAACTATAAAACTTTAATCTTACATATACTTAAAGGTATAGAAATAATTGAATTAAGAAGAATAATATGGGATAAAATATTTAATGATAATGAATCAGAAGATATATTAAATCAACAATGGTATGAAATAGACCTACATGATTTAGACTCCGAAAGAATAGAATGATATGATTTAGAAATAAATTCAGATTAAAATGAACTACAAATATTTACAATAGTGGATAGAATCTATGGAAGATATAAAACTATTAGAACAATTAATGAAGGAAAATTTATATATGTACCAAAGAACCCAAGATACGTTATATCTAGAATATATCATAAATAATATTAGTGAAATACTTAGATTAAAACAACTATCGGAAGAATATTACAATAAATATTATTACATTTTACCATGAATTCCGCAATCCCAAAAAATAATATTAAAGAAATATCATGATTAAGACACTTAGCAAAAGAATATTATAATAAAATCTTTAAAATAAATAACTAACCTACCACACTACCACTTACCACACTACGACTTCCATGAATTCCTCAACTATCAGTTCCGCACTGAAAAAATGGCATCAAATGCTTATTGTGTCTTACTGGAAAGGTCACAACTCTTTGGAAAAGTCACAAATTTTTGGAAATGTCACAACCTTTCATAAAGGCCGCAACTCTTCATAAAAGTCACAACTTTTCATGAAAGGAAAAGGCTAATTTTGGAAGTAAATAAATTAAAAGGGAATCCTTGTTTGTGGTGGCGCTACGTAGGCGGGCCTAGAGTTCTCTTTTATATATATATATATATATATATATATATATGATTCGTAAATCACACAAGTCATAAATTATTTTTGTTAAATGGCACATGTAATATCATTATATAATTATCCATTAAATGTTGATAAAGAAGAAGAGTGATACATTTAAGGGTGTAATCTAGTGCTAAATCAAATGAATTAAATCATGAAGGTTTAATAATAATAATAATAATAATAAAAAACAACCCCAGCTCATCTAACTATCCTCTCATATTTTTATTATTTTTATTCATTATGTGTTATATGTACATATATTTTTAGAAAAATATTTTTTCTACTTAAGTATCAAATATAATAGGAATAAAAATGTTATTTTAAAAAGTTTTTCCACAAGTAAAAACATACACATGTATACTATTTCTTGTTTTCAGCAAATCACATGTCCTCAACTAAATCACTTGTCCTTGACTACTTTTTTTCTTCCTATTCTCTCTAGGTTTTTCCATCTCTCCATTCTCATTTTTCCATGTCCTAGTAATCTTCACTCAGAATCAGAGGAGGTGAGGAAGTATTCGGAAAGGAGCAATTCTATAGACGAGGTGTGTCACTTTAATTATCACTCTAACTTTCGAAGCTTCTTCTCCAATTGTTCCTGCAATTTTCGGGCATATATATGTTGGTTAATTGTTTTGATTTGCATTCAATTTTTGCTTTTATCCTTTTCGGTATTTGAATATTTGGATTTAGATTTATATATAGAGTTGTGGATGATTTTCAAACTTTTGATCTTTGATTGGGTTTGCGAAATGCAGTGACCAAAGGGGTCAAGAGAATATAGTTGATTTTTGCCCTTTTTTGTGAAACTCATTCTCGGTTTCTGATGTCGAAGTGGACTGATTTAAATTTCTAAAATCAATCTTTGTTTTATTTCTTGTTTTTAGTTTTTTTAGTTTTATGTGTGAATATGTAAATCAATCTACTACAACTAAAATCAAATAAGGGGGGTAACACTAAGAAGATGATACCTAAAACATTAATTTTATCACTTTGTTGTCATGTCATGTTAAGGCATTCTAAATCTTGCACCAGTAGTATTTTTATTGGGTGGATATATGAGTTCATTTTTTCATTTTCACTTCATCATCTTTGTTGTTGTTGTCATAAAATTATTGAAGAGCTCGATTCCTTAATGGGTAAATTAAGAATAGTAGAAGGAGACTATTAGAGAGTTCGATTTATTTAGGCTTTCTGTTGAATAAGTGTCAATATATGTTACACTGATGATACCAACATCTCACTCAGAAGAAAGAAACCATCAGAAAGCGAAAAAAAATGTTGCTTATGTTGACTTGCTTCTGGATGCAAATTCTTTGCCTTAACAATGACAGAGACACAAAAATCTCAGCTCTCCTCATAGTTACATGCATCTCTTAAGTCTCGTACCACAACACTTGCTCAATATCATATTTTCACTTAAATATAATTCTTATTTACTTCTCAAATTGAATTCCACTGACACAAGTCCAAAAATAAGATCCAAATAGTATCAAATTAATGCAACTCTACATTTTTTTGATAAATCTTTGGAGGAGAATTGAAATTTGATTTATATATGAAGACATTATACTTGGATTTATCTTATCCATTACTTGTAGAAAAAGAAATTATACACTTGGGTTTTCTTTTCCTTGGAATTCAAAACTGTCAAGTAATAGTGCCTGTTCATCCTTGACAGTCATTGATGTCCATAAAGAGGAAGAAACGAAGATTACATGCTTGTGGCCTTAGGTTCATTAAAGCGTTGACTGGTGCAGCACAAGATTGTTGTCTTAAATAACTATCCCATCTCGATATTATTCATGAAAAATGCTTTGTAACCTTGAAAAACTTGTCAGTTATCTTTCATAAAAAAAACCAAATAATCAATGATGTGTTCTCCTCGATAAACTTTTGTGTGATGATATGCGTAATTGTGATCCATCATAGCTGTGATATTTGGTTTCCCTTCAATAAATAAATATTTTTGATAGTTTTCTACTTTGCAGAATATATTTCTTTGTATTTGTACCCCGTTCTTATAATACAACAAACAATTCAACACCTTTTCAATATTTTAGGCTTACAAGCTTTGGTGTCATTGGTGCCCCCGTGAAGGAAATATATCTGGAAATACAGTAGACATATTACCTTCACAAGGTACCAAAGACATCTAAGCTTGTAAGTTTCAAATATTCAAAAGGTGTTGACTTGCTTGTTGTATTAAGAAAGGGGGACAAATACAAAGGAATTTTCGCTACAAAGTAGAAGACTGTCTGAAGGATCTATTCAAGGAAAACCAACTATCACAACTATGATGGATCACAATTACAATTATTATCTCACAAAAGTCTATCCAGATCTCGAGAGCTCATCTGATTCAGAAGTTCATATATCTTATTCATGTTTTTTAGAGAAGATGTTCTTATAAGTTTTTTGAAGGTCACAAAGTATTTTTATATGAATAATATGGACTGGGATATTTATCTAAGATAGCATTCTTATGTTGCATGCGCCGGCTAGTTATTCAATGAACCTAAGGCAACAAGCATGTAATCTTCATTTCTTATTTGTTCTGGACATCAGTGACTACCATGGAAGGATTGTGTTTATAACTTGATATTTGTGAACTCTGAGGAAAAGACAACCCAAGTATAATTTTCTTTTTTCTACAAGTAATAGATAAGGTAAATCCAAATACAGAGACTTCATTTGTAAATCAAATTCCAATTATTCTCTTTCGAAGATTCATCAATCAAATACAAATCGGCATTAATTGGACACTATTTGGATCTTATTCTTTGACTTATTTAAGTGGAATTCCTTTGACAAGTAAGTAAGAGTTTTATTTAAGTGAAAAGAACTAAGTAAGTGCCTGTGGTATAAGAGTTGAAGTGATGAGGAGAGTTGGAATTTTTCTTCCATATCATTGTTATGGAAAAGAATTTGCATCCATAAGCAACTACAAATCAATTTAGGCAACAAATTTCTAGTTTTTCAGTGACATTCCACCTAAAAGTGCAGCCTGAAAAGGCTTTTTTTTGTATACCAAAAGAGACCAAATTTCCTTTGACGAACGGAAATGAGAACTATAAAAAACAAAGAAGAGAATCTTCACTATCAAGGAGCAACATTCTGGTGTTAGGATGAGAGGCTACACACTACAAAATAGAAAGCATGAGCAACTATTTCAATAGGATAGATAGAAGATTTGACATTTACAGCAAAAAACTAAATAACAGAGGCATAGCGGGAATACAATTACATCTTAAAACACTTATACTATGATAACAACAAATATTGGAAGTGATACTTGCCATTCTCAAAGAAAGAAATAAAACCTAAAACAACTTCGTTACTAACCTGTATATTTTTTCAAGAAAACTAAAAATAAAAATTTGAACACATTCGAGTTTGTTGTATTCACCATCCACCTCTCTTGATACATATAACACAAACCCAAACATATCCAATTTTCTATACCTCTCTTGACAATAACTCATTACTTTAAGATCACCAACAAAATAAATAATATAAATGGTATCAAGAATCACTGAGAAAAAGCCCACATGGAAAATAAGTTAATATACCTGAAGAAGTGCTAGAGCATTATAAACTCTACAATAGATGTTCAAGAAATATGAATGAAATATTAGAGAGAATAGAAGTCTAGAATCTCAATTATCATCATGGTAAAAAGAGTTATTTTGACTGAACCAATAGTATATATTGGTTCCGATAAAACATACAACCACCTACATATAGTAACTTTTCTATTCCATCTAAGTTGGGTCAAGACACAAACCAGTTAAATTGAGATAAGATTTAAATGAAATAATAGTTTCTCCTCCTTGTGGTGATATTTTCTCTTTTTTTTGGGGGGGGGGGGGGTTATGTCATATTGAAGTGGGGTTTTGGCTCCATCTGTTTTATCTATATCCAACAAATACGGGAACGAAAATCAGGATTCTATTTTGGGACTTCCCTCTATATATTTATTTCTAATTTTTACCCCTAATCATTTTGTTCCATTTTTGTTCAATCCAATGATAAAGTAATCCAACATATACAAAACACTATTTGAGCGGGATTGGGTAGGGTATGGTGGTTTGGGGGTGACATGAGCTGGATGGTCAAGTGAGGGGGGTGGGGGTGTTAGAAAATGATAATAAATATGCAATGTCAGCTATGTAGCTTGTTGTCCCTACTTTGATGAAGGGACTCATTTTCCTCATTTTCAAGAAGCTTGATTTCTTAGAGAACATATTTTTTCAAAAATATTGACCTACCAAACAAACTTGGGCCCTTTAATAAACTTTTCTGAGGTAGATATTAATACAATCTTCATTATTTATTTATTTATTTTGGCAATAAACTATGAATATTACCATGCCAAATTAATGTCTTTATGAAACTAACCAGTATCCAGGTGCTTAACCACCTTTGCAGAAGGTAATTAAGCATATCCAGACCTAGAGGAAATATAGTCAAACAAATAAAAGAATGATGGACACCTAGTGTCTAGTGGCATTTTATTAAACATAAAAAATATCAATAGGGATAAGTGCAAGCAAGGGGGGCTAGGCCTTACCTTACTAATCCTAATGAAGTACCTAACGTCTACTACCTAACAAGCATGAAGAAAATAAGAGATAGAGAGAACTAAGTATTTTATGATCACCACAGAGTTTGTAATACACTCCATGATGATATTACAAATGAGAAAGCTTAAATAATGTAAAATTATGCCAATCAATAAGAAATTTGAGTTTCAGCCTCAAACTTTCTATTAAAAACACATGAATTAAAAAAAATTGATTGCCCATCAAAAGTAGCTTGAAATATTGTTATCATGTCTTCTTTTTCAAACCTATCCAACAACACTTGATAATTCATACTTTCTTTATGGATTTATTGGATCTTGTTGAACCTATTGATACTATCAAATGGTTCTGCTTTGCCTGTCGCATCGGTAGGTGCCTTGGAACAAACTCCTCAGTCATTTTACCGTCCCAACTATGTTGCCTTCCATGTGTCTTCTTTTTGCTTTTGTTGCTTCCACTTCTTTATTTCCTAGGTGATATATCCCTCTCTCTAGCCACTCTATCAAAGCATATGTCCAGCATATCTTCTTCATCTCCATCAAGAGAATCCTCGCCCAAATCAAGCATATTGTCTTCCTTATCTTCATCAAGAGAATCCTTACCCAAATCAACTGTATTTGATAATAAGGCCCTTGACTCATTCTTCTTTGCAATCACACATTTAGGCACAAATACGGGAGTTTTTGGACTTAATTTGCTATTCAAAGTAGGTGGTGGGATCTGTTTTTCTTGGGTCAAATCATTGTCATTCTCTGTTAACTTTACTTGCTTTCCAGTAATCTTCGATAAAGCATCAAATCTATTCGAACATAATAGGTCTCTTAAGGCATTACTAATATCTTACCTCTTCTCACTGTCATTAAAATTTCCAGCCGCACCCTTTTCACTACATGGAGAATTATTTTAACTAGTCGGGGAAAAACTTCGATTACTAGTTGAATTTTTGTGTGTAACCAGTGTCCAATTTTTAGTTGCATTCTTGGTTTCAACTTGCAAAACATGCTGCCCAGAGTTTTCAGCATCTTCAACATCAGATGTATCCATTAGTTTGTGTCCTGAATCCATTATTTTTTGGCCTGAACCAACTCACGTCACATCAACCACAACTCTTGGTGTTCCCCCTTTGTTTTCGGTAGTTGTTTGAACACAAATATTACTTATTAAAACATCCATTGAGTGTGTACGATTTTTCTCAGAAGCGACAACAACCAATTGTCAATCTAAAGAAGTAGCTTTACTTTGATCGACATCTAAAACCTTTCTTTTTTCATTTGGTATTTCACTCACATCACCTTGATACTTTTCACCATCGATAGTACCTTTTGAAGCAACTTCAATGGTATCATCAATTTGTTTGTTATTTTGATTTATTTTGGAGATCAAATAACAATTATCTTCAACATGACCTTGGTGCTTACAATAATTGAAATACAAAGGTAGAATATCATATACAATCTCTTGAAAAACCTCGATCAACTTACCATATCTTCCATCCACAAACTGCAATCTTATACGATTTGGAAGCTTTTCCATTAGATCAAGTATAACCTTGACCCTAGTTGTGCTAGGTCTTGACATGATTTGAGTAGCTTTATGTAATGACTCTCAAAATGAAGTAGGATAAAGTAGAGCCTTGTCACGCCCCAAGCTACCCCCGAGACGCGGACACGGGACCTAGGACCACAAGTGATCCCAAGCTAACCCTGCTAGCATGATCATGAGCATACTAAAGAAAATAAACTAATGTGGAAGCTAAATCATAAATAAATCCGAAAAGATGGCGAATACCTATATACTATAACTGAATATATCAAATCTGAGAGTTTAATACAAAAAAGATATTAACTCAATACTAAGCTAAATCTAACTATGTCTGAAATAAGCCTCTAAACTGACTAGAAATGTTGGGACATGCCCCAACTAGGTCTAGCAAAACTGAAACTAAAAACTAAAAGCGATAAAGATAAACATATCACTAGTCCTCGAAGAATGAGGACTAAACACTGATGCTGCTGAACTGAAGATCGGGAATCGATCTAAGCATGATCTGGATGCTGAGAACCTGAACCTACATCACGAGAAGATGTAGCGGACGTATGCATCAGTACTTGAAAGGTACTGAGTATGCAGGATAGAGTAAAGCTAAAATAACATATAACTGGACAAAGTAATAAAGCAATGAAACAATTTGAACATGATATAGATACTGAATGCTGAGCTAACTGAATGCAATGACCAATTTATAGCATGCTGAGACTGAGTACTGAATATACTGATAAATGGTCAATGCAATAGAATCTGACTGAACTGTGGGAGCTACTAATAACCGACATAAAACCACATGAGCTAAATGTGGAGTCCGATATATACGCCCCATCGAGAGGACCCAATATACCCTGCCAGAGGTATAGAGGCATGCTGATGTGATCACTAAACTGATGTTGCCCACAGAGGGGAGTTACACCTATGTGGCTCGTAGTTCTGGGACTATATGGGTGCGCTGAACCCTAGTCCAACTCGGTATTATGCTACTCCCAATGAATTAAGTGGTTAACTAGTTATGTCTGAATTTCTGTAAATAATGGATAGCTCGAAACTGAACATGCAAACTGATAATGCAACAATTAATCTAATAATAATGCATTCATAAACTGAGGCATGTAAAATTGAATATTGAAATACCTGACCTAGCATGTGTGATTCAAGAACTAAAGAAATACATAGCTAGAGTTCTGAAATTCATGCGATAAACTGAGCAATAACATGATATTCTGATTTGGAACATTTTAAATGACTAATTCATGATGATCTGCTGTAATTCTAGAAGCCCTAGGTTTGTTCATAATCATGGAATCAAGAATCTGACTTAATTCTAGGGACCTAATGGGCGAAAGGAACCCACTAGTGAAATCCCACATACCTGGTGACGAATTCCATGATGAAATCTTTCGATTTCGGGGTTGAAACTGATGGAACCTTGCTGCATTCTTGAACTAGGGTTCTTGACCTCTCTTCTCCTTTTAGCGTTCTAATTTTCTAAGTTTTGATTAAATGTTTTGACTAAGGTAAGTTCTAGTTATGTTTCTAGGCTTAACTGACTAAAATATCATGATTTAGGGTCTAAATGACGTATCTTAGGGGTTAAACAAAATAGGAAAAAACCAAAAGACCCCTAGATTAACTGCTGTCGGAGTGACTGACGGACGGGATTGACGAGCCGTCATTCAATCGACGGTCGTCGATTGGAACCGTCGGTCGAGTCTGCCCGACATGGCTTCACTAAAATGGGCATAACTTTTTACTCGAAGGTCGGATTTTATCAAACTCAGTGGCATTGGAAAGATAATTCAATTATATATCATATCATAGGTCATGGGGAACCTAATTCCTTTTGTACTAAAAGTTATGGCTATCTGAAGTTGATCCATCAATAATTTTCAGCTAACTGGCTGTTGATCCTCATCTACGGTCAGCCCTACGGATCGTGGATCGAATAACGGTCCGTGCTGGTCGACCGTAGTTCATGTCAGAGGCTGGGTAAAGGAGGTCTCAATCCACGGACACAGACCACGGACCGTGGTCTGATCTACGGACCGTGGGTCTGTCCGTGAGTTGGAACTTAGCCAAATTTCTGAGCTGGGTCTGGGAGGGGTTGTAGTGGTGAACCATGGACCACCAGCACGGGCCATGGTCTGACCTATGGTTCGTGGATGGCACCGTGGGTTGCACTTGCAACTTCTCAAAATTTGTATTTTTGGTCTGTTTTGGATTCGGGGTGTTACATTATCTCCCCCTTGGGACCATTCATCCTTGAATGAAGATTAAACTAGCTAAAATAGAGGGAGAGGGCTGCAATCCCTACCACTAAATACTGCGAACTGATTTTCTGACCGAACTGAGTTCTAAAAACATGCAAATACGCTGAAAATGCAAGTACAAACTGAAGGAACATGATTCTAAGACTGAATTTACGCATGAATGACTGAAAAACTAAAGAGGAACTATTACCTCAAGTGGGAATGGAATCAGAAGGAAAAATGTGAGGATACTTGGGCTTTATGACTACTTCTGCTTCCCAAGTAGCTCCCTCTATTGACTGACTCCTCCATAAAACCTTGACTGAAGCGACTTCTTTATTTCTCAACCTTCTAACCTGACGATCGAGAATCTCAACTGGTACATGCTCATTAGCAAGGCTATCTTTTATAGCCATAGTCTCTATTGGCACTACAGATGCTGGATCACCCAAACACTTCTTCAAAAGAGAAATGTGAAAGACTGGATGCATTGCTGCTAAATCTGTTGACAACTCTAACTCATAAGCCACTTTACCAATCCTTTTCAAGATCCGGTAAGGGCCTACATATCTGGGACTGAGCTTCCCTTTCTTGCCAAATCTCATCATCCCTTTCATAGGTGATACTTTCAGGAAAACCCAATCATCAACTTGGAACTCTAGTTCCCTTCTTCTCACATCTGCATAAAATTTCTGGCGACTCTGGGCAGTCTTAAGTCTATCTCTAATGAGTTGCACTTTCTCCATAGCATCAAGGACTGAATCTGTTCCTATCAAGGTTGCTTCACCTCCTTCAAACCAACCAACTGGAGATCTACATCTACACCCATACAATGTCTCATAAGGGGCCATCTGAATGCTGGAATGGTAACTATTATTGTAGGCGAACTCAATAAGAGGAAGGTGATCATCCCAACTACCCTTGAAGTCGATCACACAAGCTCTCAACATGTCTTCTAAGGTCTAAAAGGTACGCTCTGCCTGACCATCCATCTGTGGATGAAATGTTGTGCTAAGGTTAACCTGAGTACCAAGACCTTTCTGAAATGACTTCCATAAATGAGAGGTAAATTGAGGACCTCTATATGAGATGATAGACAAAGGAACCCCATGCAACCTCACAATCTCATTAATGTAAAGCTTAGCATAATCATCCGCCGAATCTATAGTCTTGACCGCCAAAAAGCGAGAAGACTTAGTAACCCTATCAACAATCACCCAAATGGAGTCATGCTGTCTGCGAGTACGAGGTAAACCTGTGATGAAGTCCATGTTGATCACTTCCCACTTCCAAGTAGGAATGTCAATCTCTTGAGTTATACCTCCTAGTTTTTGATGTTCTACCTTTACTTGTTGGTAATTGGGGAATTTAGCCACAAAGTCGGCTATATCTCTTTTCATACCATTCCACTAATAGACTTCTCGCAGATCACGGTACATCTTAGTAGCGCCTGGATGAATAGAATATCTGGAGTTATGGGCCTCTGCAAGAATATGCTGTCTCAACTCGCCCACATTAGGAACACATAATCGCCCTTGGTAGCAAAGCACACCATCTCCCCCTTGGGAGTAAACCTCCACTCTCTGATTGTGGACTGCACCCTTAAGCTCAAGCAAGATTGGATCACTGTCTTGCTTTTCCTTAACCTCAACTACCAAAGAAGATTCTGGCCCATTCTGAACCGTTACACCACCATCTGATATGCTTATAAGACGAACTCCTAGGCGAGCAAGTGTGTGAATATCTTTTGCTAGCTCTTTTCTTTCTTCCTTAACATGTGCTACACTACCCATAGATAGTCTGCTAAGGGTATCTGCTATTACATTCACCTTACCCGGATGGTAATGCACGCTCATATCATAATCTTTGAGGAATTCAAGCCACCTTCTCTAGCGAATATTCAACTCTTTCTGGGTGAACACATACTGAAGGGTCTTATGGTCTGTGAACACATCTACGTGAACACCATACAAGTAATGTATCCAAATCTTAAATGCAAACACCACTGCTACTAGCTCAAGGTCATGAGTTGGATAAGTCTTCCCATGTACCTTAAATTGTCTAGAAGCATAAGCTATAACCTTACCTCGCTACATCAACACACAACCTAGGACGACTTTGGATGCATCACAATAGATCACATAACCATCTGAACCCTCTGGTAGAGTCAAGATAGGAGTTGTAGTCAACCTAGTTTTCAATCCTGCGAAGCTTTTCTCACAATCATCTGACCACTGGAACTTAACTTTTTTCTGAGTCAACCTAGTCAATGGTGAGGCTATGGATGAAAATCCTTCCACAAACCTTCTGTAATAACCTGCTAAACCTAAGAAACTTCTAATATCTGTAGCAGAGGTAGGTCTGGGCCATTGTTTCACTGTTTTTATCTTCTAGGAATCTACTCGAATTCCTTCGCTAAACACAACATGCCTAAGGAAAATAACTGATTGTAACCAAAACTCGCATTTGTTAAATTTTGCAAATAATTGGCGATCTTTGAGAGTTTGTAGGACAACTCTCAAATGACTTGCATGTTCTTCCTCATTCCTAGAGTAAATGAAGATGTCATCAATAAAGACGATGACGAACAAGTTCAAGTACTGCTTGAACACTCTGTTCATCAAATCCATGAAAGCTGCAGGAGAATTGGTTAGTCCAAATGACATGACTACAAATTCATAATGATCATACCGAGTTCTGAAGGCTGTCTTCGAAATGTCACTATCTCTGACTTTGAGCTGATGATAACTTGATCTGAGGTCTTTCTTTGAGAAATGACTAGCACCCTAAAGTTGGTCGAACAAGCCATCGATTCTGGGGATGGAATACTTATTCTTGATTGTGACTTTGTTCAACTTCCTATAGTCAATGCACATTCTGAGAAAACCATCTTTCTTCTTTACAAACAACACTGGTGCACCCCATGACGAAATACTAGGTCTGATGAAGCCCTTATCTAGAAGGTCTTTCAACTGTTCTTTCAATTCCTTAAGCTCAGCAGGAGCCATTCTGTAAGGAGGAATAAAAATAGGCTGGGTATCTGGAAGGAGATCAATTCTAAAGTTGATTTTCCTTTCGGGAGGAACTCTGGGAAGATCTTTTGGGAACACTTCTGGAAACTCACTGACTACAGGAACAGACTCAAGAGTTGGGGATTCAGAACTAGAATCCTTAACCCGAATTAGATGATAAAGACAACCCTTAGAGATCATCTTTCTGTCCTTAAGGTAAGAAATGAATCGACCCATAGGCGCTAAGCTACTACCCTTCCATTCTAGGATTGGTTCGTTTAGAAACTGAAAACGAACAATCCTAGTTCTACAATCAACTGAGGCATAACAGGAATGTAACCAATCCATGCCTAGAATGATATCAAAGTCTACCATTTCTAACTCTACAAGATCTGCTGAGGTGACTTTCTGAGATACTGTGACAGGGCAATTTCTGTATACCCGTCTAGCTATAACTGGGTCATCAACTGGAGTAGTGACTAAGAAGGATTCTGAAAGAGTTTCTGGGCTAACACTGAATTGGACTGCTATATAAGGAGTTACAAAAATAAGAGTAGCCCCTAGATCTAACAATGCATAAACATCAAGATCAAAGACTCGTAACGTACCAGTGACTACATCAGGAGAATCTTCCTGATCTTGATGAGCCTGAAAAGCATAGAGACTGTTTTGGCGCTGTCCGCCACCAGTACCAGAAGAATTACCCTGCTGAGTCGGGCGACCTGTTGGTGCTGCTGAAGATGTAGACTGAGCTCTACCATTATTTCCTCCTTGGCCTTGTCTTGAAGGACAATCCTTCAATCTATGACCGGATTGACCACACCTAAAGCATCCTTCCTTACCTGCAAGGCACTTACCCGGATGGTTCTTACTACACTTCGGGCAAGTTGGGTAGGTTTTGGTGCCTGAAACACTACCTTGAGACTTAGAGCTTGACGCCCTACCTTTCTGATCATTACGGAACCTGGGGGATGGAACACTAGCTGATAAAGGTGCTGGAGTCGAAGACTTTTGCTGAAACTGTGAGCGATTTCCACCACCCGATTTTTGTTGGGAATACTCGTAGTTACCTATTCTTGCTTTCTTAGTCTCCTTAGCCTTTTCCATAATCTTATCACCGTCAACCTGCTGAGCATGAGTCATGAGCCTAGAGATGTTCATGTCTCCCAACAACATAGCATTCCTGCACTCTGTTTTCACTAAGTCTGACAGTCCATACAGAAACTTATTCATCTGAATCCTGGAATCAACAACCATGTGAGGAGCATACCTAGAGAGTTGGTTAAACTTGAGCCCATACTCTTGGACAGTCATGTTACCCTGCCTCAAGTTCATAAATTCCTGGGCCCTTGCTTGTCTCAACTCTATGGGGAAAAACATGTCCAGAAAGGTTTCCCTGAAACAATCCCAAGTAATAGGAGCTGTATCTGTACCCCTGTTCTCTTTCCACTGAGTGTACCAGATATGAGCCACATCTTTCAGTTGGTAAGATGTTAACTCAACTCGATCATTCTCAGTGACCTGCATTACCTCAAAGATCATCTTGATCTTATCCAAGAAATTCTGGGGATCTTCACCAGTCTGCGATCCTAAGTACTTAGGCGGATTCATCCTAACAAAGTCACGGACCCTTTATGCTGCTGATCCACCATTTGCATTCACAGGAGCTTGAACCCGCTGATTGTTCTGGTTGGCCACACTCTGAGTTAACATCTGAATGGCATTCCTGAATTCAGCATTTGAGACTTCCTGATTTGGAATTGGAGGAGCTGCATTTGCGTTCCTGGCATTCACATTCCTGGTAGAAGCTCTATGAGGAAGCATGATCACTGAAACGTAGAACGTCGAGTTAGAATGGAATTAGATCATACCTTACGCATGATAAGAGTAACAAGAAAATAAAGATTTTTTCGAAGACACTTTGTAGCCTCCCTCTCATTAGATGTGGTGCGCACTACACACCCATGAAAAATATATCCTAGGACACTTAAACCTAATGCTCTGATATCAAGTTTGTCTCGCCCCAAGCTACCCTGAGATGCAAACACGGGACCTAAGATCACAAGTGATCCCAAGCTAACCCTGCTGGCATGATCATGAGCATACTAAAGAAAATAAAGTAATGCGAAAGCTAAATCATAAATAAATCTGAAAAGATGGGGAATACCCATATACTATAACTGAATATATCAAATTTGAGATTTTAATATAAAGAAGTTATTAACTCAATACTAAGCTGAATCTAACTATGTCTGAAATAAGCCTCTAAACTGACTAGAAATATTGGGACATGCCCCAACTAGGTATAGCAAAACTGAAACTAAAAGCTAAAATCGATAAAGATAAACATGTCACTAGTCCTCGAAGAATGAGGACTCACTACTGATGCTGCTGAACTGAAGATCGAGAATCAATCTAAGCGTGATCTGGATGCTGAGAACCTGAACCTATATCACAAGAAGATGTAGCGCACGTATGCGTCAGTACTTGAAAGGTACTGAGGATGCAGGATAGAGTAAAGCTGAAATAACATATAACTGGACAAAGCAATAAAGCAATGAAATAATATGAACATGATATAGATACTGAATGCTTAGCTAACTAAATGCAATGACCAATTTATAACATGCTGAGACTGAGTACTGAATATACTGATAAATGGTCAATGCAATAGAATCTGACTGAACTGTGGGAGCTACTAATAACCGACATAAAACCATATGAGCTAAATGTGGAGTCCGATATATACGCCTCATCGAGAGGACCAATATACCCTGCCAGAGGTATAGAGGCACGCTGGCGTGATCACTAAACTGATGTTGCCCACAGAGGGGACTTACACCTACGTGGCTCGTAGTTCTGGGACTATATAGGTGCGCTGAAGCCTAGTCCAACTCGGTATTATGCTACTCCCAATGAATTAAGTGGTTAACTAGTTATGATTGAATTTCTATAAATACTGAATAGCTCAAAACTGAACATGTAAACTGAGAATGCAACAATTAATCTGATAATGATGAATTCATAAATTGAGGCATGTAAAACTGAATACTGAAATATCTGACCTAGCATGTGTAATTCAAGAACTAAAGAAATACATAGCTAGGGTTCTGAAATTCATGCGATAAACTGAGCAATAACATGATAATCTGATTTGGAACATTTTAAATAACTAATTCATTATGATCTGCTGTAATTCTAGAAACCCTAGGTTTGTTCATAATCATGGAATCAAGAATCTAACTGAATTCTAGGGCCTAATGGGTGAAAGGAACCCACTAGTGAAATCCCACATACCTGGTGACGAATTTCACGGAGAAATATTTTGATTTCGGGGATGAAACTGATGGAACCTTACTGCGTTCTTGAACTAGGGTTCTTGACCTCTCTTCTCCTTTTAGCGTTCTAATTTTCTAAGTTTTGATTAAATGTTTTGACTAAGGTAAGTTTTAGTTATGTTTCTAGGCTTAAACTGACTAAAATCTCATGATTTAGGGTCTAAACGACGTATCTTAGAGGTTAAATGAAATAGGAAAAGACCAAAAGACCCCTGGATTAACTGCTGTTGGAGTGACTGATAGACGGGACTGACGGGCCGTCATTCAATCGACGGTCGTCGATTGGAACCGTCGGTCGAGTCTGCCAGACATGGGTTCACTAAAACGGGCATAACTTTTTACTCGGAGGTTGGATTTTAGCAAACTTGGTGGCGTTGGAAATATAATTAAATTATCTATCATATCATAGGTATGGGGAACCTAATTCCTTTTGTACTAAAATTTATGGCTATATGAAGTTGATCCATCAATAATTTTCAGCAAACTGGCTGCTGATCCTCATCTATGGTCAGCCCTACGGACCGTGGATCGAATGATGGTCCATGCTGGTCGATCGTAGTTCATGTCAGAGGCTGGGTAAAGGAGCTCTCAATCTACAGACACAGACCATGGACTGTGGTTTGATCTACAGACCGTGAGTCTGTCCATGAATCGGGACTTAGCCAAATTTCTGAGCTGGGTCTAGGAGGGGTTGTAGTGGTAAACCACGGACCACCAGCACTGGCCGTGGTCTGACCTACGGTTCGTGGATAGCACCGCTGGTTGCACTTGCCACTTCTCAAAATTTGCATTTTTGGTCTGTTTTGGATTCGGGGTGTTACAAGCCTCACATGGGTTTTATGCATTAATAACTTGTTAAAATAATGAAGAATAGCCTTTTTAGTCAGTTTTAAAGAGTTTGGAAGTCAAATGTCAAGGGATGACCATGACATTCGAAAACTAGTCTTTTGCGTGTTGGTATGTTCTAGTATGTTGTTCATGTTTTTATGTGTTGTTTGGAGTCTAAAATCAGTGGAGGTGACCCTAGTGTCTTAATATATGTTTTTAGGGTTAAAATGTTCAGGTATGACTCCCCAGGACCACCCTAAGGTCCCCAAGGTGGACCCCAACCCTTGGACAAACAAGCTGCCAAGGCAGCTTGAAGTTGTGCATGGAGGGAGTGGCTCCGCATTGCGGACCTGCTCCACCAATGGCCAAAAAGTGGCTCTGCATCGTAGAGACACTGCAGACTCTACTGTCTCAAAATTTAATTTCCAGAATACTGGTGGGAACACCTCCGCGTCCCGGACTTGGTTCTCGATGAAATCTGTGGAAATAAAACTCAAATGTGACTTGTTTAAAAGTTCCAACTAAGTGAGGGTTAGTTTAGGTGCTTTAGGGAATTATTATAAACGATTATTCTACCTATTTTAGGGTATTTTAATTTGGTTAAAATCCCAAAACCTAAAATTAGACCCCATTCTTCAAATTGACCCTTCCCTCACAAAATAGATTCTTTCAAAAAATACATTGAAGACCTTGATGAAGCTCAAGCTAGAAGATGGGTTTTCAACTGATTTCTTCTTCAATTTCATGGGTCTTCATTAATTAAGGTATGATAACTCTTGATTCTCGAATAATCTCTCATTCAAGGATTTCTATCAAAGATTTTCAAAAGTGATTCAAAGACCAAAATTCCCAATTTTCAATCTAAACATAAGTCCCTTTTTCAAACAATTTTCTAAATCATTCTATCGATGAATTGATGTTGAATTAAGGTTTTCAGATAGTTTTCAAAGGAATTCTTGAAGAACCCATGATCCCCAAATTCTTGAAAATTGGCCTCTGATGTGGGTCTTTCTGAATATGACCTCTATTGGCAAAATTATGTTTAGATTAGATTTTATTGATGTTTCATATGATTATCTATACTTATTCATGTTGAATTGTTGGTATATTGATGAATTGAGAATTATGGCCTTATGGGCAAAGTTGTGGGTTGATCCCTTTGTTTATAGAATTGTACTTAGATTATGTTATGTTATTGAATTACATTGTTGATTCCTATTGCTATCTATGTCAATTGATTATGAATTGTTGAGGATTGATCCATGGTGATCATGACTTGGAGAATTGGTAAGTTGACCTAACTTCTAGTCTATAGTATGAGAATTGATGTTGTGTGGTTTGGTCCACTTATGGTGACGGTGTTTACTTCTTGTCTATTTGTACATGTTGAGATCATGGCCTTGAAGGTGATAGATATGGAGTGAATTGATGATTATGATGCATATGTTTATGAAGTTGTGCTATGAAGGTTATGTGTGAAATCCTTAATGCTAGTATGATGTTTAAAGTGTGTTGATGATGAAGAGTATAATGTGAATGATAATGTTAGGGATAAGGTGTGGACTACATGATTGATTATGTTAAGTACTATTGTGGAATGACCCCTACCTATATGACCCCTATATGACCCCTATATGAATGTTTGATTATATACATGTTAGGAGTACATATTCAATGTTGAATGTGTCTTTGTCTCCTATGATGAAGTGTAGGTATGTGGTTTAGAATCCCAAAAGACTTTATATGTGAATTGCTCATTATTTGGGGACATTGTGAATGTGTCGTGATCCCTTGAGGGGAATTGCACTCAATATCAATGTTGTTGCTATTATGTCACTATGAGGACCGATATGAACACACACACTCTACATGTATAGCTATGAATATAATGTGTTATGGTGTCCATTGAAAGGTTAACTCTTATATGCACCCTTACATCAATTATGCATGCAAAGTGTATGATTAGCATGGTATGAATATGTGTTGTATAAAGGTGTTTATGTGAAAGGATTTCTCACATATGTAGACACACACATGAATGAATAAATAATGTTTATGATAATATAGTAAAAGGGAGTCTCTTGAAAGGTTTTCTCAATTATACTCTAATCCAGACTATGTTATGAATATGGTATGACTATGTGAAAGGTCATTCTCACATAATGTAGGTTCTATGATGAAGGGTCATTCTTATCTTAGAAACCTTTGAGCTATATGATGTGAGTGATTAAGTCCCTAAATCCTATTTTATGAACTAATGTTAAATAAAGGCTTAAAGATGTTTAAAAAGGAAGTGGGTGCTTAGCACCGAGTGAACATGAAAAATGAGAGTGGGGGATTCACTTTTAGCAAGTCCGGCTTCCCACAAGAGAACCTTCACGTTTAGCAAGTCCGGGTTCCCAACATAGATGTTGTCACAAGAGATGGAAATCTCCACGCCTAGTAAGTCAAGGTGTCTAGTAGCAATCTCCTTGTTCCATAACTACGTGCCGCCGTAGGTATTAGCTTAGTGGATCCACTAGATAGCTATTATGTATGTAGGTCCTACCTTGGCAAGTAGTACCCTCTCTTTTCGGTGTGAGAGTAGAACACCGGATTTCATGTAGCTCACATGGTCTATGTCGGTTATGGCAATGTCTCCCAAAAGTTAAGAAATGAACTAAGAAAAGAATATGAACTGTAGTTATGATTTCTTGAAGAATTACTTAGTGTAGGTAGGACTATGGACCCTACTTATGCATTGCACAAGCAGACTCTAAGGGAGGTTATGATTAGGCTCTTTATGTAATGAAGAGTATGGTCTATGTATGTTAATATGAAAGCAAGTTAAGGTTGACTTTACTTATGTCAAGATATGAAGTATGATTATGCCTGTGAATTACTCTTATGACTTCTTTATGGGTTTGCTTAGTATATGTGGGGGTATGTGACTCCATGTGTACATTGTACAAATGAACTTGTGAAGGGGTTGTGAGGGTTGTTTACCTATGATATGAACAAAATGGGTTATGACTAATGATGAAGTAAATGAATGAGTCCTTATATGATGTTATAAAGTATGTAGTTCTTATGTCTAATGTTCAATGAAGATGCTATGGCTTGTTGAATATGATGTGCCTAATCTATGGTGGCTTCTTAGGAACACTTTGTGTGAGTAGTATTATGGGATTCTACTTGCACATTGAACTAGTGTGACTTGGGGGTTGCCTTAGGTGATGGTTCCTATGTGAAGACTATGTCTTATAGTGTGTTTATGACTCTATGAATATATGTGGTTCGATTGATAAAGGTTGTATGTAAGTTCACCCTTGGTAACCTTTAGGTGATACATTGTACCAAGTATTCCCTAAGGGTTGCTTGAGGAAATGAGTTAAGATAAAGAGGAAGGAAATGTATTGTATGCGTTAAATGTGCCTAAAATGTTATAAGTGGCTCTATGTGCTATTTTGAATGGTTTCCATGTGTATGATAGTGTATGTGGTTTATATTGTTCCTATTGTACTAAATGTTCTTGAAGTTTCTCTAAAAAGGCATGATGCATGGTTTCCAACTAAATGTCCTTTTAAAAGCACGATTTTGCATGGTTATCTTATTTAGTGCATTCTTGTACTAACACCATTCTTCTTCATCTTTTTACACCAAGTGTAGGTGGTGGTGGCTAAAGGGCCTTTCCTAGAAGTGATGAGCTTGGCTTACTATTCCCAATTTTGGGTGTGTCCTTAAAGATTCAAGGACCTTTATGTTAAAGAGTCTCCTTAAGTTCAATGTACTAGATAGTAGTTACTTTTGTATTGAAAGGGATGTGTCCCTCTTGTGTTGTAGTCATGTTTTAAGATGGCTACCTTGAGACGTAGTACTCCGATTTTGTATTAAATGTTTAAATGAGGTGAATTTTTAAGTCTTGTGTTATATTATGAAAAAGTTTTAAATTCTCCACTATTTTTCTATGATAAATGCTATGACGAATGTTAAGGGCTTGTATAAGACCTCCGAGAGGTCGAATACGCCGGTAACGGCTAGGGGTGCTCTCGAATTGTTACAAACTTGGTATTAGAGCATAAGGTTGTGAAAATGGTCTTAGGATTCAACGTCTCATGAGCCACGTCTAGTAGAATCTTATTTATCAGTGTGAGTCACGACACATCTATGAGCGAGAGGCAATAGGACGATAGAAGAATCACTTTCTTCATTACTCTTGTGTCTTGCCATAGAGCTTAACTCCCTATTATCACTCTCTCTTTCTTATTTTCCCTTGTCCGGTGGTCTTCTAGATGTGATTACTTGGAAGGGGTGATGTTGCAAAGATCGAGGGAAGAAAAGGTGAGTTTTAATGCTTATTATGATGTGGTGACTATATGAGTATATATGAAGGTAGATTTGGAAATCATATTGTGATGCCAATCATGGCTAGGTGTGACCTATAAGGTTGGGAGCATTACATTGAAACTGTTGTATGGTGGTATAGTTCTCATATGATAAGAGTCGTTATGGTAAGAATGAAATCCTTTTTAGGATGATGAGTTGCCTTATGGTGATGGGTAATGATAGTAGAAAGTCATGGTGTAGAATTGAGGAGTTTTGAAGGAATGTGGTAACTACTGTGAGTTGAAAGTTGCCCTTTTTCTTATTAGTGATGCTTCATGGTTGTCCTTGCGTGAATCAGAGTTCTTGGGTAGTCTTTCCCTAAGAGTGGAAAAAAGGGCTTTGTTCCATAATTTGGGATAGTGTTTTGCTCTAAGGTTAACTTGGAGAGTTGCATGTACCCCTTAGTTCATGGGAAGGACAAGAAAATATATGTTGACCAACTCTAAAGAGGATAGTTTTCTTGTAGGGTTGATCTTAAGTATGGTCATTCAAAAAGAGTGTTTAGATAATACCTAGGCATGGTTGAGCGGAAAGTTACACCAAAGGTGATGATAAAGGTAAGATGTGATAAAGAGTTGATTAAGCTCACCCCAAGTGGGGGATAATGTGGCTAAATGGTAAGGTTTTGAGTGCCTTTACTTTTTCCACATTGAACTTCCTTGAGTTCTCCATGTGGTGAACCACTTTGGGTGATAGATATGTAGCGGAGTGGTATAGATACTCATTTTGTTTGGATTCTTGAAATCCTAAACCTAAGGGAGTATAGTGAAAAATTGGTGGAAAATGGTTCCTACCTTAGAGATGAAGGAGGTAATGATTAAAGGAGTTTGCATAACTTGATCCCAAGAGGGGGGGACATTATGCTTAATTGGTAAGTGATAGTTCTCTTGGTTACTTTAATGTGGTCTTAGACGGGTTTACTCTAAGTGGGGGTTGATAAGTGAGTAGTAAGGTTGTTGATATCCTTATCTTTTCCTTCTATTCTTATTCAAGCTTGAGACCAAAGAATTCTTAGTAGCTTGTTCATGTTTTGGAGTTTTGCGTATGATTATGAGTTGCATGATCTCTGTATGTTATGCATGTCCTAGAAAACATTATGTTATGCATGTTTTTGAAGGATTCTTATTACATAAAAATGGAATTTTAGTAATAAAAATCATGTTTCTCATGTCAATATGCATTTTTATATGGTGAATGCACTCATGACTTCATGAGGAAGAGAGTATGAGCTTGCTTAGGTTAGAAGTTAATATTTTCTCCTTAAATGAATTGACCTTTGTGTAATGCTTGCTTATGAGTTTATGATGCCATGTGTGTATGTTGTGACTAGGAGAAGGTAGCTCCTCTTTGAAATAACTAAACATGGTAATGCCATGTATGTTCTTGATAGTATGATGATTAAATGATAAGACTAGTAGATGATCTATAATCCTCATGTTAGGGTGCAACTAGTATGAATTGCTAAATTGCCTCATGAGTGGAAATGTTGATCATGTCTACATGTGCATTTGAAAGCCATTGCATATTGGACGCTATGATGATATAGAAAATGGGTAAATATCATGTCATGATTAGGAGAAGGTAGTTCCTCCTATAAACATGAGAAAGGCCTATGTGGTTGATGCATTATGAATCGGTGAATAAAGTTTTTACTTGATTGTGTTGCATTAGTTGATTTGAAGTGCATGCTTAAATGAGTTCTTATGATAAAGTTGCATAATGCGCTTTAATGAGATATTTGCATGTTGTGTTTCTTTGGTGTTTGAAATGAGAATGATGATTTGGAGAAGGAAGTTCCACCAATAAAATGGAAAATAATAAAGTTTATGCATAAGGAATTAGTAGATGTGTTGCTACTTTCTTGAATTGCACAAAGTTGTTTTGAGCCTTTTATGTGGAGTTGATGTTCCTCCTTCATGTGTGCTCTTAGGTTGATGTTGTATGTTGTGTATTCTGAGCTGCTAGTTATTGAGTCCTCGGAAGTGTTTTAAGTGTCATTCGAGGACAAATGTTCCTAAGTGGGGGATATTGTAACGACCCTCAAAATGAAGTAGGATAAAGTAGAGCCTCATATCGGTTTTATGCATTAATAACTTGTTAAAATAATGAAGAATATCCTTTTTAGTCAGTTTTAAAGAGTTTCGAAGTCAAACGTCAAGGGACGACCAAGACGTTTGGAAACAAGTCTTTTGTGTGTTGGTGTGTTCTAGTATGTTGTTCATGTTTTTATGTATTTTTTGGAGTCTAAAATCAGTGGAGGTCACCCTAGTGTCTTAATAATTGTTTTTAGGGTCAAAATGTCTTAGTACGACTTCCCGGGACCACCCTAAGGGTCCCCGAGGAAGACCCCAACCCTTGGCCAAACAAGCTGCCAAGGCAGCTTGAAGTTTTGCATGGCGGGAGTGGCTCCCCATTACGGACCTGCTCCACCAATGGAACAAAAGTGACTCCGCGTCGCGCAGACACCGCAGACTCTACTGTCTCAAAATTTAATTTCTAGAATACTTGTGGGAACACCTCCGCGTTGCGGACTTGGTTCCCGATGAAATCTGCGAAAATTAAACTCAAGTTTGACTTGTTTAAAAGGTCCAACTAAGTGAGGGGTAGTTTGGGTACTTTGGGGAACTATTATAAACGGTTATTCTACCTTTTTTAGGGTATTTTAAGTTGGTTAAAACCCAAAAACCTAAAATTAGGCCCCATTCTTCAAATTGAACCTTTCCTCTCGAAAAAGATTCTCTCAAAAACTTTATTGAAGACCTTGATGAAGCTCATGCTAGAAGATGGGTTTTCAACTGATTTCTTCTTCAGTTTCATGGGTCTTCAATAATTAAGGTATGGTAACTCTTGATTCTTGAATAACCTCTCATTCAAGGAGTTCTATCAAATAATTAAGGTAGGGTTTCTAGAATTACAGTAGATCATCATGAATTAGTTATTAACAAGTTCCAAATCAAATTATCATGTTATTACATCGTTTCTCGCATTAATTTCAGAACCCTCACTATGTATTTCTTTAGTTCTTGAATTACACATGCTAGGTCAGATATCTCAGTTATTCAGTTATACATGCCTCAGTTATTAATGCACCATTATCAGATTAATTGTTGCATTCTCAGTTTGCATATTCAGTTTTGAGCTATCCAGTATTTTATAGAAATTCAGTCATAACCAGTTAACCACTTAATTCATTGGGAGTAGCCTAATACCGAGTTGGACTAGGGTTCAGCGTACCCATATAGTCCCAGAACTACGAGCCACGTAGGTGTAAGTCCCCTATGTGGGCAACATCAATTTAGTGATCACGCCAGCATGCCTCTATACCTCTGGCAGGGCATCTTGGGTCCTCTCAATAGGTTGTATACATCGGACTCCACATTTAGCTCATGTGGTTTTATGTCGATTATTAGTAGCTCCCACAGTTCAGTCAGATTCTATTGCATTGACCATTTATAAGTATAGTTAGTATTCAGTTTCAGCATGTTATAAATTAGTCACCGCATTCAGTTATC